>CP136065.1:122389531-122753703 GCA_032622095.1 Siphonodentalium dalli | reverse complement strand
CTCGAAGGCAATGACTTTGAGTTCAACGGAGAAATTTACCAACAAATAGAGGGGGTTAGTATGGGGAACCGGTGGGCCCCAAACTTTAGCTCCATATTCATGGCACAGTGGGAGGATGAGGCACTAGCAAATTGCCCAAAACAGCCCCTCACATATCTACGATACCTCGATGACATTTTCTTGGTATGGCCTCATTCCGTAGCAGATTTGGACCAATTTTTCAATATTTTGAATAATCACTCTCCACACATCAAGCTCACACGCACGCAATCAGAAACATCCATCGATTTCCTGGACCTCACCATTTTTAAGGGGGAACAATTTAAAGCTAATTCAATTCTCGACACCAAGGTATGTTTCAAACCGAGTGATTCACATCAACTCCTGGACAAGCATTCATTCCATCCACCTCATACATTCAAGGGGATAATCAAATCACAAGTCATCAGGTTCCATAGAAACAGTAGCAGTCTGACATCTTTCAATCAAGCATGCAATACACTGTTCCTGGCCTTGCGCTCGCGGGGAAACTCGAAGAGATTCCTCCGCAGCATAAAGACCGAAACCATTTTCCAAATTGAAAACCCAACAATTTCTAACGATAATGAACATATACCTAAGAAAATAAGCATTCGACGTCCCGTATTGGGTTCGGGATCTTCTAAATTTTGCTAAAAAAAGGTCTGTAGTCTGAACAAAATGAACTACCTTAACACGGGCTCGTCTTTCTTCAGTCACCAGACCAAAAATGTTTATCGTATGTGCAACAATTTGGATTGTGACTCTGAAAATCTTATTTACCTAATCACATGCAAGAGATGCAAAATGCAATATGTTGGAGAAACCCAAAATTTTATAAAAAAGAGAATTCAAAGGCATCTCAGTGACATTTATAATGAGAAGGACACATTTGTTGCACAGCACTTTAATGTAGACGGTCACAGTGTCAGACTACACTTTAGTTTCCAACCTATTGAACAAACCACTGTGACGGAATCTGTGGAAGAAACAACTATCCACCGGAAGAAAGGGAGGGATATTGGATAGGGGAACTTCAGACCCTATGGCCTACAGGTATTAACAAATTAGCGGGTTATGGGACTCCCAAAACCTTCGTGTGTTACCCACTGGTATACAACAGACATAACGTAGAAGTGGCTGGAATTCTCAAAGATGAGTTCAAGTCATTCGCTGACGAGCACGCCGAACTGTCGGATTCACGGGCAATAATTGCATACAAGAAAAATCCTAGTCTTCGGGATAAGTTAGTTCATTCATCGCTTCCTCAAATATCGGCTGATTAGCGACCATGTACCACTAAAACAATTTAATCTGCTCAACGCGGGACCATTGCCTGCATACCCAAAACAAAGCCACTCGGCTCATCCATTTCAAGCAAATTAATTTGTATCTCAACAAACAATATTGGACATTAATCCAATACACATCGGAACATTCCGACATCAAAACAAAATCCAAATCTGGATGCGAAACTCCAGACACAAACTTAGGTTAAAAGATTTTCCCTGTGCCTATGCGTTCTTTCTCATAAAAATCATATTTTGACCTATCACAATATTCACAAGTTCGGGATGACCCATATAACCAATATTTCGAACAATATTTCATCATCAACCCATGACTTTGTCAATTAAGGGCGCATCCGCACTGTGAAATTTGCCCAAATGACTATCACAGTAATATGTTGACCACAGTTTGAAGTGCTTGTGAATATCGTGATAGGTCAAAATATTACTGTTATAGTCATTTGGGCAAATTTCACAGTGCGGATACCCCCTTAATTGACAGATATATGGATCGCAGATAGGCCGAAATATGATAGTAATAGTCATTTGTGCCAATTCTACTGTGCGGATACGCCATTAATTGACAAATATTCATGAGTTGAAGATGGACGACATTGACCGTTGTGAAAGAAAAGGACCACACGCAGTTTGCAATATTGGTTATATGGGTCATCCCGAACTTGCGAATATCGTGATAGGTCAAAATATGATTTTTATGAGAAAGAACGCATAGGCACAGGGAAAATCTTTTAACCTAAGTTTGTGTCTGGAGTTTCGCATCCAGATTTGGATTTATATATGATAGTAATAGTCATTTGTGCCAATTCTACAGTGCGGATATGCCCTTAATTGACAAATTCATGGGTTGAAGATGGACTACATTGACAGTGGTGTAATAAAAGTACCACACGCAGTTCGAAATAGTGGTTATATGGGTCATCCCGAACTTATGAATATCGTGATAGGTCAACATATTACTGTTATAGTCATTTGGGCAAATTTCACAGTGCGGATACGCCCCTAATTGACAAATATATGGATCGAAGTTGGACTACATTGACCGTTGTGTAATGAAAGGACCACACGCAGTTCGAAATAGTGGGTATATGGGTCATCCCGAACTTGTGAATATCGTGATAGGTCAAAATATTACTGTTATAGTCATTTGGGCAAATTTCACAGTGCGGATACGCCCTTAATTGACAAATTTATAGATCGAAGTTGAACTACATTCACCGTTGTGTAACAAAGGGACCACACGCAGTTCGAAATATTGGTTATATGGGTCATCCCGAACTTGTGAATATCGTGATAGGTCGAAATATGATAGTAATAGTCATTTGTGCCAATTCTACAGTGCGGATACGCCATTAATTGACAAATTCATGGGTTGTAGATGGACTACATTGACAGTGGTGTAATAAAAGTAACACACGCAGTTCGAAATAGTGGTTGCATGGGTCAATCCGAACTTGTGAACATCGTGATAGGTGAACATATTACTGTTATAGTCATTTGGGCAAATTTCACAGTGCGGATACCCCCTTAATTGACAGATATATGGATCGCAGTTGGACTACATTGACCGTTGTGTAATAAAAGGACCACACGCAGTTCGAAATATTGGTTATATGGGTCATCCCGAACTTGTGAATATCGTGATAGGTCGAAATATGATAGTAATAGTCATTTGTGCCAATTCTACAGTGTGGATACGCCCTTAATTGACAAATTCATGGGTTGAAGATGGACTACATTGACAGTGGTGTAATAAAAGGACCACACGCAGTTCAAAATATTGGTTATATGGGTCATCCCGAACTTGTGAATATCGTGATAGGTAGAAATATGATTTTTATGAGAAAGAACGCATAGGCACAGGGAAAATCTTTTAACCTAAGTTTGTGTCTGGAGTTTCGCATCCAGATTTGGATTTTGTTTTGATGTCGGAATGTTCCGATGTGTATTGGTTTAATGTCCAATATTTTTTGTTGAGATGCAAATTAATTTGCTTGAAATGGATTAGCCGAATGTCTTTGTTTTGGGTATGCAGGCAATGGTCCCGCGTTGAACAGATTAAATTAAATTGTTTTAGAGGTACATGGTCGCTAATCAGCCGATATTTGAGGAAGCGATGAATGAACTAACTTATCCCGAAGACTAGGATTTTTATTGTATGCAATTATTGCCCGTGAATCCGACAATTCGGCGTGCTCGTCAGCGAATAACTTGAACTCATCTTTGAAAATCCCAGCCACTTCTACGTTATGTCTGTTGTATACCAGTGGGTAACAGACGAAGGTTTTTGGTGTCCCCAAACCAGCTAATTGGTTAATACCTGTAGGCCATAGGGTCTGAAGTTCCCCTATCCAATACCACTCCCTTACTTTGCGGTGGATAGTTGTTTCTTCCACAGATTCCGCCACAGTGGTTTGTTCAATAGGTTGGAAACTAAAGTGTACATTAAAGTGCTGTGCAACAAATGTGTCCTTCTCATTATAAATGTCACTGAGATGCCTTTGAATTCTCTTTTCTATTGAATTTTGTGTTTCTCCAACATATTGCATCTCTTGCATGTGATTAGGTACATAAGATTTTCAGAGTCACAATCCAAATTGTTGCACATACGATAAACATTTTTGGTCTGGTGACTGAAGAAAGACGAGCCCGTGTTAAGGTAGTTCATTTTGTTCAGACTACAGACCTTTTTTGAGCATAATTTAGAAGATCCCGAACCCAATACGGGACGTCGAAGACTTATTTTCTTAGGTATATGTTCATTATCGTTAGAAATTGTTGGGTTTTCAATTTTGAAAATGGTTTCGGACTTTATGCTGCGGAGGAATCTCTTCGAGTATCCCCGCGAGCGCAAGGCCAGGAACAGTGTATTACATGCTTGATTGAAAGATGTCAGACTACTACTGTTTCTATGGAACCTGATGACTTGTGATTTGATTATCCCCTTGAATGTATGAGGTGGATGGAATGAATGTTTGTCCAGGAGTTGATGTAAATCACTCGGTTTGAAATATACCTTGGTGTCGAGAATTGAATTAGCTTTAAATTGTTCCCCCTTAAAAATGGTGAGGTCCAGGAAATCGATGGATGTTTCTGATTGCGTACGTGTGAGCTTGATGTGTGGCGAGTGATTATTCAAAATATAAAAAAATTGGTCCAAATCTGCTACGGAATGAGGCCATACCAAGAAAATGTCATCGAGGTATCGTAGATATGTGAGGGGCTGTTTTGGGCAATTTGCTAGTGCCTCATCCTCCCACTGTGCCATGAATATGGAGCTAAAGTTTGGGGCCCACCGTTTTCCCATACTAACCCCCTTTATTTGTTGGTAAATTTCTCCGTTGAACTCAAAGTCATTGCCTTCGAGCGATATTTTTAAGAACTCAAGAATTTCTTTCGTGGGCCGGCGGTGGTCAGAATAAAATTCAAACGCACGTTCGACCGCTGTGATGCCTTCTTCGATTGGAATATTCGTATACATATTTTTGACATCGAACGAGACCAGGAGAGCATCACTTGGGATTTTAATTTGCGAAAGTTTAGCGAGTAAGTCCTCTGTGTTTTTTATGTAACTGGGGTGCCGGTTTGCGACTGGTTTTAGGAAAAAGTCAATATATCTTGAAAGATTGTATGACTCGGAATTGCAATCCGAAATGATCGGTCGACCTGGAGGTGTGAGAGTGTCTGTCCACGATTCCACGGGCTTATGTATTTTAATATTCATATAGAATCTCCTAGTTCTAGAGCTGCGTTTGGCACAAAGATGTCCTAACTCCTTTCTGTCAATGATGTCTTTTTCATAAAGTTTGTTGAGAACATCGTTGAATTTTTTAATATTTTTTGGCCAAATAACTGAATCTATCTTTATATAAAATTCTACATTGTTTAACTGACGTAAAGCCTCTTTGATATAATTTTTGTGCCAATACGGGTACATATAACTCTTAAGGCTATCAGAACGGTTTGATTATTTATATATAACAAAGTCAATAATGTTCAATCATCGGTATCTGGGTTTCTCTTCCTGTCGTCTGCTTGGGTTGGGATCTTCTTCCGTCTTCATAGGTTGGATGTATCTGCTTGTCTTCTACTCGGTTGAGTTCCGGTTGAGTTTATCTTCCTGTCGTCTCATGTTCTTCTTCCGCCGGCGCATCAGTGAGATGTTGTTAGGATCACAAGATCATCGTGTTTACCTTGTATCTTCATCCATCCTTCTAGCTGCTTTTCTCTGGCGTCCGAGAATTCGTTGTTACTATCGGGTAGCTGGTTAGAACTGTCTTCTCATGTCGGATTGCTTCTTCCTAAAATACCCAGTGTCTGCTAATGACGGCCATGTGTATTTTCACGGCGCGTCGGTTCATCGTACTTAGGGTAATTGAGTTATCGTCATCTCCCCATGGGTCCTATTAACTCTCCTGGTTTCAGTAGCTTTCTAGGCGATACATCTGGTCTTGCTAATCCTCAAGACCGTGTTCTGTTTACTCCACAAATCATTTCCCTATGTTATTGCATGGACGCTCGCTAATTCGATTTGGTGCTCAGTACTTTTGTGATCTAGATGTGGTCAACAGCGACGCTGATATGTGTGGTAATCGAGCGCCCCTCTGACAGAGATTTCCTATCTTCTTCCCGGGTTGAAAGTTATGTCCCTGTGGTTGTCTTGGCACATTACTCCTTCACTTTTTCGATTTAAAGTTGATCTTGAAATCGCAAGTCCAATTCGTCGCTGCGCAGCAGGTCGATGATTCGTCGAAGTGTTTCGCAACAGCGGCATCGGCGATGGATAGCTGGTTCGATGTCGGTCGTCTCCGTGTAGATCGGGTCGTCTGGGCGTCTCTCAGACAACTCCGACCCACTGGCTGTGACTCTTTCGGTGTAAAACTATGATTGAAATTTCATGGCGTCGTCATTTTCGTCATCATCGGACGTCGAGGTATTTTCGTCCTCAATGTCCGAGTATGGGGTAGGTTCTGACAACTGGTCGACCCTTGTTCCACCGCCATGGTCAGCCTGTAATACTCAAACGGATATTTGTGTGAGGTTTGAGAACAAATGACACAGTCAGAATACACAATGGTTAATTTTCCAATTTATCGGTATCGCTTGAGGGTCGTCAGATCGGCCCAATACGAAAATGGAATTTACAACTAATTATATAGATGGATTTGTTGACGAACAGTTTAAACACCAGATAAGTCGGGGTGATTGATTTCAATTATCAAAACGTATGACTGAATGTCGGGATTTATAGTCCCTATTCAACGCTTGCTATAATCATTCTGATGATTATACAACTATAATACCCTGGACATCGTTATGCAACAATTAATATTTGAAATATATGAAATGCATAAATGTCTATATACATGCAAATGATTCTGATATCCGCGCAACAATAATTACGGAGGAAATTCGGAATACATTAATATACGATACATAATTAATACTAATCCAAATCCGCCACAGATGTGGTCAGCCTCTGACGGCTATAATTGGATATACATGTAGGCGTTCCTGAGTGTTGTCCCGGAATAGCGCAGACGGCTTTGGTGCATCCGTCTCCATTGCTTCGTCGATGGGTTCTTTGAACACGGCATTCAGGATATCCTCAGGTCGCTGGTCTAACTGCTTACTATACATAATGGCTAACCTTGGCAACTGATGTTTAACAAATTTCCACCAGAATCGGTGGGTCAAGATAATGAAAATTACTACTGTAACTACGTTACTAGGGCAAAATACCACCCTGGCCATCTCTACCATTCATTGGGGTAATACTTTTTCGTTCACTAAGTCAGTCGTGAGCATATTTTCGATCGTGTTTATTTGAGCGGGGTGCGCTCAAACGTAGTAACCCTAAGGGTGGCGGCGTGCACGTTATCTCTCGGTGCGCAATTGCAAAGTTCAAAGCTTTATTTATTAAATCGTCATGCGCACGTGCCGGGTTTCATGGGGCGCGCGACCTGTCATTGATCCGAACATGACTATTTATTCGCGATTCGGTCTGGGGCGTTGGGCTAACTATTTTCAACATTTACGAAGCCAGGTTAGGTTTGCCAATAAGCCAGTTAAGGGTAGGGTCGCATTCTTCTGTAATGGACCCCAGGTCACTGTTTCGAGCACTCTATTATTATTGCTGATAGCACGGCTTTAAACAACGGTTTATCTATTAAGTTGCTGCTCGCTCCATTCATGAGCTGCTTACACTTGCGAGGGGCCGGTACGGGCCTACATTCACGAGGGTTTTGTTCAATGGCGGCCACTTCCATTAACTCATCCTCTGAGCTGTCATCACACGTAACCATCTTTGTTACTTTGCGCCCGTGTCGACGAGGCGCTGGAGCGCGTCGTGCCTTGGCACTCGGGTCTGGTCTCTCGTCCATGGACGAGTCAGGGTTTTGTAGCGGCTCTGAGCGCGCGAGTCGCGTCTTTCTACGCTGTAAGCGCATCTTAAGCTCGCTTAAAGGGACATCTTCGTCATCGGAGTCCGAACATTGTCTCCGATATCGAGCGATTACATCATCTGGTAATGGTTCTGTTTCATCGCCAGAAGACCCACCCACAATGTTAGGGGCAGGAACGTCGCTATCTTCGTCTTCGGGGGGAACAACATACGTTTGAGCACGCTTGTTGTTGTCAGTTTTGGGGATTTCCCATTCAAGGTTGGCTTTTCGCATGTGTTCAGCGTGGGATTGTGTGACTTTCCCAGTTAATTGGTTCCTTAACTCGAAAGTAACGGGCGTTATTTGCTTGGTTATGCGGAAGTAGGGTTTCCATTTGCTTTCAAGTTTGCTTTTTCGTAAATGATTCTTCACATAGACGGCCTCGCCAATCTCGAATTTGGTGTCTGTGGCCTTTTTGTTAAATTTCGCTGCTTGTTGGCGTTTCGCCTGTTTCACGTGTTTGTGTACCATCATAAAGGATTTGTGCTGTTGTTGCAGAGCTATCTGATGGTAATCTTCTCCCGCGTATTTACGCCTGGGTTTTAGGAGATTGTCTATTGGGAACACGACGTCTCGGTTGTATAACAAGAAAAAGGGGGAGAATTTAGAAGTTTCATTTTTGTTAAATCGAATCGCAGCTAGTGCTTGATTTAAATGGACGTCCCACGTGTTTATTTGGTCTGCCACTTTCTTTGAGACAATGTCTTTAAAAGTCCTGTGAAATCTCTCCACTCTACTGTTGCTCTGGGGGTGATAATAAGACGTAGTCACGTGGTGAATGTTCAAAGCCTTCAGAGTGTCCCTGACCTTGTAATTAATGTTCTCACTGCCGTTATCGGTTATTATTTCTAGAGGGCATCCATGTCGCGGGAATATCTCGTCGATCAAGAGATGAACAACGTTATCGGCTGACTTGTCCTTGACCGGAAACGCTTCTGCCCACCCGCTATATAAGTCTATGAAGCTGATAATGTAGCGGTTACCCGATAGCGACGTGGGGTATGGCCCTGATAGGTCCAACCCAATTTTGGCAAAAGGGTAGGGGGGCGTGTCCGTTATTTGCATTTTAGGGGATTGTTTTTGCAGAGACCTGACTTGGCAGGTCACGCACTTTCCAACGTAACAGTTTAGTTCCTTGTACAGTCTGGGCCAAAAATATTTCGACCTAATCGCATCATGCGTTTTGTCTACTCCCACGTGGCCGTTATCATCGTGGTATTGTTGGATTATGTTGGTTTGAAGATGTGCGGGCACCCAAAGGCGTGGGGTCGGTTCTGCGTCAGCACTCGAGAGGTAATAGAGTACCCCGTCAATCATCAAGTGTTTGTCATTCCGGGTGTCCTCGCCTTTGTCGAGGGCCTCCAGAACTGACGCAATTTCCGGGTCTTTCTTTTGTTCCTCAAGCATGTTGAAGCCTGGCTTGTTGAACAGTAGATTAGTAGGTTGGTAAGCCTGACCAATTTGAGTTTTATTCGGCAGTTCCTTTGGGGTTACCTCGCAGCTTGCGAAGTCTTTGGGTTTAAATCGAGACGAATTCAAGGCGGCGATTTCCGCTCGGGTCTCGGCGACAGTAAGGTTATTGTCGTTGATATCTACCTCTACTTCTGCCTTCTCTTGTTCCGTATAAGCATTAGGTGGCGTTCGACTGAGCAGGTCTGCGCAGTGATTATCTGGGCCAGCTATGTACTCAATGTTACAGTTATATCCAGTTATGCCCAAAGCCCACTGTTGAATTTTCTTGTTCTGCATGGGGGATTCCAAGAGATACTTCAATGGTTTATGATCTGTTTTTATCGTGAAAGTGGCGTTATGAAGGTAATGGTCCAACCTTTGTAATGCGAAGTGAATTGCATATGCCTCTTTCTCCACAGTTGGCCATCGGGTTTGAGTATCACTAAGTTTGTGTGAGAGATAATAAATTGGTTCTTCAACGCCATCTGAGCCCAACTGGGTCAGACAGGCACCGATGCAAAGGTCGCTTGCATCAGTATACAATGTATAGGGCGTGGCCGTATTTGGGTAGGCCAGGAGAGGCACTGCCGTGAGATTTTCTTTTAGTTTGTCAAACGAAATTTGGCAAGCTTGGTCCCATTTGAATTTGGCATATTTTTTTGTAAGCTGTACCAAAGGTTCAGCGATTTGCGAAAATGAGGGGACAAATCTGCGGTAGTAGTTGCTCATGCCAATGAAGGAACGTACTTCTTTTACTGATGTTGGGGGCACAAGCGACCGGATGGCCTTGACCTTGTCGGGGTCAGGTCGGACGCCGTCGGTATCAATTATAAAACCCAAATACCGTGTTTCTTGCTTTAGGAATTGGCACTTTTTTAATTTTAATTTCAGTGTATGTTGGCGCAACTTGTCAAAGACCTTCTGGATATGTTCCAAGTGTAATTCTAGGGACTCGCTGTAGATGAGGACGTCGTCTAAGTAGGCAATGGCGTAATCACCCATCCCACATAACACCTGGGCCATCAGCTGGGAGAAAACCCCTCCAGCGTTCCGGAGCCCAAAAGGCATGGAGTTGAATTCAAAAAGACCTCGGTGGCAAGCGAATGCCGTCTTTTGCTTGTCCTCCTCTGCGACCTGGCACTGCCAATAACCGCTTTTGAGATCGATAGCGGTGAAGAATTTAGATTTTCCAAGAAGTGCCAAAATATCGTCGATAACCGGAAGTGGGTATGACATAGGTTTGGTTACGGCATTTAATTGCCTGAAGTCGACGCAAAATCGTTTGGTGCCATCGCGCTTATCAACCATAACAATCGGACTTGAGTAAGGACTCGAACTCGGCCTGATAATGTCTGCTTCTAGCATATCATTTATGGCAACGTCAACCAACGGTCGTTTATTCAAAGGGGTGCGATACGGGCGAAGTTTTATCGGAGGGTGGTTTCCCGTGTCGATATGCATTTTGACTGTGCTCGTCTGTGTCAGCTCGGTATCTTTGTCGGCAAAGATGTCCGAGTTGGACTTCAACAATTTTATCAGTGTTTCTCGGTATCGCTCTGGGCACGAAACTTCGGCCAAATTTAATCTTTTCTCGCCGGTAGCGCGCGCTGACCTAGAGTTGTCTCCCCTGTTATGGCCGGCGCGTCTAAGGGCGTAGCCATCGTCGCGGTAATTACGGGTCGTCGGGAACTGGGAGCTTTGTGACAAAGAGTTAATTTCGCGGCTGGTTCCAGGGTCACACACTACCGTCTTGCCGATTACACTGCCCCGTCGTAGGCGAAACGTTTTGTTGGTGTTATTGACGAGTAATACCGGGACCTTGTTCCTCTTGCCCACCCCAGAAATGGAGCTGCCGATTTCCAGACCGGGTTCTGACGCTAGGTAGCCTGTCTCGATTTGGGCCACCTCTACTAATGTCGACTTGCGAAGAGAAGCTAAGTTTTTTGATTTTCCCATACATAAAGTTGATGTTTGAGGCTTTAAGCTAACCTTGCTGGTCAATCTCAGCAGGGAAGCTATGTGCGCGTCCGATTCCAATGGGACGTACACGTCACTGACCTTGAGGCATCCCAGATCATAATATAGTCGGACCCCCCGAGAGGTCAACCAATCCCTCCCCAAGATCATATTCCGGGTCATATCATTCGCCACATAAAATTTATGGGTTAATTTTAGTTTCGCCATTCTGAAGGTCAGTTCCACGCTACCAAGTACGCCCAGTGACTTCCCATTCACGGAGCTAAGGTTGATGTGTTCCCTAGTTAGTTTCGGTCGGAACTGTAATGCGTCATAGACGCGTTTGTGAATCAATGATACTTCCGCTCCACTATCCACTAATGAGCGATATTTATTTTTCCCTATTCTGACTAAACACGAGCTGGGGTTCCCCACAATGTTGATACTAAATTTCCTCTCACATGTGGCCTCAATGAGAGGATTCCTTAGTTTTTTGCGTATGTGGGCGGGGTCATTAGTCGCGGTGGTTCGTTTAATGTCGGATATCTCCGGCTGTGACGCGGTGTATCATGGGATAGGTCACGTGATCGGTTCGGCTGATCTCGGCGGATTCCCCTAGGTGGCGTTACTGGCGTGTTCCATTGCTTTTGCTTCGAATCTCCGGATTTAGAGGGGCAATTTCTAGCCAAGTGATTACCGTTGCAACCCCAGCAAGATACTTGCCTTCGGTTTTCTGTCTTAAAGGGGCAGTCGCGAGCGAAATGGTCACCTTGACACGTCCAACATTCGACTGTTCGTGGTTTAACCACCGCTTCGACATGCACCTGTCTCGGGCGTGATCGGTGTTCACGGGTCGTGTGGTTATCGCTTGCGCAAATATCGCAGGTTGTTCTCGCGCGTTTGTTTCTGAAACTATCGATTTCCATTGCTTCCGGTTCGTTTTCGTTGTAATTTTCGCGGCCCGTTCGTAGGTTGAATACCCGTCGGATCCCCATTTCCCGCATGGCGATGTCGGCTGCCAATTTTAGTGTCTTCGGCGCATCCCTGATCAACTTCATTTTCAAACTGTCGCTTCTTAAAGCGTCAATATAAAACCCTACGAGTTGGCCTTCAACCGCGTTGATCCCGCCGGGCTGCTCTCGGTATGCCACAATCGCGATCTCCAAAATCCGTTCGGCAAGCACATGTAAATTTTCGTTTTGTTTTTGCTTGATTTTTCTTAGCATCGAAAAGGCGAATTGAATGTCATTTATCTCGGCAAATCGACTAGATAATTCAGTTTTTGTGTCTTGCCACGTGGCGTTAGGATTCGTGGCCAAATATCTTTGTAAAAAATCTGATACGGGGCCCGTCGCGCTCTGGAATGCCATATAGGGCTTCTTTGCTTCGTTAGCGCCGGTTAGGATCGCGCATTTTTCTATCGACTTGACCCACCCGTGGTATTTCGTGGGGTCCCCGTCAAATGACGTCACTACCTGTGTCACCGTAGTCATGGCCATTGCAGCAATTTGAGAATTGATAGATTCTGTTAATGGGGCGAGAACACCAGCTGATTGTTGTTGTTGGGTAGCCATTATGATAATAAACAATTAGACTCACGTTTTGCGAATTTTCCCACACTGTTTCTGTTCACACTGTTCCTCCTCTGGTTTCACGTTGTGTCTGCGATTAGCGTTCAGATCCTGGCTCGAAGGCACCAGTTAAGAGATATGTGCCAATACGGGTACATATAACTCTTAAGGCTATCAGAACGGTTTGATTATTTATATATAACAAAGTCAATAATGTTCAATCATCCGTATCTGGGTTTCTCTTCCTGTCGTCTGCTTGGGTTGGGATCTTCTTCCGTCTTCATAGGTTGGATGTATCTGCTTGTCTTCTACTCGGTTGAGTTCCGGTTGAGTTTATCTTCCTGTCGTCTCATGTTCTTCTTCCGCCGGCGCATCAGTGAGATGTTGTTAGGATCACAAGATCATCGTGTTTACCTTGTATCTTCATCCATCCTTCTAGCTGCTTTTCTCTGGCGTCCGAGAATTCGTTGTTACTATCGGGTAGCTGGTTAGAACTGTCTTCTCATGTCGGATTGCTTCTTCCTAAAATACCCAGTGTCTGCTAATGACGGCCATGTGTATTTTCACGGCGCGTCGGTTCATCGTACTTAGGGTAATTGAGTTATCGTCATCTCCCCATGGGTCCTATTAACTCTCCTGGTTTCAGTAGCTTTCTAGGCGATACATCTGGTCTTGCTAATCCTCAAGACCGTGTTCTGTTTACTCCACAAATCATTTCCCTATGTTATTGCATGGACGCTCGCTAATTCGATTTGGTGCTCAGTACTTTTGTGATCTAGATGTGGTCAACAGCGACGCTGATATGTGTGGTAATCGAGCGCCCCTCTGACAGAGATTTCCTATCTTCTTCCCGGGTTGAAAGTTATGTCCCTGTGGTTGTCTTGGCACATTTTCTCTGGACATAATTACCGTCGCAGAGCCTTTGTCGGCGGGCTTGATAACAATTTTCCTATTCTTTTTTAATTTAAACAGAGCCCGTCGTTCCAGGGGTGGCGCCAGGATTTCCCGACGGAGGGGCTATGGTCCCCGACAGGGGGGCTAGACCGGTGACCGAAGGTCATCGGCGGCTGCCGAAGGCAGCCCCGGGGGAGAGCGCGAGAGGGGTGTCCCGTCTCTCACGGGTGGTTTGGGGGACCTCCCCCACGAAAATTTTGAAAATACATAGCCTGAGATCGATTCTGGAGTGTTCTGGTGTCAACATACACACTGTTCTAGGGGATCATAATTGTCACTTTTACTTGAGTATTTGGAAAAAAAAATCAGCATATACAATAAGCCTTTTTGCTGGGTCGCGATTTTCAAGATGGCCGATGGTTCTATATGGTCCGATTCCTAGCTTTTTATCCAACCCACCGGTAAAAGCCGGTAAAAGGTCAAAGTTGAGAAGTAGCATCCATTTGTTTACATTCGACAGCTGAGTGGGAGAATTTTTTATCAACATTTTATGGCTTAATTTCATTTATTCTGAGTGCAACTACGTGTTTAAGAATTGTTTTGTGGCCATGTCATCTATAGAGTTAGGATCTGGTGACGATGCAGACATTCAGACGCCCTTGTTTTGTCAACGAACTTCCCACAAGTAAAGTTACTGATAAATAGCGAGTTCTTGCGTTAAAAAAATAACTCAAAAACATACGTGATACATCCAATCCTTCTACTGTGCGAAACCTACGTATTGTATGTATCCAGGGGTGAGTGTTTAATTAGTTTTATGAAGTTCTCGCACCTGCGATTCGGTAACGACCTGTTGCTATTTTATTTTGGGAATTCCCAGACTGGAGCCGTATGCTAAAAATAGATGCTACTTGTTAACTTTGACCTCCGGAGACCAAATGGCGGATTCACCGCGACTAAGTGAAGTCACTTATAGTAATGACAATATGGAATTGATCTTAAGTTAACTCACCGTAAATCTTTCGCCACAGGTAGTTGGATCAACTTACAAAGACGGATGAACCATGAGTCCATGAACATCATTTAGGAGCGTATAATAGATGTAAATTTGTTCAGGTAACATACCATGTGAAAAATTGATGCAGAAAGGTATTTGAAGGAGAGAACAAAGTTGGATGAGGATTATCCCATAATCCACTGAATTAAAATTCTATCCAGTCCACAATTTATGTTGTGTTATTATTCTTTAAATCCCTCAAGTAATAATCTATCCCGGGGAAGTACTAGTAAGCATGATATAATGCATGCAAGGCGAAACACTATCTTTTCAAAGAATAAAATTCATGATGTGACCTGAAATAATCACCAGTGCACGTGTTTCGAGTCGCGGATTTTCCAACGTTAATCGTCTTTGCATAATTTTATCTCCCCGACGAATTTGGCAGATATCCCCGACGGGGGGGGGGGGGGGGGGCTGACCATCACCGACGGGGGGGGCTGTAGCCCCCCCCAGACCCCCCCCCCCCTTGGCGCCACCCCTGCGTCGTTCTGAAGCGCACAAATTTTGCTTATTATGGTAAATGCGTAAGCCCTTAACTCTTTCTATTACATTTTAGCGGCCTCTGACAATTGCCGGGTCAGCATGTTTGTCGTCTGGGACCCAGCCCGTCTTGTCTTTGAAAGGTTTATGAGCTCCATTCGAATACCTAAATTTGTCAAAGAGGCACGTTTTCTGAAAAAAGGTGTGACCCGGATTTGAACCGTTCAGTTCATTGGTCACCTTGTGGTCCTTAAAGAACGGTGGTCCAAATTCCTGTCCAGTTTCGTCATCCACAAATCTCACCTTTGTTCTGTCAAGATCGGCTGGTGTGGGTACAAACGCTAAGCCGCGCGATAGCAGTGATTTTTCATCGGCTGAGAGGACCATGTTACCAGTTAGGTTAACGATATTTGTCCCCATGCCTAGGTCCGCTGGGCGGCTTTTGCCCTTACCCTGATTTAGTTTAAAGGACACACAAGGTCAATGCTGTCTAACCATTTCCTGTACAAGCGATTGGCAGTCGCTTCATTCCAGTGAACCTCCTCAGATTTAGGATTTTTTGAAACGCACGTTTTGAAAAGATGGGAGGGTGCTTTCGGAAGTATTGTAATTTGGTCCTTTTTTCTGACCGAAACTGCTCGATTAATTTCGTCTATTGTGCGTTTGTGGTCTGGCCGAAGTTCCTTACAATAGTTGAGCTCCGTGAAATAAATTTGTGATTTGGGGAATGCTCTACTGATTGCGCTCAACGTGTTACTTACACTTTTTGACATGGATGAATGAGGTTCACTGCGGTCGTTAATTCCAATATTCAAAATGATTTTTTCGGGACGGGACAAGCCCTTGTAATTTGAAGCCATGCGCCGAAAGTCAGAAAGTTTGGCACCTGGGTAACATTCAACCTGGATGTCAGAGTGACAGTCCAGGTTTATGCGCGAAAGATTGGAGGCGCCCCATAGAAGTATCCTCCTCGTTACATTAGGTAGAGTCCATTTTTGTTTGGGGCCTTGGTGCCGAAATTTCCAAAATGTTGCTGATGTGGGATCATAATTATTTGCTTGATTCCCCCGAGGTGATTCACCCGAGGGTTGTGTATGAGATGATATTGGTGATGTGATATTATTTGCAGCCAGTGAAGATGGGCTGGTTCGTACATCTGGCCGTTTGTTCACTACAGGCGGAGTAGGTGATTGTCGTTGCCGCTTCCCTGCAGTAGAGCGTAACGGTGTCTCCAGGACCTCGTTAGCTATACTGACGGGTACTATCAGTGGGGTCGCAAGTGACTTTGGCCAAAACTGCTCGAATGAGCTGAGTGTTGTTGACGTGAGTTTTTGTTTGTAGTTCTTGCGCCCCCATTTGATAGCAATGGATTTGGCACGAGCAAAGTCTAAGTCACCGGTGCTTAAGGCAGTGGCAACCTTGACCTTTATCGAATGAATTTGTCGCATGTAGTGACTCATTGTAAGTTCTATCATATTCCAGGCCCAGTTTTCCGTAGTCCGTTTGTATTGCTGTTCTAAGTCTGAGTCCTTGAGTGGTGTTTTAAAGTCCGACACTAGGCCGGGCACCTTGCTGTTGAGAAAATTTGGGAGGATTTTGTTTGCCAAAGCATCCTCAAGAAATGCCAAATGGTGCATGCATTGCAATACACGGTATAGCAATTTAACCAACAGCGCGAAAGCCACGTAGTTGGTTGTGCTTTTTTGCGTTTTCTTTTTAGAAGCCTTATGGGCCATACTGTTCAGCAAGGATTTGAATTTTGAGCCAAAATACGGACTGTGAGTGGTGATATGATAGATGATGGAATGATGTGTGAGAGATGATGTACATAAAATGTATACACAATTGAAAACAGAGAAAAAAACATAAAACAAATACCTAAAGAAAAATAATAACTTGAACGAGAAAAAATACCTGAAGTCTGAGAAATAAACACAAATAATCCAGATGAGTCGAAAAAAGCACAAATATATATAGGGAGTCACACTGTCTTGCCAACGTTTCGAATAACAATATTCTTCGTCAGGGCTATGGATGCGAATCCTGACCTCTGTATTTTTTGGCGAGCTTATGTACTATCCAGGGACTTAATTCCATCCGCATCCCCGTTGTTCCAAAGGAAGTGGCGGGGACTTGGATCTTTTAGAAATGGGTGAAAGTACATCCGCTGTAATTTGATATTCTCAGATATATCGGCGTGGTGCCCTTGACACAGAGATATCGGGGATGTATGGGTCGTTATGTGTTGTAATTTTATGCGACCACCAGGATGTAGTGTTAACAAAGAATCAAAGATACGGGACAGCATATATTTGTTTGCAATGGTCCCGACATGCGCATTATAGTGTTATTTGGGTGAAAACACATGAATTGTCAAAATGCCGTGAACAGGAGTTTGCTTCAGTTAATTCAGTTTCATGATTGATTGCTGAACAATGTGTGAAATTTTGTAGACCCTGGCGTACATATGATGTTCTGTTTCAACTCCGTGATTCGAATGAATGCTGGAAGTTCAAAGAATTTCTCCATATTCTGTACAACTTTCCCCCGATAAAGTAAGCAAAAACAAGGGGGTGGTTAAATAAATTTTAGAACCCTCATGCATACACAGGGCCTGGATCCGCACCCGACAGTGTGAAGTGACAGTTGTATTTTACAGAACAAACTTGGTATACCTGGCACGAGCCAAATATGATTTTTATGAGAAAGAACGCATAGGCACAGGGAAAATCTTTTAACCTAAGTTTGTGTCTGGAGTTTCGCATCCAGATTTGGACTACATTGACCGTTGTGTAACAAAAGGACCACACGCAGTTCGAATTATTGGTTATATGGGTCATCCCGAACTTGTGAATATCGTGATAGGTCGAAATATCATAGTAATAGTCATTTGTGCCTATTCTACAGTGCGGATACGCCCTTAATTGACAAATATATGGATTGAAGTTGGACTACATTGACCGTTGTGTAATAAAAGGACCACACGCAGTTCGAAATATTGATTATATGGGTCATCCCGAACTGAATATCATGATAGGTCGAAATATGATAGTGATAGTCATTTGTGCCAATTCTACAGTGCGGATACGCCCTTAATTGACAAATTCATGGGTTGAAGATGGACTACATTGACAGTGGTGTAATAAAATTACCACACGCAGTTCGAAATAGTGGTTGTATGGTCATCCCGAACTTGTGAATATCGTGATAGGTCAAAATATTACCGTTATAGTCATTTTGGGCAAATTTCACAGTGCGGATACGCCCTTAATTGACAAATATATAGATCGAAGTTGGGACTGCATTCACCGTTGTGTAACAAAAGGACAGCACGCAGTTCGAAATATTGGTTATATGGGTCATACCGAACTTGTGAATATCGTGATAGGTCAAAATATTATAGTTATAGTCATTTGAACCAATTCTACAGTGCGGATGCGCCCTTAATTGACAAATTCATGGGTCGAAGATGGACTACATTGACAGTGGTGTAATAAAAGTACAACACGCAGTTCGAAATAGTGGTTATATGGGTCATCCCGAACTTGTGAATATCGTGATAGGTCGAAATATGATAGTAATAGTCATTTGTGCCAATTCTACAGTGCGATACGCCCTTAATTGACAAATTCATGGGTTGAAGATGGACTACATTGACAGTGGTGTAATAAAAGGACCCCACGCAGTTCGAAATATTGGTTATATGGGTCATCCCGATTTTTTGCATGGCTCGTGTTTATTGTAGAATGGGTACATTTTAATGAGTTTGCGAAATTTCAGTACTCATAGTGCAGTGGAAAGTGCACACGGGCTCTTGAGTCTTGAGGTGGGGTCATGGTGTCATATTGGGTTAAACTAGGATTCCGTGACTCGTGATGACCAAGAATTTAGGAATTCGAACTGCGTGGCTCGTTATTATTGTAGAGTGGGTACATCTTAATGAGTGTGCGAAATTTCAGTACCAAGAGTGCAGTGGAAAGTGCGCACGTGCTCTTAATGTGGGGTCATGGTGTCATATTGGGTTAAACGAGGTTTCCGTGACTCGTGATGACCCAGAATATAAGATTTCGAACTTCGTGGCTCGTGATTATTGCAGAGTGGGTACATCTTAATAAGTGTGCGAAATTTCAGTGTCCATTGTGCAGCGGAAAGTGCACACATGCTCTTAAGGTTGGGTCATAGTGTCATATTGGGTAAAGCGTGGTTTCCGTGACTCGTGATGACCCAGAATATAGGAGTTCGAACTGCGTGGCTCGTGATTATTGTAGAGTCGGTACATGCCGATGACGTTGCCAAATTTCAGTTACCATATATAGTTGAGATGAAAGTTCGCAAGGGTTCATAATGTGGGGTCAGATTGTCATATTGCGTAAAAGTAGGTATCCGTGACCCGTGGTGACCCTGAATATGGGAGTGATTATTGTAGATTTGGTATCTGTCAATGAACATTCCAAATTACAGGACCCACTGTGGTCCGGAAAATGCACACAATGCACATTTGGATAATATATTGATAATAAACGCTCTGTATTGCTGATAGTTAGTGCCTCTTCAGGTCATTTGATGTCAACATCACCCTGCCGTGAAATTTCCCGCGTAATTTTTTTCTTTTGTGTACCACATTGCTTGCATATTTTCTAGGCTGAATAATAAACGCTCTTTGCGTATCATGCAATTGATTAATACCCCTTTAAGTCATATGAGGTCAAATGTGCCTATTCCATAACATTACCCTTGTCAAGTGATTCATCTGTAGTAATGTTTCTACATATCGTCTAAGCTTATAATGAACGCTATTTATTGTTCATAGTTGCCACTTTAAGGCGTATGAGATCAACGGAAACAACCCCATATTACCTAACGGGATAATTTATCCCAGTTTGTCAATTTTCACCTTCCAGATTGCAACAATTTTAGGTATATCATTAATTATTTAGTTCAATTAATTACTGTTGCCCTTTTAAGACATCTTATATCAACGGGACCTATATAATAAGGTTACCTGAGTCAAATTACCGACATTTACAAATTTTCAGCTCCGATGGTCCAGCCGTTTGGGCGCCTCTAGTCAATATATATATATATATATCATAATTCTTAGTGCCCTTTTAAGACATCCGAGGGCAACGGGACCTGTAAAATAGCACTCCCGGGTAAAATAACATATATGACGTCAGAGTCAATAACACCACGAAAGTACAAGCAAGGAATAATATACCATCGCAGTTGATCATGCCTCGAGAATTAGACTTGTCATAACTTACCACGGAGCCAAGAACGGTAACTCTAGCCGCGCTTGCACGCAGTAGCCGCGCCGCGCCGCGCCACACAGAGTTGTCTATCTCACACACATATATATATATATATATATATATATATATATATATATATATATATATATATATATATATATATATATATATACAGAAATCGGTGTCCTTATAGCGACTATATAGTGCCTATCGTAGCTATAGTGCCTATCTATGTAACACATATTGGTTATTGGGGTGATATAGTAGCTATATATATATATCGTAGATAGTGCCTATAGCGTGGAACTTATATCGCATTCGGGATAAACCAAATTACGCCCACCTGTTATTTGACAGACGCTCCCGCCAGAGGGCATATTCGCAGGCGGCGTTTTTCGAGCAGCCATTTTTAATCGAAGAATTAAGACAAAGAAAGATGGACGCTTCCAATGACTCTGTTGAACTTTGGACGGAAGATGCTGTTGCGAAATGGCTGCCGCCGACGCGGGATTGTCTGAATTAAAATCGGCATTTAGAGGTTAGTATTAGCACCACATTTGTTGGAAATTATTATCATTATATCAACATCAAATGATAAACACACACACACACACACCGTCACCATTACTTCAATATTAATCCAACCTCTTGTTAATTTTGTTTTCAAATTAACCAGCGAATTATTATGTTCTCATTCCACAAAGTTGAGTTCCAGAACATTGACACTTGAATTAAAAAATTTATTGAACTTTATTTAACTTTTTAAATTCTTCTTTTCAGCTCTTAGCAGAGATGAACAATCAGAGGTCTGCAAATGTGGATGAGTCGGTGAAGATGAGTTTATCAGACCTCCGTTATAAAATATTGAATAAAGCAAGCTATATATTACCTAAAGTTAGGGACTATATAATACCTATTTGCTTTATAGCTACTACTAGTATATGGTAGCTAATTTGGTACCATGTAATATCTAATTAGGTACTTTATAGTAGCTATATCATATGTAGGTACTATATATTACCTAAAGTTAGGGACTATATAATACCTAATTGCTGTATAGCTACTATATAGTAGCTAATTAGGTACCATATCATATCTAATTAGGTACTTTATAGTAGCTATATCATGTATAGGTACTATATAGTACCTAAAGTTAGGCACAATATAATAACTAATTGCTGTATATCTACTATATAGTAGCTAATTAGGTACCATATCATATCTAATTAGGTTCTTTATAGTAGCTATACGTACCATATAGGTACTATATAGTACCTAAACTTAGGCACTATATAATACCTAATTAGGTACGTTATAGTAGCTATATCATATAGGCACTATATAGTACCTAAACTTAGGCACTAACCCAGTGGCAAGGATAGTGCCTATATAGGTACTATATAGTAGCTGTATTTTTAAGAGTGATACCACATAGCTATATAACTACTACATTTCCATAGCTGAATAATCCTATGATACTTGATTTGCATCTTACGGCATATATATCAACAACAATAGTGATATATGTACCACATAGCTGCACAGACCTATTTTCGAACATCATATTTGAATATATTCGTATCTTGTGTTCCGCGTTGGCACTTCCTCGTCACCCGCGTTGTCAAATAATCGTTGCACCACCTTCACTTTATGCTCAATAAAATGCTTATTTGTGGGACATTTGCACTGAAATTTTGTGGAAATGCTTGGGAGATGTTTGGCTTCGAATCGGCTCAATCGCACCCACGATAAATATATATTTGTGAAAAAAAATGATGGATGTTTTGTCAACAATGCCGGTATTTTGGCCAAGGGTATCCAGTTGGTGGCACCACTACAGCAGCGTGTATCGTTTGCTCAGACATTTAACCACTGCCAGCACCCTTCACAATAACCAGTTCACTGGGTTAAATCAATGATATATGTGATACGTACCGTTCCATTGTCCTAACAAACGGACTTTGGCGGCGAAAACTCAATTTCACCGCCACGGAAAACACAAATTTTACTTGTTGCCGCGTTGGCCATCCCTGTTTTCCCGGGATCGGTTCCTCCGTGTGATGATTACCGTCAAGTTTGGATTACAGTGAACAAATTGGAATTTGATCGGCATTTCCACTGGAACAGTAATGTTTACATAACAATGGTTTTGATATTCGAAACCTCATTACTGGAGTCATTAAGAATGAAAATAAGAACAACGTCTCTTTTGATAGTGATCAAATGTCTGAATGCCCAAAACTGCTAAATATTATTACGATCTTGGTGTGCATATACATGTATGGTATAATGTAGCACGACAAAGAATAAGGAACACATTATAATCTTTCTATATATGTATGGTATATATAATAACTATGTACAAGGTGTGTGTGCACACGGTTTCTATTTACAATAACAAATAATATCAGGAGGGACATAATCGTGAATGGTCATACAGCTATTGCGTTCAAAATATATTCTAAAAGTCTAGTGAGATGTTTCAGGGAATTATTTGCAACCAACCACGACTGAGGCAAGTTTTATGATGAACTAGGTTTCCCTCAACTTTAAAGTAAACAATAGAGATTGAAGAAATAAATCACAAGAATCAGCAAATATGTCACGGAAGCCGCTCCATACGCCGTGTAGAGACTTACCAACTAGGTAGACAGAACCCACCGAGGTGAGCCCCGAGAGTCTGTACACGACGTATAGCGGAAGACATATCTTAGACGTGCACTGTATAATAATATCAATTGAATTTGACAGCTACATAATTTATCAAATTGATACATGGTTGTGGTCCAAATTGTAGAGAAATTCGTGAGAATTTCAACTCACATATATTTTATTTTTACTACATGAACATTACATACTTTAGTCGAACGACGTATTCAGGATTCCGTACCTACCCATATAATCTATAGGTATTTAATTTAAACAATATGTATTTCATCCCAAATAGAATATAATTAAACAATATTTTTTAACTAAACTATATTTACTTATTTGAAATCTAATTTTGCACAACAAGCTTTTCCATGATAAACTTGTTGCAAATCATGTTGTTGTTAGTGATAATTGTTATTTTCTTCAAAATAAATGTCGAAAAAGATATAAAATGATTGGTCATAAAAGCGACGCCTAGATATATTTTATGCTACATTGAAAATAAATAAGCAAAAAGGGTTTATAAAAATTAGCCTGGAACCCTGAATACACATATTGTTGCAATGGAATGTTTTATTCATCATTTTCGTTTTTGTGGTTGCATGAGGGACAAGTCCAAATATCATCCTTAATATCAATGCAGTGGAAATGAAACCACAACATATATACATCACGCACACCCGGCCATGTTATCAACAAAGTCGGGCATATGGCACAAACAGTGAAGACGGATCGGTATACTCAAAGAAGGCAATACCCAGACAGCACAACGACGTCGGCCCGACGTCGGGTTCCAGACGTCGGTCCAACCGTCGGTATGTCCGTCGGGGCGACGTCGGCCCGACGTCGTTGTGAAATAGAGATGGTCGGCAACAGGTCGGCACCCGACGTTCACTAGATCTCGCCAGAACTGGAGGTCGACGTATGGTCGCTTGCCGACGGGAAACTGACCAGTGATAAATAAATCGCGGAATATTTATATATCACGTACCATATTGATGCCCGAAGTCGTATATTAATCTTTGCTACATAAATTCCACCCTTGAAGGTTTATTGCACGTTCCATGCTTGTATAGTAGTTTTTGAATTGATTGTTGTTGTTTTCATACATTGGTCGGTAACACGTCGGTTGCCGACGGATTGCCGACCGAAAACGTCATTGTCGCTAATATGACGTCGTTGTACGTCTCGTCTGCTGCGTCAATTTGAAAGCTTCGGTCACATTATTTTCGACTTTAACTTCGTTGCTGATTGGAGCCTAACATTATTATTTCTTCTCTGATGTGGAAAATTAATCACAATCGGTGTTAATGATTACGCAGAGGACCATGCGTGCATGGATACATTTCCAGGGCGGAATAATAAAGGTAAGTTTAATATTTATCCAAAATATATAGCACATTCATGGAAATCATCCGAAGTTCCGGGCTTGATTGGTACCCCTAAATAAAACAGCTTAATATATATAGCCACATTTGTCTCTATTCTATAGAGTTTCTCATTGTATCAAACAGATTGTTACGTTTTAGACTTTTAGTATGTTAACACGCCAACATTTATTTAATGACTTTCATTGTATATAAGGCAGACATAACTATAATCTGCATGTCTTATATTTACACACAAATCAACCAAATACATTACGTATGATTATGTGTATAAATGGTAAATGTAGTCAGGAAGAGTGTATAACCCACTCAAAATAAAAGCACAGCATATAGTCCCTGCACCAAAATGTGTATATATACATGCATCTAACCGAGAACGTATTGATGTACATGGACCTGTGGGGCGATCCGCTGCCATCACCTTTGCGCTGCCCATTGGCGGGGTCCCCACATGCGCGCCTGCTTTGCGGTAGTGGTACTATGCAAATACCTATGTATAGTGCCCTTGACGTAGCGCGGGCGCGTGCTTGGGGACAGCGGATTGGGCTGCGCGGGGGTGGGGGTGAAGCGCGGTACAGGCCACTGCGTTTGTGACAATAATTCAGATAGCCGCCATAATACGCTATGATACTTAAATCAATTCAGTAGATACCATCGAGCAACACACCTATTGCCATCCACGATTCATATGCGGTAGGTATAGTTCTAATGCCATCAAATTTGCTCGAGTTGATTCCAAAATTCTCGATATTAAAAATGTGATAAATTGTAATCGATCGACGAGGGATAACTCTATCGACACAAATCTCAATTCTGCCTATGCATGGAGTTACACCACTTGTTACCTTTGCTTAAAATGTATATACAAAATTGAAGTTTGTGGTCTGTCCTGAAGGACGGGTGGAGGCCATTAAAAATGGCGCCCACATGCATGCCGGACTATTTGTATTGTTATATCATTTGTACATAGATATGTTATTACCTACCCCCCTCCCCAGAGTGTGTCTGCTGAAACTGGTACCATTTATATTGTGTATACAAATCATTCTATATATGCATTACATAGATATGTTGCATGGAGATTGGCCGATACGTCTGCGTACTTGTACTTTCCTACGTCTAATATCGAAATAATTTCTCTAAACTGCCGAGGGCTTAACCAAAACGAAAAACGCCGAGATCTGTTCCATCACCTTCGAGATAAAAAAGCTTCAATATATTGTCTACAGGACACTCATTTCACCAAAGCCATGGAAAAATACATTGAAGCAGAATGGGGATTCAAAACAGTAATGGCCTCTTACTCGTCTCAATCCCGTGGGGTGGCATTCCTCTTTAATAATAACTTCGAATATGAAATACATGACACGACACGGGATTCAGAAGGGAACTACATTATATTAGGTATATCGATCGAAAAAATTAGATTCAGTCTCGTGACAATCTATGGCCCGAATGACGATAATCCAACTTTTTATAAAAATATCAACAAACTGCTTTCAGACATCGGTAATACTCAAATAATCATATGTGGTGACTGGAACATCTCGCAAGATCAAGAACTTGATACCTTCAATTACAACAACATTAATAATCCAAACGCAAAAGACGCACTGAAAAATCTTGCCGCCAGCCTCGAACTCGTGGACCCATGGAGATTGAAAAATAAAAATGAAAGACGATATACTTGGCGAAGAAAATCCCCAATTAAAATGGCAAGGTTGGAC
The DNA here is from genome assembly GCA_032622095.1 of Siphonodentalium dalli. Lineage (NCBI taxonomy): Eukaryota > Metazoa > Mollusca > Scaphopoda > Gadilida > Siphonodentaliidae > Siphonodentalium > Siphonodentalium dalli. The sequence goes on along the minus strand of CP136065.1, from coordinate 122,727,503 downwards.
TTTTTTATGATCTCTTCAGATCTTTTAAGTTTACTCGAAACTGACCCAGACATTTTACCTGCTTATAGATCTGACCACTCCATGATTAATCTCACACTCAAAATTAATAACTCGGAAAGGGGACCCCGATTTTGGAAATTTAATAACTCCCTACTGTACGAAACAGAATATGCATCGACTGTAAAAACAATCATACATGAGAATAAAGTTAGATATGGCATCACACAGCCAGATGGCACCCCTGTCGAAAACCCCCCACGATCACTAAACAACTATTCCTTGACGCAATGCTACTAGACATTCGTGGTGCGACAATTCAGTTCTCATCCAAACGCAAACGAGAATCGAAGCTCAGAGAAAATAAGCTCATTTGTGATCGAAAAGAAATTGAATTGAAAATTGATCAGTCTGACAACAGTCTCGAAGAAAAAAGTTCCCTTTTACGAAAACTTGACGAATTAGATTCAAAAATTCAAAATATGAGAAAAGATAATATTCGCGGAGCCATGATCCGGTCACGTGCTCAATGGGTCGAACAAGGCGAGAAACCTACTAAATACTTTCTTAATTCAGAAAAAAGGAATTATGTATCTAAAACAATAACATCCCTTAACGATAACTCAGGCAACACCTTATCGTCCCAGACAGAAATCATCAATGAGGCGCGTAGCTTTTACAAAACTCTTTACTCACACCGACCGGTCCATAAGCAACAAATCAACGAAATCATCCGTAACGAAAATGTCCCCAGGCTATCCCCCGAACAATCTGAAAGCTTAGAAGGCACCCTAACCCTTAATGAACTAACTTCTGCGTTGAAACGAACAAAGAACGGCAAAAGTCCTGGTCCAGATGGCTATACAGTAGAATTCTTCAAATTCTTTTGGGTAGATGTAGGTCCCATTCTCTTGGAATCCCTAAATGAATCAATTACAACCGGGGAGCTGTCCATTACACAAAAACAGGGCTTGATCACTCTTATTCCAAAGAAAGACAAAGACAGGCAACTCCTAAAAAACTGGCGCCCAATCTCACTGTTGAATGTGACATATAAACTAGCATCAGCTTGCATAGCAGATAGACTGAAACAAGTTTTACCGGTAATAATAGACCCCGATCAAACAGGCTTCCTCTCAAATAGATTTATTGGAGACAACACCAGACTCATATACGACATTCTTCAAAAAACAGAGCAAGAATCAAAACCAGGAATGCTGCTATTAATAGATTTTGAAAAGGCCTTCGACTCTGTATCATGGTCATTCATACATGAGTGCCTAGATTTTTTTAATTTTGGTGAATCAATCAAGTCTTGGATATCCATTTTCTACAATAATATATCCTCTTCAATTCTCATAAACGGGCATATTTCCCAAAGTTTCAATCTATTCAGAGGCTGTCGGCAGGGTGATCCTATTTCACCTTATATTTTTTTAATTTGTGCAGAAATTCTAGGTATCCTAATGAGACAAAACACTAAAATTAAAGGAATAATCCTCGGCGGTTTAGAATATAAAATAACACAGTACGCAGACGATACAACGCTGATCCTCGATGGCAGTCAGGAAAGTCTATTAGAATCTTATAGTACATTAGACAAATTCGCCTCGGTGTCAGGACTGAATATCAACCTCAGTAAATGTCAGGCATCGTGGATTGGGGCTCTGAAGGGAAATACACACAACATATGCCCTGAACTACATGTACAATTCACCAACTCCTTTACTCTATTAGGGATCAAATTTAATACCAACCTTGATAAAATATTAGATAACTACGACTCAAAGCTATCCGATATTAAGACCCTGATAAAATCATGGGGACATAGGCTATTGACTCCTTTGGGTAGAATCACGGTAATAAAATCTCTTATACTGCCAAAAATAACCCACCTATTTCAGTCTCTTCCCAACCCGACAGCATCATTTTTTAAAAATTTAAAAACGATTCTGTTTAACTTTGTTTGGGGAGGAAAACGAGACAGAGTTAAAAGAACCCAACTCTGCCAAAATTTCGAAGCAGGGGGCCTGAAAATGGTTGATGTCGAAGCTTTCAATTCATCTATGAAGATAACATGGATCCGCCGAATTATACTGAAACGGCCGAAATGGCACCCCCTTGTAGATTTACCAATAGACGAAGATCCCCTCTTTCTTGCATATGGAGGCCAATACTTAAAGCTATATTCTGCCCGCATCCAGAATCCTTTCTGGAGAGATGTCCTTATCGCCTGGTCTGAGCTATTGGTAGCAGAAAAGGAGACCCTACCCTTACTGTCTTCAATTTTATGGAATAATGAACATTTTAAAATAAATGGCTCGACACTAAATATACGGACATGGAGAGAACATGGAATCATTTTCGTTAACGATCTTTTCCAGACTGATGGCACATTTCACACTAGACATTCCCTCTTATCGACATTTAATGTCCGAACAGATTTCATCACCTTGCATGCACTTCTTCGACAAGCAGAAAAAAGTGTCAAAACCCTTAAACAACCTAATAATCCGCTGATGGCACCAATCCTACCAAGTAATTACATATTATTATTACGCAATGCGAAAGGTGGGCGCGATTTTTACAACTGTCTAGTGTCGAGAAACAAGAAACTGGACGTGTGCTCGAAATGGGAATCCAAACTAGGCGAGTACAACATTCCATGGGATATTTGCTTCAAGGCCCCATTCCAGTCCACGTCTGACACTAAATTACACTGGCTTCAATTTCGTATAAACTGTAGAATTCTAGCTACCAATAAATTTCTAAAACTGGCCAAGATTAGACAAAACGATCTTTGCAACCGATGTCAAACACAAGAAACGATATGCCACATATTTTGGGAGTGTCCGCATGTTCAATCATTCCTAGACAAGCTTTCCAAATGGACAATATCAAACAATTTCGTCATTCCTTTAACAAAAAAGACAATGACGCTTGGAAACATGAGCAATCGAACTGATAACATTACAAATTATTTAATTTTGATTATTAAAAACTATATTTACAAAACAAAATTTACAACGGACCAATTGTCTATGAATGCTTTAATTGCAGAATTCAACTTTAGGTATAATTGCGAAAAATACAATGCATACTGCAGACTTGAACGTAATATGTTCGATACCAAGTGGCTTCTAATGAAACGAGCACTTGAAAACGAAACCCGATAAGATACAACACTTTAAAGGCCGTTCGGATATATATCTCAATATTATATTGGTAGAATAGAAAGTTGAGTAGTTTTTAGTACATGATACATGTACCTATGAAAGGGAGAAAAAAAAAATATATATATATTCAACCTCAATCGTACTAAAATCAATTGTTTTTGTCTTCCATTAAAGACATATTATGGACTTGTTTGGGTGCGTGAAGTGACCAGTTAGTATACTCAGGCATTACGCCAACCTGGGAAAGGTACCATTCTGCTTACTTTCTACTAAATTTCAAAGAAATCAACGAAACCACTTCATAGAAAATATCGTCTGAACTACGATCAACTGTAAATATTTACATCTCGATTCGGGACGCAACTATCGACAATAAAAACATACAAATGATTTCTCCATCGAGAGTCATTGCATTAAAATAACAGAATGACGATGTGTGTTGTCAATTTGGATTAATATTCGTAAAAAATAACTATGGTACTTTGAGCAAGATTATTCTCTATTTCTATTTGATCACCCAACCGAAGTGTTTCACATCACTTTAATAATCATTCAGATTCTATATACAATGAAGATCTGCATAATTTTTTCACATAAAAGCAGAGAGAAATAGATATAACAACATCGAGATAATATATAGAGCATATATCGTTAAAGGAGGTGCCACAAATAGATGTGAGCTAAAAAGCTTTTTGTACCAGAAAAATGACTTTGAAACAGAGTATATCTGCAATATTATGCCATTGTTTTGGCATTCAAATGTGAAAAACTATAACTTCAACAGTATCATTAGGCAGCCCATTATGATACTCATAAGTGACATACCGTTAAGAGCCAAGGAGCTATGCTTTAGATTAATGTTCACTGTATCGTTTGAAAAACGTCCGCTAAAACGTGTCAGTTTTTCTTGGGAGCCAGTCGCCATATTTCTATTGTAAACACATGTTCATGATGTTGTTGTCATGTTTTAATTCGCGGCAGGTACATGAAAATCGACCATAAAAGCAATTCGATCATGCAATCGGGCAAGTTTATGATATGAAATCGATGCTTTCAGTTTATTTAAGTTGTTGGAATTAATTTAGCTGCTTGATTACCCACGATTTATGAAGTTTTGTGCTGTTTAGAGATGGAAATGTTGATATTTTATTTTTATAATTACCAGTCTATAGTCGAAAGCGAGATTACAAGATGTCGTATTATTACGCAAATCACATAAATAGAAAACTTACATGTTTCAGAATATTGTATTATTCTAAAATCAAATAGCCTACATGTACATGTATATAAAAACATATTTATGAATAGGAAAGTACCGTATTCCGACGAAATATGTCATATTTTACGACGGACTCCTTGTGCGAGTTCACTTCCGGTCAATTCTATTTTGGTGCACTGAGAGAAAAACATTGTGGAGAAAAAAATACATTTAATAACATTTGAATGTAAATTAATCGAGAAATTGTCGGTTATCAGGTACAATCATACCGGTATAGCTTATAACCCATATATATTGATGGGCATAATCAAAAGCTTGATCCCATGCGCGATTGTCTATACTGATCGATTTCCATTCGTAATCGTATTCTAGTATTGACGGATGGGTTTGTTTGTAATCATGGCCGCCCCGCCCCCATGGCATGTGTATCGGCTATCGCAAAATAATGTTAGGATATTATGGTCTCCCATACCAAGAAAAATAGTTCCTAAGAATGTAAACAATGCAAATGGAGGACATTTTGCCATTATTCAGGATGACAGTACTATTTTCACAGGCAGGGTATTTGGGAAAGTTCTTGTTTTTCCTCAAAATGATGTCTCCTTGTCTCTAGCCAGATTCTTATAGGACCATTTTGACTGTTCAGTTTGTTAACCATTGGAACTGGAGAAACGCCGTTTGGGGACATGATTTTTTTGTCACTCTACCGCGAGTAAATTCTAACAGCTAAAATTTCTCTACTAATGACAAGATCTTTGTTTATTATTGATTATTATGTGTGAAAAATATGAAGTTGATCCATTATATGGCCGGTGAGTAATTATTGATCATCTGGAGGTAGGGTGCAATCTGCGGTGGCCATCTTGACCAAACTTTGCCATCCCCTCAAACTCGACATAATTGTGGATTGTTTGGATATTCCACAGGATTCATGAACGTGTGTAATGACATGTTGCGGTCACATACTATGGTAGACATGTCTGCCAGTGTTTACGTTCTGTTATTTGTCATTTTAAGGATAAATGACACATTGGTGAGTGGGTGGTTTCATACTTGTATTAGTATTTAGTTGATAAATACATGTGCCTTGGTCATAATTGTTACTTTTATTGAAAATCTACTCGCCTATAGCATTTAGGGCTAATGTTCACACCGACCATTCGAAAACGCGCATCTGTGTTGCCAACCGCGCTTCTACGACGATATATAACCGCGCATCTCTAGTTTTATGTTGCAATTTCTGGTCACGAAAAACAGAAAAATAAGGTTATCAATTAATTTTGACAGAATGGAACGGTTGGTATAGTAGAAGTTACATTCGCTCAAAACCTCGATATTTGCCGGGTTGAATTCGATACAATTGTGTATATTTCGTTAAAGCATTGAGGTAGAAATAGGCTGCAGAAACAGCCCGGGGTCCTAATTTTGGCACATATTTTTTCACAATGTATCGGCATTTAGCAACACGATTGAGTATTTTCTCGTCGATTTTTTTCGGATTCCTTTAGTCAAATGTTCCTGCAATCACCTTGCATTGAAATTTGGGTTCATCCTGTAGCCAATGTCCATAAAATGAGTCGATTTCGGAAGTGGGTATATCGAAAAATATACGACAGTGCTTCTTTGTGACCAACAACCAACCATCTATGTTGCCGAATTCCTGTCTGATCATAACTAAAGTAACTATCGCGTGTATATGTGTCCGAATCGATGTCCAGAGGAGACTATTTCGTTTCCTGAACTAGTTGTAGTCAAATTCGTCTCGACTCGTGCTCAACTGACACATTCGACACATTATGTTAGTCAAATCAGCTGGTAAACGAGTCCCATATGCAATTGAATGTTGTAGCATGATATACTGGATAATCAGCTGGTTGTCCAGTGCAGATGGGGTCGCATGCATGGTTGTAGGAACGTTTTGTAAAGGACTCTGCTATCATTGAACAGATTTTCTTAGTCAGATTTATTTGCGTGAAAGAATACGCGTTTAACACGTCATATCGGCGTTATATTGGAAAACAATAGGTAGGGCCTACGATTTATTTATACACATCACATATTATTCCTTAGTAACGCCCGTCAATCAACGGCTATACTGGTGATGGATACACACATCTGTTTAGTGCATCAAACATGTGCATCGTCTAAATTATCGAAGCATACTATACATAGCGAATATTGTCATTAATAACCTCACGCATGTGAGATATTCCTTAGTGACGCCCACCAGCGGTCACACGGATGCGATATATGTAAAAAAAAAATCTGCATCCAAACATGTGTATAATGTGGTATTCTAATTAGTCTATGCATGCATATTATTGGATTACCATAATAATCTCACGCATGTGAGATATTGCTTAGTGACGACCATCATCGATCACACGGGTGCGATCTATGTAACTTCGTTCTGCGTATCCATTTAATGTATAATTTGTTTCATAAATAGTCTACATTACGAGTTATACCCTCAGCACTCGAGAACACGAGTACTATGTCTACATTGTATATACAATTATACATCATTCGCATGTGATCATTATATCGTCATATGACTATATTTACATACACCTAATATCTCTTCCGATTTCCCCATAGCGTTACGGTAGACACGCCCCTTATCCAATACGTTCATAAAGCTATGAACGCAACGTGACGTCACTTCCAATGTCGTTCATAGGTTTATGAACACATTGGTCCCGGATATTGTCGGACATTGCCGACTGCTTGAGTATCTATATAGTACGTCCGGATTTGGCAAGAAATTTATTTTGGTCTATAATCAGTGTTGTTGTCCGTTGTTACTGAGCGTTGATGTTAAAAATTCCCGATATTCAATAGCGTTTTACCATTTTCCTTACCGCTACAAATACCCCCCCCCCCCCCCGAACCTCACAAATATATCATCATGGTAGAACGGCGTGTTGTCGATTTCTTATCCACAGCCGAAACTTAATTGTTAGTTTCAGATATCATTCTTGAAATCAACAGGTCTACATTAGTTACTAGCTAAACAAGACAGTTTGTCATATGTGTATACGTAACTGTGAAATTGCGTTTTTTTTCCGTTCTCAATGAACGGATTCTCAAAATGTTTGGTTTTCCAAAAAAACAGGATTCAAACTTTCTTAACTGGACTCCATGCGTTCATTTAAATAGATGAATAAATAGTGGGGAAAGACAGACAATCCTAGTTCATAATGAATTTAAGTATATAAATATAAATAATAAACGGCGGATTCAACGTGGTCATGGGTTTTGACCGCGATTAAAAATCAGCAAACTCCACATGAACCCCTTCGGGGTTCATGCAGTTTGCTGATTTTTTCTCGCGGTCAAAATCCCATGACCACATTGAAACCGCCGTTCATTTCTTATATATTTCTACATTGAGTGCATGTGCTTGTGATTTGATCTTTTGATTTATGTACAATGTATTTGTAAATAACCATGTACTAACTATCTCTCTCCTCAAAAGGAGGCAATAAAGAATATATCAGTGTTTACAAATGCCCACGATATGGAATGGATTGCAGGTATTCTATAATTAAATACCGTGTTCACAGATTGGCAGACGATTACCTGTCGGGTTACTGTAGTTCATTCGAGTCAAAGGTGATGGGTCGCTGGTTCTTGTCTTTGTTAATACCTGTTCCTCAATAATCTGTTGCATATTTGGGGTGGTATCAGGTTGAGATTGCATGCTTTTCTGTAACTTTTGTGAGCAAATATCGTAATAAACATTGAATTTATTATCGAGGAGAAATTCCTTAAATGTAAGCAACGCAAGGCAAACACTCTCACAAAGTCACTGAAATCGCTAAATTTAGAGTTGCGACCTTCGCGCAGAGTGAATTACATAATTAAGGAGCAGGTAATAACTAAGAAATATATTCCCGGCGTTATATTTTCGAGTTTATAATGCTCCAGTCAAAACTTCAAAAAATTCCCATGCATATCTTGTACTGGTGGAATATGATTTATATATACGGGTGTTAGTCAGAATAGAAATTCATGGCATGCTGTAAACCTTTTATGATCGATCAATAATAAGCATTTCAATGTCAAAAAGCATTACAAACTGTTATAAACAACCTGTAATTGGCATGTTTCGTCTCATACCGTTATATAGTGATACGGGCACACATATAAGCGCGCACCATGCACACGCTGTATAATGTGGCCGTCCCTCAAACGGTTCACGTTTTGTATTGAGTAATTCTATATATCTTACCATTTTAATCCATCGTGGATTTATACTGGTTTCATTTGCTCAGCCAGGTAACATTTGTCATCAACACATAATATTTTTACACCAAAACCTAGCGTGAACCAAGCGGTGTCTTGACATCAATCCGTTCGATTGTGACGTAGCCATGCAGTGGTCGCTGTTCTGGATTTAACCGGTCTACATGTAAGTGCTATGATAATCTCGTAATCTCGGTAATACTATTTGGTCTACGCTATACATACTTCCGCCACCGAATTCGCAAAAAAATAATCTTCCGATACAATCTCATATATATTACGGTATTCACATTTCGTTAAACCACATATAGTCGTAATATTTCTTATCTTATGGTGAGATGATTCATATATTAAGAACGTTTTATTACCCACAATGTATAAGCGTGCTAGTATAGCTGTCCGTTAAAATTTCAGTCAACCCAAAGTCAATCACTCCACAAACAAGCTTGGTATATCGACATGGCGACAAGTGCGGCCATATGGATGTAACATAAGCGAGAACGTTTTATTTTAATCAACGCAACATAATGGACAATACTCTCTTATATATTTTAGATTTCATTTGCTCAGCCTGGTAACATTTGTCATCAACACATAATCTTTTTCCACCAAAACCTAGCGTGAACCAAGCGGTATCATGACATCAATCCGTTCGATTGTGACATAGCCAGTGCTCGCTGTTCTGGGTTTAATCGGTACATGTAAGTGCTATGATAATCTCGGTAATAATTTTTGGTCTACGCTATACTTACATCTGCCACAGATTTCGCAGAAAAATAATCTTTCGATACAATTAATATATATATTACGGTTTTCATATTTCGTTAAACCACATATCGTCGTATTTTGTCTTATCTCAAGGCGAGATGATTCATATATATTAAACACTTTTTATTACCCACTGTGCATAAGCGTGCTAGCATAAATATCCGTTAACATTTCAGTCAACCCAAAGTCAATATCTTTTCACAAACAAGCTTGTTATATGGACATAGCGACAATTGCGGCCATATGGATGTAACATGTGCGAGAACATTGTATTTTAATCAGCGCAACATAATGGACAATACTCTCTTATATATTCACTATTCATATATATATGAAATTACTCTCGAATATGCATTATATGTAATATATAATATAGTTTTGTCGGAAAATACACATGTCAAGTGCTTCATACCATCCGGCCTTACGGTTGCGATATACATATATATGCACTAGCAGCCAGTGTTATTGTGTATTTTAACCACTGTATGAGGAAATTGGTCATGTTGGATGATAGCGAAATACATTGTACATAAATCAAAAGATCAAATCACAAGCACATGCACTCAATGTATAAATATAGTCATATGACGATATAATGATCACATGCGAATGATGTATAATTGTATATACAATGTAGACATAGTACTCGTGTTCTCGAGTGCTGAAGGTATAACTCGTAATGTAGACTATTTATGAAACAAATTATACATTAAATGGATACGCAGAACGAAGTTACATAGATCGCACCCGTGTGATCGATGATGGTCGTCACTAAGCAATATCTCACATGCGTGAGATTATTATGGTAATCCAATAATATGCATGCATAGACTCATTAGAATACCACATTATACACATGTTTGGATGCAGATTTTTTTTTTTACATATATCGCATCCGTGTGACCGCTGGTGGGCGTCACCAAGGAATATCTCACATGCGTGAGGTTATTAATGACAATATTCGCTATGTATAGTATGCTTCGATAATTTAGACGATGCACATGTTTGATGCACTAAACATATGTGTGTATCCATCACCAGTATAGCCGTTGATTGACGGGCGTTACTAAGGAATAATATGTGATGTTTATAAATAAATCACAGGCCCTACCTATTGTTTTCCAATATAACGCCGATATGACGTGTTAAACGCGTATTTTTTCACGCAAATAAATCTGACTAAGAAAATATGTTCAATGATAGCAGATTCCTTTACAAAACGTTCCCACAACCATGCATGCGACCCCATCTGCACTGGACAACCAGCTGATTATCCAGTATATCATGCTACAACATTCAATTGCATATGGGACTCGTTTACCAGCTGATTTGACTAACATAATGTGTCGAATGTGTCAGTTGAGCACGAGTCGAGACGAATTTGACTACAACTAATTCAGGAAACGAAATAGTCTCCTCTGGACATCGATTCGGACACATATACACGCGATATTTACTTTAGTTATGATCAGACAGGAATTCGGCAACATAGACGGTTGGTTGTTGGTCACAAAGAAGCACTGTCGTATATTTTTCGATATACCCACTTCCGAAATCGACTCATTTTATGGACATTGGCTACAGGATGAACCCAAATTTCAACGCAAGGTGATTGCAGGAACATTTGACTAAAGGAATCCGAAAAAATCGACGAGAAAATACTCAATCGTGTTGCTAAATGCCGATACATTGTGAAAAAATATGTGCCAAAATTAGGACCCCGGGCTGTTTCTGCAGCCTATTTCTACCTCAATGCTTTAACGAAATATACACAATTGTATCGAATTCAACCCGGCAAATATCGAGGTTTTGAGCGAATGTAACTTCTACTATACCAACCGTTCCATTCTGTCAAAATTAATTGATAACCTTATTTTTCTGTTTTTCGTGACCAGAAATTGCAACATAAAACTAGAGATGCGCGGTTGTATCGTCGTAGAAGCGCGGTTGGCAACACAGATGCGCGTTTTCGAATGGTCGGTGTGATGTTGGAACTTACAAGGCGTAAGCATTGATAGTAAGTTCCAATGGATCCAACGATTGTGATGTTGTCGTACATGATATCGTAAGTTGTTCGTAAAGCATGTGATTGACTTCCCTACAATCATATCCAGCTATGATTTTTACATACATACATGTACGACAGCGATTATGCCACAATTAGTGGAAGTAGCCAAGGATATGACACAATTTTGCATCTAAAATAAAACAGTGCTTGATAATATTTTTTGGCTTGCAACATTGTCATGAGCATGCGCAATTCAACTACTGGTTACTTCCTTTATCGATAATGGAAATTTGTCCACTTACGACAGCTGCTTACGATTGAATCGTGGTCGTCTGAACGTTCACCAATTGACTGTTTTAACTTTTAGCCCAATCGTTGAATCGGGCCATTGGTTGGTTGGTTTTTATCACAGAAATTGGAATCACTGACCTTTATGCAATTTTTTGAGATTTTTTTGGAGTTCTAGGTATATAATTGTCAAGAATGGCAACTCACTTTGTCGAGGAACCTCCACAACCATTCACTTCGACCCGTGAATTTTAACAACAAAAGCATAAATCTCAGGGTTTTCGGCATATATAGTTAGAAAAATCATTGATCTACAATCTTACCGCGAGCATAGCATCTATTCGTTGATTTATTCCAGGTTTTATCGCACGTTAACAATTTTTTTTCACCTGTTAGCTAGGTGGTACCGCCGAAGTTTGCCGGAACTCCTCGTGTGTCTTCGGAAAACCGCCAAATCGTCGAGCACGCAAATTTCAAAATGCGGAACCGTTTAAAAGGACAGCGCACTGCGCGCAAAATTCGAATTTAAAATTAATTCGCGTGGGTGTGTCACGTGATATAATTGAGGTATAAGAATCACGGCGGCGTGTTCAATCCCCAGAACTAAATCAAATCAGTTTGTACTTGTTCAATACTAGATAACGAAGTAAAACGTTCATTTTACTTAAAAATCTGTTATATGCGATAATATATTATACATAATTATAAAATTCAACCATTAAAATGACCAACGTCACTGAAACTGCTTCAATAGAGAACCTATGTACAGGTTGACCAAGTATAACCAGGTTGTGCCCGCTCCTAGCCACATCTAAACAAACGCTTTGTTGTTCGTTCAACGCCATGATGCAAATGATGATCTCAATTGTGTCTGATTAGAGACAGGTAAATTCTCCAAATTGAGACGAGCCCATGTATGGACATGGGTATAATTTTTTTGGAGCATAGATAATAATGTCAGTTAATTCTCATCATTGCAATTGAGAAACATTGCGTCATACTCGGGGCAGCGAAAACTGCTTTCAGATGAACTGGTCCCTGATACTTTTAATAGACCGTGGGCTGATTGTTTTGACCGATAACAATGTTCCGGCTCCGAATACCAGTTTTCGTACTACCCGATTTGCCGAAGACAAATCGAGGAGTTCCGGCAAATTTCGGCGGTACCACCTAGCTAACAGGTGAAAAAAATTGTTAACGTGCGATAAAACCTGGAATAAATCAACGAATAGATGCTATGCTCGCGGTAAGATTGTAGATCAATGATTTTTCTTACTATATATGCCGAAAACCCTGAGATTTATGCTTTTGTTGTTAAAATTCACGGGTCGAAGTGAATGGTTGTGGAGGTTCCTCGACAAAGTGAGTTGCCATTCTTGACAATTATATACCTAGAACTCCAAAAAAATCTCAAAAAATTGCATAAAGGTCAGTGATTCCAATTGCTGTGGTTTTTATATTGGCCATTGTAATTTGTATATCGATCCGTTGTTTACCCAGAACTGTTTATGTACAGTGACTGTGGTTGGACACACAAAATTTTTCTTCTCACATTAATCATTACTAATAAAAAAAAGACACTGACACTTTACTAATAGTAGGCCTAATACTATTATTTTTACAATTTTAGGAAATCTACCTTTCCAATATTCGAGGTACATGTATCACCCATGATCACTTCATAATTGGACGTTAAATGTCATATTTCCTATAAAAACCTCATGCATATGTGTTCATACGATAGTACAAAAGAAACTTACCATGGGAACGAATGCAATGTCATATTTTAATCATCTAAATCCAACAGAGAATTTCCGACCGCGTGGTCCAGGACGTTTCGGATACACGACGTTTCGTACCATCTGGTACCATCTGGTTGTTTCGTAGCGTACTGCCAGAGGCAGAAAGACGTGGAACCTTGCTATTTCCACTGGAGTGACTGGACAGTTATCGAGAAAAGTCCGCCGTTAAAGTTCGGAATATTTTCAAACAGAGTTTAAACAACGATCACGTGGCATGCAGTTTAACCAATCAGGAATACGAACCGTTTAACACGAACATGACATTTGGAACTTATTCCCGACCCCAAATACCACCAAGAATCACCCGACCCCCACCCACCACCCCAGGGGGTGTTTCTATGTGGTATTTGGGGTCGGCCACCCACTCATGCCGTCAAATCGGTCGAAATCCTTGCCGTTCTCGAGAATGGTCCATACCCCATTTTCACCCCTCGGGGTGGCACCCCCCGGGGTGATGGTGGGGTCGGGGTGTTTCTATGTGGTATTTGGGGTCGGCCACCCACCCATGCCGTCAAATCGGTCGAAATCCTTACCGTTCTCGAAAATTGTCCATATCCCAATTTTCACCCCCTCGGGGTGGCACCCCCGTGGGTGATGGGTGGGGGTCGGGGTGTTTCTAGGTGGTATTTGGGGCCGGCCACCCACCCATGCCGTCAACTCGGTCGAAATCCTTACCGTTCTCGAAAATTGTCCATATCCCCATTTTCACCCCCTCGGGGGGGGGGGGGGGGGGGGGGGGGGGGGGCACCCCCGGGGGTGATGGATGGGGGTCGGGGTGTTTCTTGGTGATAATTGGGGCCGGCCACCCACCCATGCCGTCAAATCGGTCGAAATCCTTACCGTTCTCGAAAATTTTCCATATCCCAATTTTCACCCCCTCGGGGTGGCACCCTCCGGGGTGATGGGTGGGGGGTCGGGGTGTTTCTAGGTGGTATTTAGGGCCGGCCACCCACCCATGCCGTCAACTCGGTCGAAATCCTTACCGTTCTCGAAAATTGTCCATTGTCCACATTTATGTTTTCGATTATTTTAGGTTCCCTGTCAAAACTTCAAAAAGTTCCCAAGTTTTGTACTGGTGGAATATCCCTACAGCGGTAGCCATTGTAGAGTTTCATGGCATGATCTAGCATAAAGCCAGAGTAGAAATTCATGGCATGATCTGTGCCCAGGTTTTCCAACATCACTCCTCTTACCAATACCACACTTGGGTTCATTAAAGTGCTTTTATTAAACCACTCATGTTGGAACTTGCCTACTGTTGTCTATGAAAGCTGGTTGGATTTGGACAAACTTGGGAGGGGATGGGGTCAAGTTAACAAAATTAACCCTGAAATGGAGCTCAACTTGGAGACTGTGCCAGACTTTAAAACATCCAATGAACATAAAATGAGTTTCCACACAAGTGGTGTGTTACAAAATATGCATTAATCCCAACACTCCCCAGCCTGGATATACCAGTATACATTTTCAGAATATTCATAAGCATAAAACAAATTTAAAGGCATTTGGAATATTGCATATGAGCAATTGTGTCTACTTAAAAATTATGCTCTGCAATATGATTTTTCAACTCTTAAGTCTGCATATAAAGATATGACAAACAAGTTTCTAACGATTACTATATGAAATAAAAGTGCAACCCTTTTTTCAACTTGTCAACTTAAATGTATTAACAAGTAACAAAAGGTGTTACACTGTTATTTCATGCATCTAACATTAAGTGCAGATAATATGTCATTATCACAAAGAGATTCGACAACAATGTAGTTTTAAAGTACCAATTTGTAAACAATGGGGGGGGGGGGGGGGTCACTTGTGAATACAATATAACTTTTTTGGGAAGTGCACGGATGTGTGAATAAGACATGTCAAACACATGCAGTGTCACTGTGTCACCAATAAAACATGTGCGGGGGTCACTGTCACAAATAAATAAATAAATTAATGTCAAATCTACCAAGTAATATCATATTTATTAATTAGATCGCCTCTTTGTAGCTGACAACTCTTTCAGATGAGTGACATCACGCAAACAAAATATATCTGCCTCATATAGATGATTTTCGTACTAAAATGACCACAATAATATAGCCGAAACATCGAAATAAAAAAATCAGACATGAGGCAGCAAACTTCTTCAATGTTGATGTAACCGTGCACGAGGGGGGGGGGGGGGGGGGGGTGTGATTACTAGTACCTCACGAAACTTATTTGGAACAAATAAAACTATCGTCATCAACTTATATTGACATATATGTGTGAAGGAGATACCTGTTTTATCAGTAATGTAAATAAACCCCTTAAATCAATAAATGTATGTTGTACAGACTGACCAACTTGTCAGAGCATGGGACGGTATAGCCAAGTTTGGCAATTTATGGTAAAAGGTGCACCCAGGCAAATCACATTGACCCCTTGTGTTAATTTTGGTATCAACATGAGCGTAAATATATCCCCGACGAATTTAGTTAATAAAATGCGACATGAGGCAGCAAACTTCGACACAAAATTGATGTAACCGGTTGCCGGGGGTGTTTGTTGACATCAGAGTTTCCAAATATCCAAGCTACAAAAACATGATTTCGCACTATTTAACTTATTGCCGTTGATCGGGGTTAGTCGATTCCTGTGAAAAACACTCTATTCAATTTGATTGAGTAGTTGTCAAAGTTATATACTTGCGTCTTGTATTATTAAAGTAAGAAAAACGTACCGATGTTGAAATGTGCTTTTCTATTTTAAAACAAAGTCTCACAAACCGGAAACACAATTCAAAATTCCACTTTCTGTTTAGCCTATCCCTGTCTAGCCTAGTACCCAGGCCAGCAAACGTATTTGAGGCCTGGTATAGGCTGAGCTCATGAATATATTCATGAGATGCGGTTGTCACGTGATATTTTAGATTGCGAATTTATTTACGATTTTTATTGCTACGGTAAGATCATCATTTTTATCTACAATTTATATTTGATTACATCTATTTATATCGATAATCAATAAGTTACACCATTAGTGTTTCAATATACAACAGTGACAGTGTTTATTGATTTCGGGAATGATATGAAAAGTGTGTTTAATTGTGACCAGTTACCTGTTTTCGACTCATGCGTTTCAAGCATGTCTGGTTCGTTTTTTATTCATAGGCGAAAAAGTTGCTGGCCCATAATGTATATTTAGATGTTGATTTCTTAGCAACACTCAGACCATTATTTTGACACCAAAAATTCCACGATGGGCCGATGGGTTCATTTTTTCTGTGACATTTTGTGACTATTGCTGTTTATGATTCATGATTCATATGTTAATTTTTTAGCAATGATACAGTTAAAATTAAGAATGTCTTTCTTGTGTGTAATCAATTTTTATTAATTTCATTTAGAATGGAGCGAATACCAAGTTTTATACCGAATGATGAAAATAAGCCGGCGCCGTCATCAATGTCTACATGTATGTAGATCCATGTAGATCAAAACGCTCAAGGGAATTTTCAACACCGACCCGACAAATACCTCTACTAGTACAGGATTCAAAGTGCCACAATTTGTATGGTTTGTTTTATAAGCTACCGGTATATATGATCTATTTTGTCACATGTAAAGAAAATATAAAAAAAATGTTCATAGTATTAGTACTAGATCATGCCATGAACCTCTACTAATGCTAGCGGGCGTTAGCATTAGTAGAGGTTCATGGCATGATCTATATTAGTACATGCACTGGCCGGGGGGGGGGGGGGGGGGTTCTACTCAAATTTGTTGTTTTTTAATGCCAGCTTTATATCAGTTTCTACAGCACATTGGTGAGTGCACCTCAGTTTACACTGAGGGGATTGTCAGTTCGAATCTGACTGGAGACCGCTGGTGTTCTAAAATATGAACTTTAGATTGCATTATTATTATGAGAAATTATTTTATATTATATATATATTATATTATAATATTAATATATTAATGCAATTGTACTTGCCAGATGCCAGTACATGTCCTATGAATTTTTTTTTAATTTACTTTACATGAGATAAAATAGATCATATATAGCCTATTAATCTAACCATAAAATTGTGGTGCTTTGAATCCTGTACTGTAGAGGTGTTTGTCGGGTCGGTGTTGAAAATTCCCTTGACCGTTTTGATCTAGATCGATAACCATGGAAATTGTATATACCGGTATCTGTGCAGGAGACGTCCCTTTAATCAAATATACTAGAGCTCCAGGGTGGAGACACATTCATGGGATGCTGATAGTGATATGCATTTGGAAGTATGTTTTTTCTTCAATTTTCAAGTCTATATACATGTAGGCCCACCATATGAGGGAAGAAGTAACCACGAATTCCCTTTTTGTGACCATGGACATGCTATATACCTGTGCAGGAGATGTCCAATTAGTAGGCCTTTACTGAATTTTTTTTACAGCTCCGGTTTGAGACACACATTCAAGGGAGAGGGATGCTGATGATATGAAAATAGGGGTTTTTACCCAATTTTAAGTCAACAAGTACACCATAGGAGGGAAGCAAGGCCCCAAGGACCCCTAATTCCCTTTTTATGACCATGGAAATTGTATATACCTGTTCACGAGATGTCCCTTTAATCAATTATACTAGAACTTAATGTATTTAAATCAACATTTTGTATTGAATTAATATTGACCAGAGCAGCTCATGTACCAAGCCAGAAAATAAGCAGCCTGACATTTGAAAATTGAGATTCCCAGTGGTTGAATTTTATCACGCATTATCCCAGTACAATTGATTTAATATTACATGTATATTATAATATAAAATTTGCAGGAAGGTATGCCGTGTTTTACATCTGGCATTTTCGGGGAACCACCATCCCAAACCTGCAAAAAATCATTTTTTTACTCAAATGTTTGGTCACCCACCCCCAAAATTTCACTAATTTTGGTCTAAAACCACATAAAACCCTACTGATATCACTCATATGACTAGAAAGTTATCTGCTCTAGTTCAAGTGACAGTTTACCATGTTTCAGAAGCTGATTTAATTGAAAAAAAGTTTAATTAAGATTTTTTTTTTAAACTGGCTGATAGGCAGTACCACATACCGGTACATGTACACACACACATGCAATCGATGTATTGGAGTTTCCAGGTGAGTGTGTCATGAGAGTATTCTAGGTCTACCTGGGTGGTCAAATTGGACACTGCTAATGGAAATTCTAATGAATCGATGGAAGTGGACAAATACAGTACTAACCCACCAAAATTGAAAGGTGCACAAAAAACACTGGTATAACTTACTCTATAAGGTATAACTTATAAAATGGAACACTTCAAACAAAAAGAACTGCTATTATTGTTTTTCACTGAAAGGCTTATGCATCCAATTTACAAATTATAAATTTCCCAGCATATCTCCTGCATATCCATTGAGATATCAGTTTCCCCTGCAAGCTATTACATGATCCAAACATGTGTATTGGCTATTTTGGCTGAAATACATTTTAAGCTGACAACAACTCAGGACAGTGACCTCAATCTTCACTTTCGGGTCATTGTTGACAATTTTGTAGACATGACATATCCATGATAATGATGAAATATTATTTGTTAAGCTCCAATTCAACTAGAGTTGACATATTTTGAAAATAAATACATAAAGAGGACATTTAGCAGGCTTCAATTGGAAATATTATTCTATAAATTGCTGATATCTGCAAACCTACGTCATTATGCATTATACACACAATTCCATAATTTCTAACTATTTCATGATTAGTCGGTCAACCAGCCCATTATCTAGCATTATTCCATGCCACTTTTGTTGGTCTAGTGGATCAACTTCAATTATACTAAATGCTTTTGGCAGTCACTATGCTGGACTTGAATACTTTACTTGTTGTGAGAGTACTAGTAACAGATAATCTGAATTGATACACATGCAAATAATTCACTGATTAGTTGGATGCACTGATGACAGTCATTTTCAAGCCATTGATAGTCACGTTAATATTTGAGACATTTGCTCGCTCTTGTTCCATGCACACAATGATCTAGGCTTAAATATCTTAGTTACATCACGACAAGTTTATTTATTTACATTTTACATTTCTCGAAGCTTCTTTCCAAAGGGTGTCGGGAAGGAAGTTTTCACCTCATGTCTCATTAGTCCAAGTCTTCTCGTACTAAAACCGGCTAAGATATTGGGATGGAGGTGCCGGTCTTTACCCGCACCTCCATCCCAATATCTTAGCCGGTTTTAGTACGAGAAGACTTGGACTAATGTCTCATATGCAACATGCCATAAATGTAGCTTAATGTCATCTCCACTAAGGCCCGTGTAACGTGTTTTTACAGTTATAAAATTTTCCCGTTTGACACAAAACACCTCACGCAAACAAAATATATCTGCCTCATATAGATGATTTTGGTACTAAAATGACCACAATAATATAGCCGAAACATCGAAATAAAAAAATCAGATATGAGGCAGCAAACTTCTTCAATGTTGATGTAACCGTGCACGAGGGTGGGTGGTGTGATTACTAGTACCTCACGAAACTTATTTGGAACAAATAAAACTATCGCCATCAACTTATATTGACATATCTGTGTGAAGGAGATACCTGTTAGTATCAGTAATGTAAATACAGTATCTCATCCCTTTTATCTCTCTATCTCTCTCTCTTTCTTTCTCTCTCTCGTCCTCTCTATCTCTTTCTCGTTCACAATCTCTCTCCCTGCTTCTAACGACATCATCATTACTATAATTATGATATTTTCATTCCTTCCCGTCCGACCCCCTGTCTACCCTTAATGAAGAGCGGGGGCGAAACAAAAGGGGAGCAAACTTAATAAAAGCCCTTGGGCTTGTTGTTTAATCCCCTTTCCAATCAATCGAATTTATATTATTCTATACTCCTGTAAAATGTCTGTTAAATGTTTATATATGTTATTATTTTGATTGGAATAAAATATGTTTATACTAATGTAAATAAATCCCTTAAATGAATGTAGTACAGACTGACCAACTTGTCAGAGCATGGGACGGTATAGCAAAGTTTGGCAATTTATGGTAAAAGATCCACCCAGGCAAATCACATTGACCCCTTGTGTTAATTTTGGTATCAACATGAGCGTTAATATATCCCCGACGAATTTAGTTAATAAAATGCGACATGGGACAGCAAACTTCGACACAAAATTGATGTAACCGGTTACCGGGGGTGTTTGTTGACATCAGAGTTTCCAAATATCCAAGCTACAAAAACATGATTACGCACTATTTAACTTATTGCCGTTGATCGGGGCTAGTCGATTCCTGTGAAAAACACTCTATTCAATTTGATTGAGTAGTTGTCAAAGTTATATACTTGCGTCTTGTATTATTAAATTAAGAAAAACGTACCGATGTTGAAATTTGCTTTTCTATTTTAAAACAATATCTCACAAACCGGAAACACAATTCAAAATTCCACTTTCTGTTTAGCCTATACCTGTCCCTACGGGCGAGTAGCAGAGTTGGGACAGGGTACCAGTCTATCCCTGTCCCTACGGGCGAGTAGCTGGAGTTGGGACAGGGTACCAGTCTATAAAATACATGCAATCACGTACTCCTCTTGAAATTTCAGACTACAAACAAAACATTGGCACATTGTAAAGCACGTGGTTCCTAGATTGAATTTTTTTGGTGTGAGGTAAAAAATGTCAATATTTTTTTCATGCAATTCTGACTCTCGATTATAAATCCCAAATTTAAAGGTACATTCCATGCTCGACGATATGATTTTTTTTCGTGCAGAAACTTTGCGCAGATGCCAATCCTGGTGACCATGTACTCATTTATCACAATTCGTGTATAGTCAGGGCTGCAGGCCATTATATGTTAACACTGATGCCTATGGGAAATAATTACTTCACTGTAACCTATATAGTGGAATATCCTGAAAACGGCCGGAATCTGAGAAAATACCTGGAATTTGTACTTTTCCCGGGAGTAAATAGAGTTACTGTTCCTAATTTAAGATGGCCGGTCAATTTCGATCGTCAATTTCACTGGAATAAAACAGATCGAAATAAGATATAAAGATGGTATGTCCGACTCTATTTAATATGATTAGGTCAGTACGTATTGACAACCCACGACACGCCCATCAATAAACTGATAAATGTATGCATGTTTCATGGGAGTGCCTAATGTACACAGAAGTCAGAACTCCGGGGACATGTACTATTAACACTAACAGGTCTGGCAAATGTGAGAATACAGCTACAATAGCTGTATTCAGCTAACCTAGCTGTATTCAGCTATATATTATACTCTCAAAGCGGCTGTTTTTCGATAATAAACTAGAAGCGCTAATTTGCGCATCAAAATTAGGCTACCCTATTCTCCGGTCACCCTCAACCAAATCAAAATCGTCGCTTGTGTTCTGACAAAGTGTTGCCATTTGTCGGCACGACGATGGTGATTATGTGTGAAAACTTACTATGGCGGTCGATCATAACGGTTAATAATAACTCTCTTAAAAGTATGCAATGCGGAATACCTTGAAAAATACAATATTTATCACCGAAGATGGAACATCTTAATCATTCCCGGAAGTATCAATATGTCGATGCTGGTAAAACTCAGTTTGGTTGGTGCGTTAAAACAGGTAAAAAGGGGAACATCTCTAGCCAGAGTTTAACCGAGCGAGTTCCACTCACTGCTTGAGCTGATTCTCTCCAAAAATACGGAAACGCATACATGTATGTCGAATCGCGAAAATACAAATACCAATGTTATGTTTAGTAAGTTTTCACACATTATATATTTTCCCGCCAAAACAGATTGAATAGTTCTGACTCGCTAACGACCAGGACTTCATGTTTGAAATACTTCAGAAATTATATAAGTCGCATTTTCATTTCAGTTGTCCCTATGTTGTGCCATACATTTGCAATATGCCTCACAATATCTGTATATATACCGTTATGAATAGTTACCAGTATCGCTCACAAACCGCTAGTGGTATGTAATTCTAAATGCTCGACATAGGTACACCATTCTAACGCCCCCTACCGGTTTAGCATCGGGAAGAAGTAAACGAGTGTTTGGGATGAATTTGATCTTTATTTTATAAGTTAGTTAATGAATGCATTTGCAGAAAATAGTCCCCAGAATATTTACTGACATCGACCACCGTAGTAAGTTTTCACACAAAATCAGAATTGCCGTGTCGACAAAAGGCAACACTTTGTCAGAACACAAGCGACGATTTTGATTTGGTTGAGGGTGACCGGAGAATATGGTAGCCTAATTTTGATGCGCAAATTAGCGCTTCTAGTTTATTATCGAAAAACAGCCGCTCTGAGAGTATAATTTATAGCTGAATACAGCTAGGTTAGCTGAATACAGCTATTGTAGCTGTATTCTCACATTTGCCAGACCTGATTAATAATCATTATAATGTAGTTCAACCAGGTCGGCCCCGTCGGGCACAGGTACCAATCGATCTCCGGAGACCGAACGATCTAGAAAGACCGATCGGTCTCCCCAAAAATAAGTAATAATGGATAGTCGCGAGAAGGCATGTTGTACCTCGAAAAATGACTACTCAAAAACATCTAGGAATATGTCAACAATTTGAACAAATTAAAATGCACACCTGAAAATGTTGGA
The DNA here is from genome assembly GCA_032622095.1 of Siphonodentalium dalli. Lineage (NCBI taxonomy): Eukaryota > Metazoa > Mollusca > Scaphopoda > Gadilida > Siphonodentaliidae > Siphonodentalium > Siphonodentalium dalli. The sequence goes on along the minus strand of CP136065.1, from coordinate 122,704,369 downwards.
CCACTATTTTACAGTTTAATCATCATTTCAGACGTCATACCTAATAAAATATGGTGAACCGTGTCGAGAATACTAGGAAAAATGAGTCTTTACTTGATCAAATAATATTGTTTCCGTCATCTCTTTTGGTGCATTCGATATGTCACTTGGGGTATATAAATTATAAGAAAGAAACGATTTGATTGGTTAAAATATGTCGGCACTTCAATGCACCATTTGGAACGCAGTATAACGGTACAAAATTGTACAGGCCTGTGGGAGACAGGTTGGTTATGAAACTCGGAATATGGGGAAAATATAGTTTTAGTCCGGTCGTCAAGCGAAATACATTAGTGTTTTTACCTCTATGTGTTTCCGTAGTTGACCGCTGTTATTTCTGCTGCAACAAATCTTACCCCTGAATTTAATAGAACATACCTTTTAATTCCCCTTCAATAACATAGTAATTTGGGGAGACCGATCGGTCTTCCTAGATCATTCGGTCTCCGGAGATCGATTGGTACCTGTGCCCGACCTGTCAACTTCCAGGGAAACTCGAAAGATTTACACTCTTTTGAGTTTCAGATTGCTTGTGTACATTTTATATCTGAAGCTCATACCTTTTCTATTTACAGGCGATAAAGGACTCCTGGCGCCAGATTCTGCTTGGTTCTCTTCTTATAGATAGATAGATAGATAATAGATAGATAATTTTTTAATGGCTAAAAGATGCAAAATTTGCAGACATGAGCATAGCCATAACTTACATAAGGCCAAAACAAAATGAATGCGTGTTCGCCGTAACGAGCCTAAAAAAAAATAGGGGCAGGCGGTAGGCTTTTTATTTTATTTTATTTTTATACGCCCTTTTGAAAAAAAAGGTCGTATTATAGTATTGGTCTGTCCGTCCGGGCGTCCGGGCGTCCATCCGTTAACCTGTTGTCCGGATGATAACTTTAGTTAGAGTGAACCAAAATTAGTAAAATTTGGTATGTGGGTTTATTAGCCGAAAAGTAAGTTCAAGTTCGAATTTGGGTTCCGCCCGCCAATTTTCACCGGAGTTATGCCCCTTATTTAACGTTTTTTGACTTAGAAAATCCTTGAAATTTGTTGTCCGGATGATAACTTTAGTATAGTTTATCGGAATGAATCCAAATTTGGTATATTACTTTCTCCCACCAAAACACAGGTCAAGTTCGAACTTGGGTTCTGTCCGACCATTTTTGGCAGAGTTATGCCCATTTTTCGACTCAGAAAATTCTGTTTTTCTTATGTTTTTTGGTTTCCGGATGATAACTAGATTTTGGAATGTTTATACGCAAAACCCGTTTTTTTGTGGATTACATATATCAAAATACAGCTCAAGTCCGAATTTCGTTTTAATCCGATAATTTTTGCGAGAGTTATGGCCCCTTTTTTGACGTAATTTGACTTAGAAAATCCCTGAAATTTGTTGTCCGGATGATAACTTTAGTTAGAGTGAACCGATTTTAATCAAATTTGGTATGTGGGTTTATTAGGAGAAAAGACAGCTCAAGTTCGAATTTGGGTTCCGTCCGCCAATTTTCACCGGAGTTATGCCCCTTATTTGACTTAGAAAATCCCTGAAATTTGTTGTCCGGATGATAACTTTACTAGAGCTTATCGGATTCAATGATAATTTGTTATATTACTTTCTCCCACCAAAACACAGGTCAAGTTCAAATTTGAGTTCCGTCCGCCAATTTTTACCAGAGTTATGCCCCTTTTTTTTACCAGTTTCCGCCGACCCAAGAGAGGGCATATATTGCACGCCCAGCGTAGCTCTTGTTTCATTTTATTTTTTTATGGTCTCGTGTGGGCCATGCCTAACTACCATCAAACACTATACAATGACCCAGAGCAACCGACAAATTGGTGATAAAACTGATATATTGAGGGGAAACATATAAAACAGATAACGGTAGACAGTTTACATGTCCGCATGGCACGGGGGAGAGATGAATTAATGTTGTATGGGCGCGGGGGAGAGATGAGTTGTTGTAGGCGGCGCATTGGAGAGATGAGTTGTTGTAGGGGGCACGGTGAGTTAAAAGTTGTAGGGGCACGGGGGAGAGATGAGTATAATTTATTAATTGACAGTTAACGTTGTGGGGGGCACGTGGGAGAGATGAGTAATTTGTTAGTGGACAGTTAATGTTGTAGTGGGTGTGGGGAACAGTCAACGTTGTAGGCGGCATGGGGGAGAGATAAGTAATCTATTAATTGACAGTTTACATTGTAGGGGATGCGGGGGAGAGATGAGTTGTTGTAGGTGGCACGGGGGAGAGATGAGTAATTTATTAGTTGACAGTTAACATTTTATGGGGCGCGTGGGAGAGATGAGTAATTTATTAGTTGGCTTCAGGGTCTTTGTTGGGAAATGTCAGGACCCCCTATTTCAAACTGAAGTTCACACCCCCTGAACCAAGCAAAATTTTGAGCTGGGAATATCCATGAGTGGACCTAACACCCCATGAATGGACCTAACACCCCATGAGTGGACCTTACACCCCATGAATGGACCTAACACCCCATGAATAGACCTAACACCCCATGAATAGACCTAACACCCCATGAGTGGACCTTACACCCCACAAATGGACCTAACACCCATGAATGGACCTAACACCCCATGAGTGGACCTTACACCCCATGAATGGAAATTTTGTGTTATCACAGGCCCACTTTCGATGTCCTGTTGGACGTTTTGTAACCAGAAAATTTGAAGTGGCAAGTCGGTTTTCTGTTGATTACTAGTTAGTGTTGGTATCTATATCATAGTATGTAGCTTATCAGTTAGTTAATCATGCATGGCATGTGGAATTCAAATTGTGCATACTATGGACAAAGTAAAGGTATTCTATATGTAATATATCTTACCATACCACAATACAACATCCTGTTCATGCAAAGTCATTCCATGGGCTTCATTTTGTGTTTTATATCTGTTGTAAATTGCGATTAACATGCATGCGAAAAAAATACAAAGCCCTGCACTTGCTAACAATCAGCACAAACTTTCTGAGTTTTCGATCGCAAATCTTGCATGTTTATGGGGAAGATAACTATTATTTGAGTTAAAATTTAGATGTAAATGATATTTCTGGGTTTTATATATATGAAACGAGCGATTAAATCACATAATTGAATGTGAGACAACATTTATAAGATTTTTATCAACACATCCTGAATTTTGTATGCACCCAGTAAAATTGTGATCTGGCAATCCGATCATTGTTGTGTTCTTGTGACGAAAAACCATTCTAATTGATGCGCCAAAAATCGGATTCAGTAACTTGTCAATTCTTGAGAAAGAGAACGACATTCGAAAACAGTGTATTTTGTGCTATCAAACCAGACGATATAACTCCAAACCGGACACCGAAAGAGGAACCTGGTTGCATCGATTGTAGTCTGTGGTTATACAGCTTGTAAATATTAAAGAGAATACGTCTCCATTTTCACCCAGAGACTTTGAATTGACCCATGTGCGACCCCCATCGTTGAGATGAACTTGTTCTAAACAATTCGGTTCGATTCGAATCAACTGCGGAAAACATCGATGTTTAATTATCAACAAAAACACGCGTTTCCGGTCAGCGAAGAGGAATGATAACTCGTGATCTTCCTGTATTGCATCAGATTGTATTAAATTTGAATTTCCGTTAGAGTGACGATGTGGCTTTACGAAAAATATATAAATATATCAAAGATTTTATTTATATCGCGAGGTGAATCAGATAAAATGGAACCACGTGTACATAGTTTGGTTATCAGTGCGGTCGGTCGGTTTATAGATTGATTTTTTTTATTTAAAACCAATAAAATGAACTTGGGTCAGGGGGGTTTTGAAGACGGTCGGTCGGGTTACGGGAAACACGCATCATTTTTGTTTTGGCCTAAGCATATATACAAAAGTGTAAACACAGAGTGTGACATTCATATAGTATAAATATAAAAAGTATAGATATATAAATATAACAAGAATGCAGCTTGACAGTTCTGTAGAGGGACAAGATAGTGTATAAACCTAGCTTAGTAATGACTACTAAATAAAAACTCATACCTGTATATATATATACAACATGAAAAATCAACCCGTGCTATCCCACCCTCCTCCCTCAACAGGACTGTCATGTTGCTTAAGAGATAACTAGTAATAGAACCAACAGCTCTTCGCCACCTGCATATACACACTGCTGCCATGTATGGCCGGCTTTAGACTGGCATGTCCATGACCGAAAGATGGAATCCCTAAATACAGACAGCAGTGACAATATATGCAGCTGGCCAAGTACTGTCATCGTACATAGAAAGATAGAGAGGAAAATAGAGTAGTAGAAGAGAAATATACACATGAATACGCTTGTCTGACAAGTCATGCCATCGATTGCCATCAAGGAGCGCACAGGAAAGCAAGCCAAAGCTTGCTTATTTCCACTGTGGTCCTTAATGGTAACCGACCACATGACTGACCAGGCCACAGCACAAGTTCTCATAAGGTCGTACGGTATTATTAATAGCATGATTCACACCATTAATAATATACAAAGTCAGATTCCTCAGTACCTAAAATTTTATCGAATAATTCCTGTTTTATTAGGTGATTCCATGTAGCCAAGTTGCAGTTAGGTTCAATATATTTTACATAATTATTCCACAATGTGATTCCTGTGTAGAAAAAGCTATTGTAACCAAATACCCTAACATGGGGCACAGATAATCTAAAGATTCCAGACCGGAGATTATATTTACAATGAGTGTTCGAAAATTGGAATCCATCTCTTAGGTATGTAGGAGCTTTCCCATCTGTAATATTTTTCATGATAGTCAGCTTTCTTTGGGAAACTCTGGATTCAACTGGAAGCCATTTAATGGTTTTGAACTCTTCATAACCTACGGTATATGTGAAAATCTATCCAAGCTCTGAACAAACCGGATTAATTTGTTTTGAAATATTTGTAGTTTATTTTTGGTAGTTTTACTCAAAGAGCTATACCAATTAGAGGATGCATAATCGAGGTGGCATTGAATTAATGAGTTAGCAAGTAGTTTCTTTGTGAAAGGGGTTAGAAAGTCAGCCTTTCTATATAAAAATTTGAGACGAGCAGTTACTTTATTTAGTACCTGTTTGGCCATTTGTTCTCCAGTGAGACTTTAATCGAGACAGGCACCCAGATATTACAATCAGCCATCACAATCTCCAAGACTCCAATATTAATGTAGTAGTCATATTAGTACACATTTGTATAATTGTCATCAGTATAGTTATTTCGTTTAAATTTCAATTTAATGAAAATAAGTATGATACGAATCATGCATACGATCAGTTGAGTGCCATGTTAGATTGGTTATGACACATTCTGGCCCTAGCTTTTTATATGTCCAATACATTTAATTAGTACATGTTCGCATTACTAGAAATACTATTATCGTGCATTGTTCCCAGAATATCCCATCAGAGACAGACAATGATGCATACAATTGGCAAACAATGTCAGTTTTAACATATATGGACTCATTGCAATGCTCTGAACTCAGTAACTTATAGTTTGTACTATACAGAGTAAAAACTTTGGGAAAACAGAGAATTCATTAACATATAGCCTATTATAGGTGGACCGGACCGTTTTGGACCGGTCCAGGCATGTGTACCGGACCGGAATGGACCGGACTGGACTGCCTTGGCAGTGGACCGGACCACCCAAGGTGGTCCGGTCCGGTCCGCATCACTAGATAAATGAGTACATGATCACCAGGATTGGCATCTGCGCAAAGTTTATGCATGAAAAAAATAATATCGCCAGGCATGGAATGTACCTTTAAATTTGGGATTTATAATCTAGAGTCAGAATTGCATGAAAAAAATATTGACATTTTTTACCTCACACCAAAAAAATTAAATCTAGGAACCACGTGTTTTACAATGTGCCAATGTTTTGTTTGGCGTCTGAAATTTCAAGAGGAGTGATTGCATGTATTTCATATGTTTAAATATCGAAACTATTATTAACCAACCAGAGCCCAGAAATTTTTTAATTCTCTCCTTCATCTTGGTCCAAAATCCGTTGGAGGGGTACATGTACACATATGGGCTCATAAGAGGAGCGACTTTAAACCCAATTCACAAATTCCACCCCATGCCTTTGGACTACTTAGCTATTGATAAGGCGATTTTATTTTCTGATGTCTCTTATGCCAATGTGCAAATAAAGAAAGCTATGTATATCACTGAGTATATCACTCGACAGATGACCTGAGGTCATTATAAATGTTATTGGTTTAACAGAGATGCCAGCATCAATATAAACAATGTCTGTGATTTGTTGACAGCTCTGCTATATAATTGATATTAATGGGTCAGCAGTGAGGTGTCTTTATCTTGATGGGTGTTGGTAGAATATGATACACTATCCTTGTAAACTTAACCCCTTCGCTGCTATGACGTCCGTAACTATTACGGACGTAAAAGTGCACGCTGTGTGCTATATTGTCCGTAGGTACTACGGACCTACTTCAGCACACTAGAAGTAGGCCATTATACATAACTGGAACTCAGAGATTGGTGCATCGGAATAACTGTGTCTCCAAGTTTCTAACAGTGTATGATATTCCACGATTGTGAACGATAATAGCCTTTCAACTTTGTCAGTTTTATAGTTCTTGTGATATTCCCGTTATAGTTTCCCATTGGAAAATGGCAATAACGTCAACAGCCCAGCACACGACGCCATAACACCATTTAGCAGCGAAGAGGTTAAATTTGACTCTCTTAACCCAAGTATTCCATGTCCAGGTCACCTTTTTCACATTTAACCCAAGACTGTGGTGGTGCAGCATTACAGATTCTGTACCAGTGCATTCTCTTATATACATGCGAGTGACCCATAAATTCCAATAATTTGTTTTATGTACATTTGTCTATTATAGTACATAACCAGGTCAGGCACATCCTGAATTCCACTATTATAGCGATATGCCACTATTATAGTGATATTTGTCTAAACATATTCATGTTACCTTTATTTGCGTCGGGATTAGAAGACGGCGCATACCAGTGCACAGCCAAATGTCACTCATAACAATATCGCAGCAAATGAACAGTCTTCCGACTAAATTCGTTGTGCAATAAATGGCGCCAGCTTTGATATTCAATAATATTATACTATTACTAATATATCCCGTTCTGAATGACAATAGCAGGATGACTCAATCGCTCCTTCATAACAATATTTCAACTAATTACATGCTAATTGAGTTGCTTATCGTGTGCCGTCATGATTAATAATTCTCCTGGACAAACTATATGCATGGTATCGAGTTAGTACGATCTGATTTTGAATAATATTTGTGGGAAATATGATTTTGGATTATCCCTCTTTTACCAAATTAACACAACGGTAATGGTCAAATACCACTATAATAGTGGAATATCGCTATAATAGTGGAATTCAGGATGTGCCTGACCTGATAACAGTATACTCTATAATTCAACGTCAAAACTCGCATTTATGATTCCGATCATAGTAATTTACTATCGCCAAGGGATGGGTTAACATCTGACGATCATGATCGGCCTCTCATTTTCCAAATTTCGTTGGGAAAATTATGGCCGCAAGTGGCCATCTTGGATTTTACTCTTTGTGTGACTAAAACGACATCCCTTGTACGATCGACAATAAACTTGGATCTTCGGGATGTCCAAAAGATGGGAGTAATTTAATCTTTCTGAATTTTGTTAAAAAACATGGTCACCTGCAGCCATTTTGGATTTTACTCTGCATGACTAAATTCTTTAGAACACATACAGACAACATTCTTCATCACCAAACTTCTTATTGATCTTCGGGGTGACCATTAGATGGGAGCTATCAATTGTTTTGAGTAGCCATCTTGGATTTTACTTTCTATATATCTATTCATGCTGATTTATTACATATCAATCAACGTAATTCGCATGATCGCACGACGTTCCAGGTGTGTGATAATTCTCAGAATCGCACTAGTGCAATCTGTGGACGGAACTATTTCATTCAGTGTTGTTAGACTTTTCAACACAAGGGCGACAACCCACTTGCCGAAATCGCAGCGCACTGATTGGGTTATATTTTTGGATAATCTGGGAAAACCCAATTAACACCTTTGCGCGGGTCAATATGGGTCAAGTTCACTCGCGGATAGACGGGCTCTCTGTCTGATTGTTGCGTTAACCCTAAAATGCCGTTAAAACTCAAATACCGGAGATGTACGATTGTTAGTCAACTTACTATGATACGGAGATATGTAATAAAAATAGAACCGCAAGAGTGTCTGGATTTTGACGAATTATCGCACTCGATTTGTTGGCGGAACGCGATACCTCTCGTGCGGGACTGCATCCCGCACTCGAGGTATCGCTCCGCCAACAAATCGAGTGCGATAATTTCGTCAAAATCCAGACACTCATGCGGTTCTATCTATATCTGGTATACTTAGACATTTCAACTTTCTGCATTCCTTATCACTCCATTGACTGTAACGTGTACATGAAATTATACTGTCTTCAAGTTGAGCGACAGTGTCATTTACACTTTAATTCTAATTTTAGGTGTTTGCACAGTGTTACAAAACAGAAGATTGACGTAAGTAGAGACAGAATCAACCAAGACAACTTTGAAAATTTTATGCAAGTTCAACATCAACTGATTGAGCTACTGGAGTCAGTGAAGGAGAAATGGCAGATTCTAAAGAAACAGTGGTTGTTGATAATACAGATGAATCATCTTCTAGTACTCCAAATGAGAGCAAATCTGATGACAATTATGTCTGTTCAGTCTCTAACCTTTCAAAACGACAACAAGTCAGACTCCGGAAACAGCAAGTGGCTCTACAATATCGAGGAGAAAAAAGGCATGTCATTCTCTAGCATTGTAACATTGGCCAAATAGAATTATGTTACTGTTTCTCATACACTGCCACCAAATAAAAATATGGCTGACCGGGTGATTTTTATGGCCCACTGACAATCTATAAATATAAAGGCCCAGTGTTTGTCTGTTTGTGTGTATCTGTCAGGTTTTGGCGCATTTAAAAATATATCACCCCCATGTCCGATTGCTCCCAATTTTTTACTCTGTCCTATGGCACATTTTAGAATATGACATGTCAAATTTCAGGCCAATTGGTTCAAGATGACTTGAGATATATTAAACGCCATTGTGAATGGTTATCAAGGCAATGTTTTCCATGATATAATGTGTTTCTCCGAAGGCCAATGTGCTTTCAGCTCGGCCGTGTTATAAAACACCAAATCCAAATTCCGGACAAACACCCCGTACTGTTTGCTGGCTGTCTTTATATCGTTATCAGTGATGCAGCGGTGATGATATTTTCCTGCAATCATGTTTGTCACCCGTCTGGTTTTAGCTCAACTATACTTTGTAAAGTTTGAGCTATTGCCATGGGTTGGTCATCCATGCATGCGTATATGCATGCATTCGTCAACAATTTCCTTTGGCACCTCCTCCAGGCCACATCCCACATCCGATTGTCACAAACTTCATAGGGATCTTCGGGGTGATGTCTAGATGAGAGTTTACCATTTTTAGCTCAACTTTACTTGTAAAGTTTGAGCTATTGCCATGGTTTGGTATCTGTTGTCCGTGTGTGCATTGTCCATGTATTCGTGGAGACGTCGGTCAACAATGTCCATTAGCACGGGCTACAGGTCATACCTTTGGTCTGAACATTATGAAATTTGTCATGGCTGTTGACATTGACATGTAGATGGGAACGAGTCATTTTGGGGTCGTTTGTCAAAAAAATGGCTGCTAGCAGCGTCCATCTTGGATTTCAAAATTCAATCCATTGGCATGGGCTACAGACCGTACTGTTTGTCTGATCATCTTGGAATTTGTCTTGGATATTAATATTGAAATGTAGATGGGAACAAGTCATTTTAGGGTCATTTGGCCAAAAAAATGGCTACCTTTGGTTGGATCATCATGAAATTTTTCATGGATGTTAACATTGACATGTAGATGGGTAAAGGGGTACTGTACACAAAATCCAGCCATTTATTGGAACATCTCCTTTTATACTCTACAGAATATATGCAACAAATGAATAAATTTGAGCCATGGGTTAGTGCAAAATACATTCATGTTCTCTATGAACGATGCAAACAACATGGTAATTATAATGGAAACGAATAAATGGATGGAGTCATACATTCATTATCATTACGTGCGCTCGCGCAACAGTATGGCGATCAGACAGATTCGTAGGTTGGTGTCACACTCCATGACGTCACCAAAAACGACGTAAAACCTCGTGGCGTTCTGACATTTTTACTGTGCCGCGTTTTTGCTATGTTTATTTTATGTGTTTTCGATTATTTGTTTGTCGCCGATATCGCCATTTGTCAGGATTCCCTGTTTCTATATTTAAAACTGGCATGCTCGTAGGTCAAAATACGTCAGAGTTATGACAAAAATAGATCAACCTACATTTTCTCCATCAGAACTCTACATCAAAGAGTCTATAGACTCCTTCGGGACCTACATAGACTCCTTCATTTGGGTATTTTTACTTATAATTGGGAAGTTTTATCATTTTTGGTTCGTGCGAAGACCCCTTATTATCGTGCGGGAAAAGAGAGACATTCAAAACGCGATTTCGTAATTCGACGCAATAGGCTGAATAGCCTAACCTTCATCCGAGTTCCGGGTCAAATACGATGAATGCCGTAACACAAAACAAAACGCATTTGTTGACACAAACACCGTTTGAAGAGTTTATTATTACATAAAATGATCGTTATTGATTAATTATTGATTAATTATTGATATTTATTGTTGCATATTGGCTGCTATCAATATTTACACAAATAGTATTAATTATTTCTTATAATTGCTCCTTTGGTCAACTTTGACTATCGGAAAATGAAAATATGCCGCTGAAAAAAATGTAATCGATATTAAAGTCTCATCCTCTCGGCAACATGGAATTGGTTTTAATTACTTAAATGATTAATATAGTAATTTGCCTTTTATCTGTGATGAAATGAGAAATGGTAATTGTCTTTTTTTGCTAACATTAAATTAAATTAAATAAATTAAGTAAAATACAGTGAAATTATTTTTTAAATTATTGTTTATTACATTTTTGCGCACGTTGGCATCTCTCTGAGTGCATTCTAGTTATAATTACCATGCTGTTTGTATCGTTATTTGAGCACATGAGTGTATTTTGCACTAATCCATGGCTCAAACTCATTCATTTGTTGCATATATCCTGTTTAGTATATAAAGAGACGGTCCCATAAATTGTTGAATTTAGTGTAGAGTACCCATTTAACTAGGTTATACAGACATTTTATTAATTAGATACTAACTATACTTTAATAGTTATGTGACTGTTCACTATTAGTCTAGGCTGTGCTGGGTGGTGATCGACGCACCTTGGGGGAATTTATGGGACTAGCATTTCCGTATAGGAAAATTAATCTACTTTTCGAATTTTGAGGGCGCCGAAGCGAGATAGGTGACAAAATATCGATTTTCGGGACCTTTCATGAGGTACCCTACTGAAAATTTGGTCCATATTTCGCCAATGACACATATTATTCAAGTGCTTGCTGGGTACTGAAAATAATATCGAATTAGTCAATTAATTCGTGATGTATGGCCATCTGATGATGTACTATGTTATACAATCAGCCATTACCGTGCTACGTGTTATAGCGCGACGTCATTCCGACGAAAGTGACGTCACGCAACATAATTTCTCGGCGATTCAGACAAACTGTTGCTGTTCAACTCTGTTGGTTTGTACACCGTTGCACATTTATGGGTGTGTCATATATTTTTAGAAACTGTGATATACATGTTAGTCGACAATTTTAACAGATATATGATTTTCATCTCCATATCTGAGAAAACTTAACTCTACCCCCAATCCGGCATTTTATTTTATCGGAAAAATAAACGTACATTGTTCTCTTATATTTCAATGTGCACTTACTACGTTATTTCCCCGTGTTTGAGAGTGTTATAGAGAACAATTGTATAGTATATACCGGTATGTATACTTATAGCGCGACATATGTGACGTAAGTGACAAAATTATCCTCAATTACCGCTGACATCATGAATCGTCATCAAGTTCCTCATCGTCAGAGCTATCAAATTCAAGCTCATCTGCTTCATCGTCGCTTGTGTATTCGTCGATTGCATTGTCTTGATCCGCTTCTGCTGGTCGATTGTCGGCCATGTCAATAAGAAGAGTTTCAATGTCTTTAGGAAATTGTGTATTAGTCCACTTTATGGTCCCAGCTGTATGTTGATGGGTCAGGTGCGTTGATTTGTGACTCACATGACAGTCGCCATATCCTACATACATAGTTTGCTCTGCGAATGTGTAAGCGTAAGGTCTCTTGGCACGGACGTATTAAAGAGAGGTCCATTATCTGTTTATCTTTTTTGAATTTTTCCCAAAAGATCTGTTGCCTCGTGTCATTGGCGCTGTTTGGCCTCCTCGAACCATACAACTTCGATACATATTTTTCCAAAGTGGTTTCGTCTTCGGTATCAATCGACCAATCTGATCCTAAACCACTGAAAGCTTTTACATATTTCTGGTCGGTCTGCATCAGATTGAAGCACGCTTTCTTTCCTTTCCTGAAGAATGATGATATATAATCGTTGCCCGTTAAAGAGTGGACACCCACTAATGCTACGCTTTGATCTTTCGGGACCGAACAACTTCCAAGCTGAAAAACTTTCCTACTATTCCCATGGCCATTATCCAGATATATATCACACTCTTCTTCGAGTTGAGGGAAAACACTCAGTAAAATCACGATGATATCAGTGTCACCTGACGGCGAACGAACGATCACATGACCTCTGTTAAGTTCGAATATGTCTTTTATGTGTAATGCAACTTTAGTATCTGCCTCTTCTTGGTCGGAAGCTAAACGCGAAACCTCTTGAACTAACATTTTCCGTAACACATCTACGATTTAGAGAGAAATAAAATTCTCTGTTCAGAGCAATGTCATGCTTATTTTCACATAATAAGTTCGATTAGGCGCTCCTTGTATTCGCCATTCGAAAGGAAGTCTGAAAAATTTCTTAGAACTTTACATTTAGGACTTTTCAGCATGTACCTTTCCGATGACCCGCGATCAACTCTTTCTGATGTTTTAATGGACATATCAGAATAGGTGTCGGCTATGATATCAACTCGTCTGTACTTGGCAGGTATCGATCTCACAACGACAAGAGCCAACTTTTCAAATGTTTCAGGGATGGGAGATACTGCCCTGATGGCTGCCATTAGATCAATAGTATAGGCTTCGAAAAGTTTTGAATCTGGTAATTTAGAATGGTCGATGACATCGATACTGGATCCAATTGATTCCATTAATTTGCTCTTACTTGTTTTCCGGCGGTTACCGTCTGGGTGAGCGAGTGATAATGGTACAGGACCAAGACAATAACTGAGTGCTTTGTTTATATCAACAGGGCGTTTCCGCTCATTTGAAAAGGCGACAAGTTTTGCTAGGAGATCTCTCTCCATCGACAGTTCGCGAATTTTAGAACCTTCTCGTGAGGAAATCTAGACAGTGGTGCTCATACTTTTGAAAGTTTTTAGTTTCACTCTCCGAATTGGTTGATGGAATCCGGAATCTTTGAGACTTTCAGAAAATATCGCTGCCCTCTCATTACCCACAACCAAGCACTGTTCTAAACTGTTCTTTATCTCAAGTGGGACTGGCGAATCTGATGACAAATGATATAGTTCATTGCAGTCCGTGTCCTTTCCAAATGGGTTAATGAATTCCTGTCAGAACTTTCAACACCGCTTGTACCGATTTCTCTGATCGTTGAACATGCTTCTGCTTACACATTTTGGAGGAACTGTCAGCAGAAGAATCCAAAGAAACTATGTCATACAACGCCTCCTTGAACCGAGCCATCTGTGGGCGATTCAGAACCCATTTCTCGTAACCGTTTCTATTCCATGCGAATTGTTTGATACCACCTGGAATCTTAGCACTCTGATTAAAAGTTTGCTTCTCCTGCTTGATCGGTCGCGATTCCCGATGCTTTATGACCACTGCGACGGATGGAAACACCCTTATGCTCCAAGTCATTAGTTTCATCCACAGCCATGCATTCAATTTGTCACACGTAATACGATCCATACCTCGCATAATTATGTTTGTTAAATGCGAAAAATAATGGGACGGATTGTTTCCAAGCGTACAGGCGCACAGTATAGTCATCCTCTTTCACGGCCGTGTGCAGAATGTGTTGGATGTCCATTATGTCCAGATACGTCATCCAAAATCTCGCTGTTGCACCCAGTTTACCTTCGCGAATATTTTGTCGGAACTGCTCGTAACAATCAAAATATTTCAGAACACCAGGTAAGGACAGGAGATCTTTAACATCAAACGATAGTGGAGATGCAGACAGGACAGCTTGCAATTCGGACGGCATTTCAGATTTTGGAACAGTCTCGCAAAATCTTCGGAAAAGTAACCGTTCCAGTGCATCAGCAAAATGTTCATGAACGTACCAACATCTGTTATACTGTTTTCCTCTTAGGACACCATTAAGGCTTCCGCTTGCACATAAGCCCCAGACTGGAACACGACATCGCAGAAACCACTTCCGTCAACGAGTTTCCATAATATGTTCTCCATGATGAGACGAAAATCTCCCAAATGAACTACAATGTTCTTAAATTGCGAAGGATAATTCCAAACTGTCTGGAAAACTTTCATGGCTGCACCAACGTCAACAGTCAAGTGTATGCGAGGCATTCTGGCTTCTTTTGCGAGACTCTGTTCTCTTCAGGAACTCTACAATGGTATCAAACTCTGTGATCGGGTTGTGTATCGGTGGGAGATATGTGATAACCGTTTTACTCTGACTTTCTGGTTCTGTCGATGTGAGTGATATCTATCCACCACTGTAACATTGTTAGACCATAGTCATCTGACATGGGATATATTATTGTATAATTGTGACATAGGAAGGTAACTCATCCAGCTATGATTGACTGAGTGTGTGCTTTCATTAGTATTCGCGTTGATATAAAAAACGCAGTCGACATATATATATAAATCCCAAATGCCTGGAACTCATTACCTCTCACAATGAAAACCTCCATCCCAAGATTTACATTTAAACGACTTATAGTAGATAGTTATATTGAAAACTATAAAAGTAAAGTTATTTGCGAAAATCGATATTGCCCTGACTGTACGAACCAATAAGTAACAAGGTATTACCTACGGTATAAACCCTTCTTACATGCATATCGATTTGTCACATTCTATGTATATTTGATATACATTACCATTATACTACTACAAAGTACTACATTATTTTAATGTATTGTCGAGAAATGAAGTATTTAGTATTCAATACAAGTATACAAGTAGATGCTAATATGTGTGTGTCGATGAGAACTGTTGAACAGAGATAAAACATGTCGTTAATTTTCTTTTGCCTGGGCGATGCTGGGAAGACGGCCATTAGGTCACACCACCGCCCGGATTCTGTATGTGCATTGAATTTTCTAATATTATTTTTATAAATCCTATTGTATATGTACATGCTTTATCCAATAAACTATCTATCTATAGGAAGACGTACTTTCTATGAATTCCCATTATTTTGCTTGTAGAGATGTTCAGATAATAAGTCCCACATACATTCTAAGGATGTTTGTTGCACTTATTAGCTGAATACCAATACAATAATGAATGGGAATCAACTTAGTGTTAAATAATGAGCATAAACACCCGTTAATGTCCTAGAGCTATTTGCATTTGCTCTCCACAATTCAAGTGGTTCTGATTTTGATTTGTTTTGTACATGTATATGCTCTACTTCATATGATGACCAATGGGATTCATACCTATAACATATAGGGTATCATTTACCTTGGATAGCATTGACCTGACTCAGACTCGTGGCACTCGCGACCCAGTTTCCAAACCATCAACTTGGTTTTAGCCAGTGAAATGGTAGCCATTGGCAAACTGTATGATCGATGCAGTTTGGGAGGTTGACATTTCGGATTGACCCTTGGTGTTCCATATCTTGATTGGTAGGTATTATTGACCTTCGATGAGTCCTGGGGATACTAACAGGTGTTTCTGTTGACACCATTGATTCGTGTTCTTGGTATGCCACAATGTCCTGTTTGTGTCTCAACGTTTAGGTCGAAATTGTCCGCCCAGAAGATTGTCAATACAGTAGAATCATCACACTTCGGAATGAGGGGCAGGAATTGTTTATTATTCCATATCTCCAACGATTGTTGTGCCAGGCCGCTCTCTATTTCACAAACAGTGTTATAGTCTAGTCTAGCTTCGACATGATAATTATACACTGGCAATTTTTGGCCCGTCATGTTGTGTAGTACTACCCCTAAAAGGGCATGCTTTGGGGTAAAGTATTTCCCTCTAGAGACTCCGTGAACAATAATCTTGAGCGAGGGACTTCGCAACCGTAGATATCTTATCCGTGGCCACATGGTGGGGTGATTTAAGAATTTGCAAGAAGAACTTGACGACGTCAGGTGGTGGGTTTCTATTATCAGCACATAAATGTTTCACAGTTGGTGGCCAAGGGAGCTCTTGTGCATTTGCGATGAATTCTTCCACCTGTTGTCAGATCACGAAAGACGCTTTCCTCAATATTGTATCATTATCTGTTGGAATAGCATCAGCTGAAGAGAAGGACAATGACTTTCCACTTACAATTACTTGCTGTTTATGGTAATCAATCGTCGCGAAGAGAATGCCATCACCGAATGTTCCCTGCAGCCTTTTCTTCAACCTGTTGCGATCACTTCGGTTTGATAATCCCATTTTATCAACGATAATGCTCATCGATACACTGTGGTGTTGCTGTAAATAGGGGTGGGAGGTACGCCCAGTGTCGCGATACGATACGTATCGCGATATGCGGGTCGTGATACAATACGTATCTAGATACGATACCCCAGTATTTCGGGATGCAGCACTTCATATGGAATTCATGAATTGGTTGAAAGAAAAACATATATTCAATCATAATCATCATTTAATTTTAATAATTCATCAATTGGATTAATACTGAGAGTAAATCCTCAGAGATTACCACTCAAAACAGAGAATGTAGATATAAATCGTTGCTTTTGCCGGGGTCAGATATTTTGATTTTGTATCGCCTGCTAAGTTTATTTAAGGCCAAGGTCGTATGGGATTACATGACTTTCAAATACAATAACATACCACGTTTGTGGTTTAACTCATTTACAATGCAGGGGGAGTAATTCAAAAATACCACGTCGTAAGTTCGGAACGCTGTCTGTATCGACAGCGATGAAAAATGACTTCGGTTTACTACGAGTCTTGCGATGAGACACGTTTATATGTCAATTGGTTTATGGTGCCCATATTCAGAGTGAGCAATGTGTGATGCCACAGTGTCCTGGGCCCACAAACAAGGTACCCTGTTAACGGGAATGATTTAATTATAATATGCAGTTAAGTACGACGTACATTTTGAGCCTTTGGCGACATCATTTCTATAAACGAACTCTTCTGTGTGCCAACGGTGACAACGTTATATCAATCATTACACAACAATAACAAAGCCCCGCGTATGACCGACGAACAGGTGGCTGACCTATTTAATCGGCGCTTTGAAGTAGAACTTCTTGATCTTGCTTCTTTGCTTCTTTTTAAGATCGAATAATGATTAATGGATAAACAAAATTGTGTATCGGGATGCGCAATTTTTTGGCTTCCATAGCCAAAAAATTGCGCATCCCGATACACAATTTTGTTTATCCAGTTCGTTTATCCGGTGCGTGCAGGGAAGGATCCAGGGCTCTTTTGATACCTGTTACAGGTTTGGGCGCCCAAACTCTGGTGGCCTAAATGTCCCCAAATTGCAAGTGGATAGTTTTATTGAAGCTGAATTTTCTATATTTTGAAGGAAATCTTCTATTATAATTCAACATGCAATGCAAATCATCAATATACAGTTGATATAGAGCCTTTATTTGCTTAATCAAGTGTCCAGTGAGAAATATTTTAACCCTGTCATGACTGGGGCTTCTTGAAATTTTGCAAAAATCCTGTGCCAATGCATTCTCTTATATAAATGAGAGTCTCCCATCTAAGGAGCCTCGCATATATAAGATAATACATTGGCCTTTATCTTGACCTTGTAAGCCAGTGTATTTTCTTATGCGGGATCTTTAATGCTGCACCTAAGGGAGGGGGCGACCCCCTCGCGTACCTACCCCCATCTCGGGCATACGGCCCTCGGGATATGCCTTCGGCATATCATGGTCCCAAAACAGGTGTCCCCAAAAAATCCCTGGATCCATCCCTGTGTGCGTGTATCGTAGAACTCTGATTCGCGATACACCGGTGCACCGGTGATATCTCGCACCCCTAGCTGTAAAACATGACACTATGAACACAGATACCTCAGAATAATTTGAATCATCGAATGTTTCGTTGAAACCCTGTTCTTTCTGAGAAGTTGTTTTCGTTATTCGGGTATAATTTTTGTAGCTTATGTCATGCTTTTTGAATTCGTGTGCGATTAGATCTTGAGAATCCACTCGAATCAACATTTTCTCATCCCTGTGCAATGACGCTGCAAATTTGAATGTTTGTTCTGCTGTTTTCGTCGTGATAGCCGAAGTGTAGTTTTTCTTCCGTCTGTATTGCATCATCCGTTTGTGACCAATTCCACAAACATCAGGGAATAAATTAGAAGTTTTTTCACGGCTATGTCGTTGATTTTCAGACTGAGAACTCGGCGTTCCTCAGGCCTTCATATTCCTGAAATGAACAAATTTTTTGTAACAGGTTTTATGGTATCCGTGTATATTAGAGTCGTAGTTTGTCTTAGGGATTCCATCACATTGAGATTTGTGATTATTTCCGTCTCCGAGTTCATAAAGACCATCTCTGAAGTCACACAGTTTCTTGTAAATGTAATCATTCAAAGGAATCAAGGTATGTCTGCTCGTGCTAACTCTGTTGTAGTGGATGATACATATTAAGTCGCTATCAAGCTTCCTTTTCTTTGCTTTTGGCATACTTGTGCCGTGCCTGAAAATACAAGAATAAGGGGCGAATGAGACAACGTCAAAGAACACATCGGTATCACGAAAAGTTATTATTGAAACTGGTTACATTTTTATATGCACATACTGCTAATTAAATCCATAAAATGATAAACCAATCTCCAAATGGGGCACACATGTAACAAAAATAAACAACTGAATGATTATTTTGCTTGTTTTTTAACAGTTCAGGAATTTGTGCCATTCAAAATGTATGTCCCTCTGGCTTTCCGTAGATTTGTGGAAAAAAAATCGAGCATGACTTTCGGTAAAGTTATAAAAGCGCGATTTTTATTATTTTCTGATGGCGATTTTCTTATATATTGTTAATTTCCCTCCCATGTTAGTCATAATTGTTAGATGTATATGTATCAATAATTCTAAGAAAACTCACCTGTCAGCTGATATCAGTGTCTTTTGATCATCGTCATATTTACATGCTTAGCGTCAAAATGAACCGAAAACAAGACTGACACAGCGAATGTATGGCAGCACGTCAAAACAATCACATGGAATTATATGTCTCAGAAATATCCGTTGCAAATGGTACTCATTGTGTGAAATGGTCAATTTGATATATGTGATCATAACACTTCCATAAATCTCAGCCATTATGAAACATATTGGAAGAAAAGGCTTAAACTATGCGTAATTCAATTATTTGAAGGAATAATATCAAAATAAGAAACTATTCTATATAAAATAATTCACTATAACCGACTCGCACATGAGGGAAATGACTTATGAAGTGCATATTGGAATATTAGAGAACAATGTTTATTTTTCCGATAAAATAAAATGCCGGATTGTGGGTAGGGTTAAGTTTTCGGCTTTTTCTCAGATATGGAGTTGAAAATCATATATCTGTTAAAATTGTCGACTAACATGTATATCACAGTTTCTAAAAATATATGACACACCCATAAATGTGCAACGGTGTTCAAAACAACAGAGTTGAACGGCAACAGTTTGTCTGAATTGCCGAGAAATTAAGTTGCATGACCCGGCGTGACGTCACTTTCATAAGATGGCCGTACATCACGAATTAATTGACTAATTCGATATTATGTTCAGTACCCAGCAAGCACTTGAATAATATGTGTCATTGGCGAAATATGGACCAAATTTTCAGTAGGGTACCTCATGAAAGGTCCCGAAAATTGATATTTTGTCACCTATCTCGCTTCGGCGCCCTCAAAATTCGAAAAGTAGAGTAATTTTCCTATACGGAAATGCTAGTCCCATAAATTCCCCTGAGGTGCGACGATCACCCCCCAGCACAGCCTAGACTATATGAGATTAACATTGAGAATGGCACCCAGGTACTAGTAGCTATCATAGAATAACGGCATTGACACAGCTGACTGACAGCTGAATTTAAATCAAACGATGCCGCTATCTCGCACCAGTCGATCACGTGCAAGATTAGTAACTGATCACGTCGCAATATTCCAATGATTGTTTTGAAAAAGCTGTTGTTTTCATTACTTTGGTCTCTTTGATTGTCTACAACACAGTGCACAGTCAGCGTAATACATCAAAGAATGTCGGAGTGCTGAGTACGGATATTTTTGTGCACGGGATTTCCGTTGACGAAACGAAACTACTCACACTCGGAGATTCCTTGCTATGGTACGATTTCATAATTTGATCAAAGAATGTCAAACTGCTGAGTCGGGAGATTTTTGTGCACGGGATTTCTGTGGATGAAACTACTGATGCTCCGAGATCCCGTGCTATGGTACTATATAATTAATGGGTCCCTCTGCGGAGTTCATATTCTGCAATTCATTTTGATTTTACGATTTTACGACGACGCACATGTTCAAATTTCTCGCCAAAACTCAATTATATTTTATAACACATTGGCTAAAACTCTGTTCTGTAGCAGCGGTCGTCACTATAGTTGTTGGAGTAATGCAAACTATTGAACAAGCTATGGTATGCGTTCCGATTTCGTTTGAAGATTTCACTACCATTCACATTACGCCGCTATAAATATCCCCTGTAGATAAACCCTGCAGTATGATGTCACAGCGCACAAATAATTTTACGATCGACAGAATATATCCTTTCAGTTTCTTTTTCACGGAAGCTACTTGAAATTCTAGGAAATACTTAATTCAATTCTCCTTGCTAGGTATTATGGGTCAATGCATAGACGCTTTTCAGTGTTTAGTTATAAATTTATAAACACTGTAACTCGTAGCTTGTTCATGTACTTAGTCTTCACTCAGATGGCAGTCTTACATGCGTAATTACATCATTAATGATCTGGATACCATCAACACAATTATTGCACCCACGGAAATGATCGACTTGCGTAACATACTTTGCTTTGGATTGCTTTGTGATTGTCTCAGGTGCAAGGAAATGGCTACTTTTCAGTGACAAATAAAAATATTTTTGCCCAAACGGTCTTCCCGTCGAGTTATATGTTTCCCCAATACGGACTCATTAAAATCCCCCTGGCGGAAACCCTGGCACAGTGCACACTTGCGGTGACTGATGGTTTCAAATACACTTTGCTTTATAACCTTTGATGCAGATGATCATTATTAATCCACCAGTTACTGTTCTGCATTTAATAATTGTGTATTGAGTCGACTCAACCCAGTCTGACTCAACCGATAATTTTTTTTTCATTTTGGGGTCATTCAGCCATAAAACATGACTAGAAGTCATATCTTTTGGTCAAATAATTATGAAATTTTGCCATTATCGTTGACATGTCGATGGGAACAAGTCATTTTGGCATTATTCCAGGTTATTCGGCAAAAAAACATGGCCACCATTGGCCACCTTGGATTTCAAAATTCAATCCATTATCACGGGGTACAAGCAGGCTGGAGTGTTCGTCTGATCGTCATGAATGGATGTTAACATTGACATGTAGATGGGAACGAGTCATTTTGAGGTCATTCGACCATAAAACATTGCCGTGGCAGCCATTTTGGATTTTACTCTTTGCTTGACTAAATCCTTTGGTACAGGCTACAATTCGTACCTTTTGTTAGATCATTATGAAATTTGTTATGGCTTTTGACATTGACATATAAATGGGAACGAATCATTTTGGGGTCATTCGGCATAAAAATCATGGCTGCCAGTCGACATCTTGGATTTCAAAATTCAATCCATTAGCACGGGCTACAGTCCGGATTATTCGTCTGATCATTATGAAATTTGTTGTGGATGTTAATATTGACATGTAGATGGGGAAATAATAATTTTTCCGCCAAGGAAAGCCCTTAAACTGAACTATATGGATTAGATCTCCAGCCTGGTGTCAATCAGGAGGGTTAAAATTTTATTGCCGTCTGACTCCATGTTCACACTCATGCTCAGATTAGTCACGCATGAATACGCCCAAGTAAATCCCGCAGTCTAATTTATCTAGCCAGTTTTTCTTCCTCCTCGATTCGACAGGACGTGGTTATCTAAGGGAGTATTTTTCGGAAATTGCGAGTTTATCGACTCAATATTTATTGTTGATAACAAACTTGCAATTTATTTGTCGTCCGAACCCGCTTGTTAATTAATATTTCTCACATCCGCACAGAAGCTTTTTCGTTTCGTTTGTATACGTAATTCGTTTTCGTGTTTTTCCTCAAGTCGGTTCCTTCTAAAAAATTAGAAATAAGAAGGACATCTTGACGATGACTAAAGACGCACATAGCTTTAATACTTGTGGCGTCACCAAATATTGCATTTTTGTGCATCAGATACGGCGTGATAACTTACGATTGAGGATGCATCGTGGTAAGGTGTACGAAGTCTCCTATTTTCATGCTACACGTGTTCACTTTCATTAAGTTTCAGTCGACTCGCTTCGCTTATTTAATACATTCTGTTGCTATGTGAATAACGTATACTGTCAAATCATACATGGACCTGCTATGTTAGTTCGCTGAAAGATGTACAGGACAGCAATGTCTACTTTGTAATAATTTACATGAATAAATCCGAAAGATAGTCCTTGTTATCAGATGACAATTGACATTTCTTTTGACTGAGCGATCTGTAACATTGTTTTAACGATCAATACCTGCGAATCTATGCCCGCCAGTATGTATGAACGTGAGGTCTTGTATTAGACACATGGCAAATGTAATAAAACATTACAGCGACTTCAATGTATTTAGAAAATTCTGCCTTATCTATCGCGATTACATATCCTATAACT
Source organism: Siphonodentalium dalli (assembly GCA_032622095.1). Classification (NCBI taxonomy): domain Eukaryota; kingdom Metazoa; phylum Mollusca; class Scaphopoda; order Gadilida; family Siphonodentaliidae; genus Siphonodentalium; species Siphonodentalium dalli. Next base: position 122,681,046 of record CP136065.1, on the reverse strand, counting down.
CATTGAATCATCAGTACAATAGTTACTAACACTCAGTAACAGGGAGATTATTATCGTTATCCCATATATTACCACACTTCAGATTGGTGTGTTGTCTGTTGCTATCAATATAGTGTTGCATTCTTTACATCCATGTATGTACCGTATGGCTGTAACAGTTTGGGTTACTATGAGTCAGGCGATTGGTTTGAATGGGGCCTAGGGCAACCTGATATACAAGCTTTGACGACAACCAAATTTCATTCAAAAGTTTATCAAATGAAATATCAATCAAATCATACTTTGTCATCATTTCGGCGAAACTTGGGTATATTTCTTTACGCCCACTCTACAATATTGTTGAATAAGCTTCCCTGATCAAAGACTGCAAAGAAGTGAAAACGTAGTAACCTGACACTCCAGCTACACTTGGCTCACTTTACTTAAATATACAACGGTGATTCTACCCGTGGTAAGACATTTTTGGAGCCATCTTGGATGTTCACCTTGAAGCGAGCCCACTGGCCTACTTGTGGCAAGTAACCATCTCCAATGGGAACTTGGAAAAAACGGGAAAGCTTTGTCTTCAATATGGAGCACCTTGTTCATAAGGGGCATGGTCAGGGTGTTGCAACATTTTATTGGCTTGTCTCCTTATTATCATCCGCCAGATGATTTACGATTTATGCCGTTCACAGGTTAGCAATTAGAATTGTAAATCTTTGTGATGTCACGACTGCGATCAGTGTCACCAACTTGAAACATCTGACCTCTTATCCTCAGACATTAGTGTTTGTAGATACATTCAATTATTCGGTCCCATTGACATATTATGGTTTAAGTGCCTCAATGCCATATTACCGTAGGACCTAATATGCATCGAAAATGGCGAGCATGCAACATGTATTGCAAGCCGTAATAGTCCATACATTGTACATGGCAATAATATGGTCTCAGGGCCTCCAGACACTATGCCGTCAGAACTGACTGTTTACATATGGTGAACAGTTTTCACCCCTATACTGACATACTTTGTGGTTTACATCAGTGAATAATAATAGGAAACGGCGAAATAGAAAGCATACATATTGTCACGTGCTCCAGAATCACTGCCAATAGTCTTTCCAATGGAGTCCATCACTTGGCTCATTAATTCTATTTCCACATTTATCGAAACAATAATCTGCCCAATAGCTTTCACTCATGTATTAAGCTCAGTTACATGCAACACATTTATATTGCGCATGGCCACTGCCCTTATAATTTCCATAAAAGAGTCCAAACCATGACTCTTTTCCTTCTATTTCCATATATCCAAATGATTATCTGGCGAATATCAGAAAGGACTGCATTTGTCTTGTCACATGTCTAAAGCGCGATTAGATGCACAGCATTTATATTGCGCACATCCACTGCCAATATAATTCCAAAGAGGCCAAGACATGGCTCTTCTCCTTCTTATGTCACATATCCAATGATTATATGATAAATAGATTCAATACAAGCATAACGACAATGAAGGCATTTGTATCGTCACGTCCGCTGTCAGCTCATTTTCCTAACTGAAACCGCCTAGTTCTAGCACTGGGCATTCGGAACTCATCGTCCTCATAAATGAGAAAAGACAGTATCTTACCTGTTATTCAATTTATAGCAGGTAAGATCACGTGGCCAGGGGGCTCCTCCACCGTCATGTGATTATAGTGGTATGTCATCGACATTTATTCCAGTTTGGTCAGTGTTGAATGCAGTTAGTTTAATTTATTCTAAAACCCACCAAGCATACATTCTGAAACATAAAATACAAGTTGACAATAAAACACATGTTAACAATCTGGTCTATCTTCTTTTTGTGAAGAAAAAGACAAAAATAAAAATAAAAATGTTTGGCTGCATTTACAATACGATATAACAGATATGTCTATCTCACTCATCTACTCCTCCTCTCTCTAAACATTTTAGCAGACAACTTCCTGACGCTCCTCTCTTCGTCAAAACATTTGCTATCTCTCTCTTACTCTCGACCCATTCTACTTTCGTAATTATCTTTCTCGCCATCATCTCTCTCAGTGAACTTATCTCTCTTCTCAGCAACATTCTTTGTGGAAAACAACGAAGAACACAAGTCCTTATTATCAATTATACATGTAATTTTAATGGTTTTGTTTGATGAATCATATAATAATTCAGATATGAGAATACTCACAACAACACCACAATCTACAGCCTCAACCATCGACAATGTCTCCGCAGCAATAGTACTCCTGACTACCCTCCTAATTCTTTTAGATTCCCAAGCCAAAGGACTCATTTTACCATCCCTACTAGCCAAAAAAATAATATAACCACCCTGACTGGCACTGTCCACGAGGTTACCGAAAGATGCGTCACTGTAAACGACGAGTTCTGGATCACTCCCATGATTGTCAAATCAAATTTTCACATCCTCTGACAGAACTCTTCTAATAATTTTGTTCACAGCTTTAAGGTCACCGACTGTGCTGTTCTTCAACCTGGAAGCTACTTCACTAACATCGTAGGATATGTCTGGTCTTGTTTGGTTTGCTATCCATAGCAGTTGTCCGAGTTTTGATCTTAGTAGTGATCTTTCTTCCTCTGATAATTTGGAAGCATTTTCCCTGTTTTTATCGATCTTTACCATCTTGAGACTGGATGAATACTCTGTTTGACTTAGGGTTATGACATCTCTATCCTGTAATAAATCCAATCCCAAATACTTAAAACACTTGGTTTGTTCCTTTCCAATTTTGAACTTCTTTCGTAGATCAGCAATCACCTGTCTTTCAAATGCTTCATTTCCAGCCCACAGGAAATCATCGACATGGACAGCTAAAACTCCAAGATCGCTCTGCTACCAATGTTGAATGCAGTTAGTTTAATTTATTCTAAAACCCACCAAGCATACCTTCTGAAACATAAAATACAAGTTGACAATAAAACACATGTTAACAGTCAGGACCACCTGCATTTGGGGGATTCCATGGAAGGGGCTTCCTTTGGTCAAGTGGCTCATCAGAACTTATCCCCTCTGGCCTCTGCCCTTCTGGCCTTGGGGGAGCGCCTATTATACCTGGGCCATTGATGATGCACCAGAATTTTTGGAGGGGGTGACCTTGGACAGGGAATAGCTCCTTAACCCAAATGCAAGAGCATTTGTCTTGCGTCGAACAATTTCAGAGTAGGCCTCTTCCATAGTATGGTATCCCAACTTGATGCAGCCAATTCTGTTGCTGGCATCGCTCCTGACATGCTTCTCTGCATCACATGGCATCGGCAGGTTTGACGACGATGAGCAAGAATCGCGGGTCAACAGTGGGTCCCCAGGCACACTGTCGGACAAGGATTCTGACGTTCCTCTGGTAAGTGATTTTGTAAAGGATGAGGACACAGGTTGATCTCTTATATTGCTTCATTTTATTAAACAATTTGCGATAAAGTACCAGTATTTACTTCAGTCGGGAAAGCTCCAGCACTGTAGCCTTTGGAGGATGTTTTGGGTGGGGAAGACTTGTTGTTGCGTGCCTCCAAGAGCTGCACAAGCCAACCAGCCTTCTGACTCTTCCCCATGGTGCAGTGGCCCACATCTCCACAAGATTGGGTCCAGTCGATCCCCTGGAATTGTACACCTTCGGGATACCTCCAGGCCACTCCTCCACCGGTCATTTTGCCACTTTAATCATTCTTCTAAATTTGATCATTTTGAAATGTACCCGAAACTTGTCATGTGCGCCATCATAGATCACTGATGCTTCTATGCCTGTTCATCAAGTCCTCAGTGGTGTTCTCTAATCTCTATATATACTGGTATGCAATGATACCTTGGATCATGATGGCGTTCTCTGCTCTCTACATTATATGAGGCTGGAGTAGGGATTTGTGCATGATATAATGATACATCATACATCGCTATGATATATGCAGCATATCATTTTTAGCTCAACTTACTTTTGTAAGTTTGAGCTATTGCCATGGTTTGGCGTCCGGCGTCCGTCGTCCGTGTGTCCGTCAACAATTTCCTTTGGCGCGGGCTACAGGTCGTACCTTTGGTCTGATCTTTATGAAATTTGTCATGAATGTTGACATAGACATGTAGATGGGAACGAGTCATTTTGGGGTCATTCGGCCAAAAAACATGGCGCTGACAGCCATCTTGGATTTCAAGATTCAATCCATTGGCGCGGGCTACAGGTCGTACTGCTCGTCTGATCATCATGAAATATGTCATTGATGTTAATAATGACATGTAGATGGGAACGAGTGATTTTGGGGTCATTCGGCCAAAAAACATGGCTGCCAGCAGCCATCTTGGATTTTACTATTTGCATAACTAAATCTTTTGGCGCGGGCTACAGGTCGTTGCGTTGGTCGGAAGTTTGTGAAATTTGTCATGGATGTTAACACTGACATGTAGATGGGAACGAGTGATTTTGGAGTCGTTCGGCCAAAAAACATGGCCGCCAGCAGCCATCTTGGATTTTACTCTTTGCATGACTAAATCCTTTGGCACGGGCTACAGGTCGTACCTTTGGTCTGATCTTTATGAAATTTGTCATGAATGTTGACATTGACATGTAGATGGGAACGAGTCATTTTGGGGTCATTCGGCCAAAAAACATGGCCTCTGGCAGCCATCTTGGATTTCAAGATTCAATCCATTGGTGCGGGCTACAGGTCGTACTGTTCGTCTGATCATCATGAAATTTGTCATGGATGTTAATATTGACATGTAGATGGGAACGAGTCATTTTGGGGTCGTTCGGCCAAAAAACATGGCCACCAGCAGCCATCTTGGATTTTACTCTATGCATGACTAAATCCTTTGGCGCGGCCTACAGGTCGTAGCTTTGGTCAGATCTTCATGAAATTTGTCATGGATGTTAACAATGACATGTAGATGGGAACGAGTCGTTTTGGGGTCATTCGGTCAAAAAACATGGGTGCCAGCAGCCATCTTGGATTTTACTCTTTGTATGACTAAATCCTTTGGCGCTGGGCTACAGATCGTACCTTTTGTCCGATCTTTATGAAATTTGTCATGAATGTTGACATTGTCATGTAGATGGGAAACGAGTTATTTTGGGGTCATTCGGCAAAAAAACATGGCCATTTTGGATTTCAAAATTCAATCCATTGGTGCGGGCTACAGGTCATACTGCTCGTCTGATCATCATGAAATTTGTCATCGATGTTAATATTGACATGTAGATGGGAACGAGTCATTTTGGGGTTGTTCGGCCAAAAAACATGGCCACCAGCAGCCATCTTGGATTTTACTCTTTGCATGACTAAATCCTTTGGCACGGGCTACAGGTCGTAGCTTTGGTCAGATCTTCATGAAATTTGTTACGGATGTTAACAACGACGTGTAGATGGGAACGAGTCATTTTGGGGTTATTCGGCTAAAAAACATGGCCGCAAGGAGCCATCTTGGGTTTTACTCTTTGCATGACTAAATCCTTTGACACAGGCTACAGGTCGTAGCTTTGGTCAGATCTTCATGAAATTTGTCACGGATGTTAATAATGACATGTAGATGGGAAAGAGTCATTTTGGGGTCATTCGGCCAAAAAACATGGCCACCAGCAGCCATCTTAGATTTTACTCTTTGCATAACTAGGCCTTTCAACTTTCCACATTCCTAATCACTCCATTGACTTTAACACATGAAATTATTCCCTTTCCAAGTTGAGCTACAGTGTCATTGACACTTTCATTATATCTGGTTTGTGTATCACAGGGAGCAAATTACTTACAAGGGGGGAGGTCCACGTTTGAGCAATGTCGGAATCTGAATTGGGAGCTCTTTCACGTAACATAATCATATCCGATTCATGACTAAATCACATTTACATAAAATCTTTTTCGGAAGAGTGCATTCCGATCGAATTTGGATATTAATTAACTTTATTGCTCATGCCTCCTCCTGGGCTTGCATTCTAATCCATATAGTTCAGTTGAAGGGCTTTCCTTGGCGGAAAAGTATAATTTTTAAAATTATAATTAATTTTTCCTTAAGGGAAGCCCGAAACTGAACTATCATAGATCCCTCCCATGGTGGTGCCATGCCCAGCCCCACGACTCTCAAATCTCATGATTAAGTCAGAAATAAAAACTGACTAGATAAATTAGACTGCGGGATTTACTTGGGCGTATTCATGCGTGACTAATCTGAGCATGAGTGTGAAGATGGAGTCAGACGGCAATAAAATTTTAACCCTCCTGATTGACACAAAGCCGGAGATCTAATCCATATAGTTCAGTTTAAGGGCTTCCCTTAAGGAAAAATTTAATTATAATTTAAAAAATTATATTTTTGGGTCATTCGGTCATAAAATATGGTCGCCAGCAACCATCTTGGATTTTACCCTTTGCATGACTAAATCCTTTGGCATGGGCAGCAGGTCGTACCTTTGGTCAAATCATAATGAAATTTGTCATGGCTGTTGACATTGACATGTAGATGAGAAAGAGTAATTTTAGGGTCATTCGGCCATTATACATTGCCACTGGCAGACATCTTGGATTTTTACTCTTTACTTGACTTGAGGTCAAATAGTTGCGAAACCAGGGCAGTAACTCTTTCCCTCCATAGTTATTCTTATTGATAAAATGACTTCTTCTCAAGTCCCATCTGGCCGAATGGGTTCACATTTTTTATGAAGGGGACTGGGGTTCAGATTTGTTCAAATGAAGTCACAAAAAAAAACAAACAAACAAAAAATAGTTTTTAGATTTGAACTCCTTGCTTAATTAAAAATTAAAACCTTATTTTTTTTTTAAACTTGTTGAACAAATATTGAAAACTATCATCATTATAACATCCCCTAGAGTTCCCACAAAGCCAACACTGTTAATTTGCTTTAAATTACTCTAAAATCCAGATCACATGTAAACAACATTGAATTTACATTAATAAACATACCAGTCAGAGTCTAATGTGTTGACACACATGTGCGCAGATACAACCATGTTTTGTTTAGGTACAGTAACAGGTAATTAATATCTGTCTGGTGTACAATGTATTCATTCCCATGATACTCCAGTCTCTACTCTTTTATCTGCTAGCAATATAAAACGTCAAACAGATACACATTTAAAAATTCATTTGCCATTGGGTCTGTAGTTGGCTTGAAATGATTTTTGACTTTTTGATTGGGATTAGTTATAACAGGGGCAGCTTTGAGATTTAATATCCAGCGACTCACCCCTAAAAACGTTAACCCACTCCATATGAGAAATACTTGAGATGTTGTGTTCCAAGTTGTTACTAATTCATAGATTCTCATGGTTATAAATAGATTTATCAGATACATGTATTCTATAATTTGTATATATCGGATGTTAACACTTTCTGTCTATGCTAATGAGATCTATGTATATTTATTAAATTGATACCATCAAGGAAGCACAGCGATGCCATGCTGATTAACCTTTTCACTTTGACTCCTAAGATGCACTGTGTAGGAACTGTTACATTGGAAGTCGTTCTATCGCCGGTATTGTGATGGTTCTTGACTGATTTGTTACGGTTCCTTATGATTAAAAATTGTCACATTCGGGACAAAATCATGCATAATTATATATATCTTAAATACATTAAACTGTCTTGAATGAACAGAGGCTGCATAAGTGCCGTTTTACCGAAACCTGAACTTTAGATCACATTTAACTCGGTTATAGCGAGTTAACGTGTAATTATCAACATGTAATCACTGAAAATCAAGCCTTGTAAACGCAATTTCTTTGTTTTCGGCGGCATGCCGACTGTGAAACGCATTCTGAAGATGAACACTGAGTATAATTTGTACCTGTGTTATTCTTCTGTAAAATAGCTGAGGAAATATCCCGATGTTTGTCGATAATTTGGAGCATTAGCCTCCTAATCACTTATGAGTGTTACGGTTCTCTTTCAAGGTAATCACGGATGTGACGGTTCTTTACATGATATTTATTTGAACGATTTCTGCACTTAGGGATCATTTAGTTGTGTGTAACAAACGTTTTAAACCCGATAATGGTTGCAGCGGATGTTACCTACATAATCCAACAAGTGTATGAGTATACATATAGCTATCTATTATAACAGAAGATTAAGTGGCACTACTTTCACTTCGAGTGGCAGATACAACATATTGAAAGTCATGTTGGGTATAGGGTCATATATAATAGTGCACGCCCGCATAATTGACCCAATGAAATTAGACATCTACTGTCATGATATTCTGTTAATTTAAATGGACAATCTTAAGGCTCAGTGGAGCTTCCAAATTTTGTCTAAGTAATTTCTAATGATGTATAAAATTGGTTGCAAATACAAGAAATGTTGATACGTATATATACCGGCCTCATATGCTCTGAGAAATACATACTGTGGTCCGAGCCCCTTTCTAACTGTTTACAATTTTTCGTACAGAAGTGAAACAAAGGCTCTTTATTTCTACCATATCAAGAATGGGCTAACACGGAACGCTCTTTTCTGTTCCATGTCTTCTGTTCCATGTTTTTTTGTTTAGAATCCAAACATCGGGTTCAAAGTTGTATTTTTTATGACTCCAATGAGTCTTTCTGTGACATTATTATAATGCTCATAGAAAGGTATTTCAAGTGTTTATCGAGCTATTTCTATATCGGGGAAAACTTAAAAAGCGACTATTACTACGCATATTTTGGAGCGCAAACCACCAAGTGACTATAATTGATAAATGAAGGTCTGTGGTTGAAAGTTCCAGGTGGGATATGTATTCAATTCTAGCCAGGGTTGGGGTGATTACATGTCAATGTAATCGATTACGATTACAATTACTTTTGATTTACATGATTACGATTATTGATTACATTTTTTTCAAATGTAATTGAATACGATTACAATTACTTAAGTAAAATGTAACTGATTACTTTTCGATTACATCTGATTAAAATTTTTAGTTTCCAACCATTTTGATCCCATAGGAATAAATAATGAATTAAATCAAATTAAAATATCAAATGTTATTTAATAACAAAAAAACTATATAATACGTAAACAAGGAATGACTTAACAAATAAAACAAGCAAGCAATAAGCACATAATCTTCTTACATTAATTTGTGATGTTTTGTCATGGAGTTCTGCACCAACATATTGGGAATAGACCATCTTTTATGTGTATTTATTTAATTTTATTAAATATAGTTTTCATTTCGCTCGAACCATCCAACATATCATCGAATGAAATGTTAATACGCTCGTATATGCTTAGCTGCCTATTTGTATATGACGCATTTATATAAATAACCCAAATTGCACAAGTAAGCCCAACTACAAACTATATACCGGTACACGGACTGGCTAAATCGACCTGGACTCACTTTATTGTTCATACTGCCTCAAGATGAAATGACAACTGTGGACAAAATGAAATTAAACATGTGTCCATAAGACACCATGAACACTCCCCCCTATTTATCATAAGTGGTGTAAATTCAACATAATTGTTATTTCGTTGTGTTCACTTGGTTATTTTCACGTATAATTCCAAATAAATAGTCATCGTATTTCCCAGACAGAACCGATTAAATTGGTAGAGAACCGACTCGATCGGGAGAGAACCAATCGGGATATCACAATTCACAGTTTTCGTCTTTGTTATTACTCGCACAATAGGATTTTCATTATGTTTACGTTATTTGGGACCATAGATTATGAGGGGAATGGAAAAACTAATTGAATTATCACCTATATCAGGCTATATGGCTCAAATATTTCATTTTAGCTGTCAAAAACTCGCGAAAATGTATAATTTGGATCATAAGGAACCGTCACAAATCAGCCAAGAACCATCACAGATCGGCGATAGAACGACTTCTGATGTAACAGTTCCTACACAGTGCTAAAATGTATGCTCAGAAATCACTAGACCAGATTTGTTATACTTGGGTCAGCCGGTCAAGAAGAGTCGGGATTATGGCACTTACCACTGTCTGTCGGATGAAATCGCTGATATCAAATTCATTGAAACATCTTTTCTCGAATCACCTGACTGATTAATTTGACATTTGGTATGAATGGTCCATGGATAGTTGGGATTCAAATATGTTTAAATGGGGTCGGCCAAAAAATAAAGGGAGGCATATAGATAGAGCCCATATTCGCTAAAAGGAGCACTAAGTTAATTGAGATTCTATAGGACATGACACTAATTGATTCAAAATTTTTTTTATGTTCCGATAGCAAAACAGCTTTCATATTGTGAGACCGATTTTCTGCCGTTTTCATTTTATTTAACTAAAAATAAATGTATTTTAGAGACATCATCATTTCAATAATCTTTTGTGAACCTTGTGACAATATTATTTTTATATTTAAAGTATTGTTATACCGTACTTGAGTTCTCCGACCAGTATTTAGTGGAAAATGTGTTGTTTTTAGACAAAAAGTTGCACATATTCTTTTATTCAATCAAACTGTTAGCCACTTGATTTGACAAGTACTGTACATAGTCTTCAGAGTCCCAGTCTTCTCAGTCTTTAGGTGAGCACTCCACAGTCATAAAAAAAAAAAATTACATGAGCAAGGAGCTCAATCTAAAAAAAATAAAATAAAATTGAATTAAAAAAAAAGTTAATTATATTTTATATTCCAAATATTTAAATATGTGTGTACAGGCCACTGAACAAAGGCTCTGTCTAGGATCAAAATGTGCAGGGGCCGCAAGCCCTTCTGACACTGAATAAGGGCTGTTTCAGCTTGTTATACATAATCAATTCTTGATAAATAGCTTCATATCTGTATGTTTTCAGGAAAAAAGAAAGAGAAAGAAAGAGACTGAGGAGACTGGAAGCTAGAGAAAAGGGCATACATCACGAGCAAAATTGTAGAAAGCGATTACGACAGAATGCAATGAAAGACTCTTGTTGTAAACTTCAGGTTGCAATTGACTGCTCCTTTGATGATTACATGAATGACTGGGTAATATATATCGCTTTATTTATATAAACATCAATAAAAAGATAAAATAAATTTTTTTTTTTTTTTTTTTTTACTTTATCCGAAGAAATTAGCCGAATTGTTATTATAAATTTGAAATTTTTGGAAATGTTTTGTGTAAAAACATTTATCAATGCAATTAGAAAGTTACAGCAGTAGTTAAATTTTTAACTTAATTGGAAGTAGTATTGTTATACAATATTGTAGGATTATATCATTCTAGTATTATTTCCTTGACTGGAAAATACTTTTGTAAATTGTACAGTCAGAAGTTGAACAAGATGATCATGATGCATGTAACTTTGTAAGTTAATTTGTCACTTCTGTAATGTGGGTGTCCATTAAAATAAACAATAAGAACTAATCAAGGAGTTGTAAAAGCTTTTAGTTTTATTTCTAAAGATTTATTAATTAATACCAATGTCAATGGTATAATCCGATTAAAGCCATAAACTTGACACGACTAGTGGGCTCAGCCATTTATTTACGAAAGTGGTCTCTCCATATATGAGCCCACAACAAACAGTCACTAATGATGAAGAGAAGGCAAGGGTCCTTAAAGGAATACGGTCCTGAAAAAACAATAATATCTCGGAAACGGGTAGAGCTATCGACTTGAAATTTGGTTTCTGAATAGCCCGGACAACGTCGGGCTGGGTAGAGCTATCGACTTGAAATTTGGTTTTTGAATAGCCCGGACAACGTCGGGCTCATCGGCTAGTCTAATATATATTTTGGGACTTCTGTCTGTTTGTGTGTTAGCTATGGCCGGGAAAACTGCCAGACGGATTTCGACCAAACTTGCTATCTATGGGTATAAACCCACATGAAGTGTCGTCGCATTGCTTTTGAGAAGCTCCAGGCACTCATTCTCCATTCCCACTGCCGCCGTCTTGGAATTGTGGGGTTAATCGCGTGATAGTTAAAGAGCGTTCGTATCCGCAGTGTCGTTGATAAACAGCATTTAGACACTGTTAAACCGTTACATAGGTAATATGCATGCATTTCCATTGCATAGAATTCCCTTCTACGAATCTTCCCAAGGCTGGCAAAATTGTTAATAAATGCGTTTATGTCTCTTCGATAATTGCCTAATACAATTAAAGCGTGGAGTCTGTCCATTTTCCCATGAAAAATCGAATTCTACGACCACCGGGTTCGAGATATCTTATTATTTCCGACATCGTCATTTTTGTCACTCGAAATCACTTCGGCCTCAATTCATCCCTTGCGAGGCCTTCTAACCGTCAAATCGTTACCCCGACCTGACCTTGACCTTCAAAATGGTCAATTCAAGGTCAAATCGGGTAAAACGCACAGATTTGGACGAAATTTTATACCTAGGGTACTTTTTTTCCGGGGACTGTTTTAGACGGGTCAAATCGTGATCCCGACCAGATCTTGACCTTCAAAATGGTCAATTCAAGGTCAAATCGGGTAAAACGGACGGATTTCGACGAAATTTTATACCTAGGGCTACTTTTGTCCGGGGAGTGTTTTGGACGGGTCAAATCGTTACCCCGACCTGACCTTGACCTTCAAAATGGTCAATTCAAGGTCAAAGCCTGGACGAAGTCGGGTCACCTGCTAGTATTATATATTGTACATTCATATAAAGATTGCATATATATGCGAAGACTTGCACAGTTATTAGGCAATTATCATCTCGTAAACATTCCAATTTCCAGATGCCCTTAACAGTCGTGTGTCAATAAAGAGCGTTTTGTTTTAATTTATCGTAACGCGGTAAACAAAAATAAAAAATCCGTTTATTGCTGTCGGATTTAAATCAATTATAATCAAGTCATAAGTTCATCTTTCTTGGTTATGAATCTATCTATAATATATATTTTGAGACTCCCGTATATATATATATATATGTGTGTACTTTATAGAATCGAAAACGACTGCACACATCGAGCTCAAATTTCGTATATAAGTGTAAAAACCCACGGACACCACAGTGGTCGCGTTTTGGAGAAGCTCACAGCACCCGTTCTCCAATCTCAGTCACAAAAAACGGCACTGTGGTAGTTAATCAAGTGATAATTTAATGAGCGTTTGTTTTTGACGCATCGCTATAAAGAGCGTCTGTTTACCATTCAACGTTATTAGCATCTGCAGAGAGATATACGGGAACATTGAGTGGTTTCCTATGCGGGGAGATTTATTGGATGCCATAGTACTCTTACAACATCATTGTTATAGTATGTATGACACTTAGGTCAGGGCTTAGGGGGGGGGGGGGGGTAGTTAGTGTGGATATGGGCATAATGCTTCTCATAAATCCCGGTTACAAACCAACACTCACAATTTCGTATTTATGCAAACGCAACGTTATCGCTCGAAATTTATTATGCAGAGAGATATACGGGAACAAGTGCTTTCCTATTTTTAGAACGCAACACATGATACCAAACAAAATTATGTCGCGTTGGTGATGGGGTTCACGACGGGATTAATTGACTGTCCGCATTTTGCGAGGATGGGGTTCACGACGGGATTAACTTTGCGGGGACTATTGACCATCTCGTAAGGGTGGACAACCTCTGTCAGGGGCGGCTCGATGGGGATCGTCGACGTCGCATTGTGTGAAACATTCTTATGTCTGTCGTTCCTAGGAACGGGGGAATTTTTCATCGGGTCAGTCTTAACCTTCAAACAGGTACCCACAAATTATATATTGTGACCCCGACATGACCTTGACCTTGAAAATGATCAATTCAAGGTCAAATCGGGTAAAATATTGAAAAACCCAATATTAACTCATTGAAAAACACAAACAAAACATAAAACATTGTCATGTTTCTGACCAAGCACGCCAGTGGCGGGCTAACCTGCTAGTCTATACTATATATTTTGAGACTTCCGTATATATATATATGTGTGTGTGTGTGTGTGGGTACTTCATAGAATCCAAAACGCGTGTACAGATTGAGCTCAAATTTCGTATGTAAGTGTAAAATCCCACCGACACCGCCGTGGTTTCGTGTTGGAGAAGCTCAGAGCACCCTTTATCCACTCCCAAATCAACGCAAAGGCACGGCGGGGGTTAATCAAGTGATTATTTAATGAGCGTTTGTTTTTGACGCATCGCTATAAAGAGCGTCTGTTTCCCATTCAACGTTATTAGCATCTGCAGAGTTATACGGGAAAATTGAGTGCATTTATTGGATGCCATACTCTTACAACATCATTGTTATAGTATGTATGACACTTAGGTCAGGGCTTAGGGGGGTAGTTATAGGCATAATGCTTCTCAGAAATCCCGGTTACAAACCAACACTCACAATTTCGTATCGCAATCGGCACTTCAGGGTTAATAGCGTTGATATATAAAGAGCGTTAGTTTTCCGCAGTGTCTATATAAAGAGCGTCGTTTTCGCCATCTACTTATCTGTATGACGGGCAATTCAATGCAATGTTATCGCTCGAAATATTATGCAGAGAGAGAAGCGTTTGTTTTCAATGCAATACCGGATTCGACATCAAGCGTGAACGTTATCGCTCGAAATAGCTCGAAATATTATGCAAAGAGATTGCCTGTCGTTCCTAGGAACGGGGGACATGTTTACAATTCAACAAAACGTTACGGGATTCAACAAAACGTTATCGCTCGAAATGTTTAGGACGGGTACCATGAATTAACTCATTGAAAGTCGTTCCTAGGAAGGGGGATTTCATTGACCCGCTCGAAATAAATATTATGCAGAGAGAGAAGCGTTTGTTTTCAATGCAATACCGGATTCGACATCAAGCGTGAACGTTATCGCTCGAAATAGCTCGAAATGTTATGCAGAGAGATTGCCTGTCGTTCCTAGGAACGGGGGACATGTTTACAATTCAACAAAACGTTACGGGATTCAACAAAATGCTCGAAATGTTAAACTTTAGGACGGGTACCATGAATTAACTCATTGAAAGTCGTTCCTAGGAAGGGGGATTTCATTGACCCGCTCGAAATAGCTCGAAATATTATGCAGAGAGATTTCACGACGGGATTCAACAAAACGTTATCGCTCGAAATGTTTAGGACGGGTA
This sequence comes from Siphonodentalium dalli, assembly GCA_032622095.1. NCBI lineage: Eukaryota > Metazoa > Mollusca > Scaphopoda > Gadilida > Siphonodentaliidae > Siphonodentalium > Siphonodentalium dalli. The sequence goes on along the minus strand of CP136065.1, from coordinate 122,666,040 downwards.
CCATGAATTAACTCATTGAAAGTCGTTCCTAGGAAGGGGGATTCATCGGATTTTTCCGCCAGAAACAAAAAAAATTTAACAATAAAAAAAAGCAATTAAATTATAAAAACAATTAAATATTAAAAAATTGAAAAAATACATAAATTAAACGGAGTGTCTAAAGAACGGTATACCGCTCTTTAGCACTGAGGGCTAAAGAACGGTATACCGCTCTTTAGCGATGAGGGCTAAAGAGCGGTACGAATTATAACGTTATACGTTGGCGCAATGCGCAAAATATCTTGGCAACGCACGTGCCGCTCATCCAGCATGGACCGCTCTTTAGCACCGAGGGCTAAAGATCAGTATACCGTTCTTTAGCACCAAACACTAAAGAGCGGTATACCGTTCATTATCGTATCAGGCCCATATAACTAAAGCGCGGTATACCGCTCTTTAGTGTTTGTCACTAAAGAGCAGTATACCGTTCTTTAGCACCAAACGCTAAAGAGCGGTATACCGTTAATTAGCGCATCAGGCCCATATAGCTAAAGCGCAGTATACCGCTCTTTAGCGTTTGGTACTAAAGAGCGGTATACCGTTCTTTAGCCACAGCCTAAATTAAATTTTAAAAACATTAAATTAATATTAAAATTTAAAAAATATATAAATAAAAACAAAATAATTAAAAAAATGTCATCTTTCTGTTATGTTTCGAAAAAAATTCAGAAAACAAATATATTACATTTAAAAAACATTAAAATAATATTAAAATGTCATGTTAAAATTTAAAAAAAATATAAATAAAAACAAAATAATTAACAAAATGTCATGTTTCTGTTATGTTTCGGAAAAAATTCCGAAAAAAAATATATTACATTTAAAAAACATTAAAATGTCATGTTTCGGACAAACGCCGCCGGTGGCGGGCTAACCTGCTAGTCTACTATATATTTTGAGACTTCCGTATATAAATATATGTGTGTGTGTGTGTGTGTACTTTATAGAATCGAAAACGGCTGGTCAGATCGAACTCAAACGGTCTTTATCAACAACACTGCGAATAGGAACGCTCTTTAACTATCAACGCGATTAACCCCCGCAGTGACGTTTGCGGTGATTTTGATGATTGGGAGTGGATAATGAGTGCTCAGAGCTTGTCCAAATATGCGACGACAGCCATTTCCGTGGGTTTTTACCTTTAGATAGGAAATCTAAAGGTAAAAACCCACGGCAATGATATATATATATGTATATATATATGTGTGTGTGTCCTTTATAGACTCAAACCGATTGAGCTCAAACTTGCTATCTACGGGAAGTGTCATGGGCGGGTTAAAATTGTGACCCCGACCTGACCTTGACATTCAAAATGATCAATTCAAGGTCAAATCGGGTAAAATTGAAAAACAAAAAATTAAATTAAAAAGGCACAATTAACTCATTGAAAAACAAAAAATTAAATTAAAAAATTCACTCATTGAAAGTCATGTTTCTGACAAAGCCATGGGACAAATGCCGCCAGTGGCGGGCTAACCTGCTAGTCATGTATATATTAGGGCAAAATGGTGTTTATATATATTTCGGAATATTGCTTCCCTCACCCCCAAACAATCTTGCCGACTGTCACTGATGGAAATTCACTGCGTCTATGCATGGTTATTGGCCTATAAAATTAGCACTCTAGCGATGCGGTCTATTGAATATCCAGGTCATAAATCGCCCTCTATGTGTCAATTACGCATAACAATAGGATTATAAAATATATAAACGTTCGCCGTGGTTCGTTTAAACATCCAATCATATATAACACTTTTTATGTTTACCCATACCATAGTATGGTAAACATAGTGTCGTTGTCCGGATTGACCACTCGTCGTTAGTCCGTCCGTCTGTCTGTCTGTCTGTAGACACTTTACGCATGGTGCGATAACTCGAACAATTTCTATCTGACCGGAAAAAAAATTTGTATATGGGTTTCTCAGCCCAAAATACAGATCGAGTTCGAATATGTGTTTGATCCGAGTTTTTTATACGGAGTTATGGCCCTTTTTCTATTTCGAATTCATGCATGCTGTCATAACTCAAACAATTTTCATCTGATCGGAACCCAATTTGGTATGCGAGTTTGTCAGCCCAAAATACAGATCGAGTTCGAATATGGGTTTGATCAGATATTTTTTATTGGAGTTATAGCCCTTTGACATAGAATTCATGCGTGCTTCGCTAAATCAACCATTTTTCAACTGATAGGACCCAAATTATGTGAGTTTCTCAACTCAAAATACAGATCGAGTTTGAATATGGGTTAGATCTGACATTTTATACAAGAGTTATGGCCCTCTTTCAACTAAGAATTGAACAGATAACCATAGCAGCCTACAGCTAATTGATTATCAGTGGTATCACTTTAGCTCTGTGAGAGACAAACAGTAAATCTGTATAATTGATAATTATAGTTATTTTTAGCCATCAGTGTGAAGTGTAACCAGATATACTTTTAAAGGACACTGGTATTCAGGCTGCAGCTCTATATGTACCAGTAATTAATGTGCACTCTTAGTCTGGATTTCTGAGAGGTCTCTATGCCAGGAAAGATGGGAATAAATTGTATTTTATCACATATTTTTGTCCAGTGTTTCACAGACAAAAAAATCAAATGCATGCCCATGCTAGTGGAGATGGAAAAATTGATACTTTAAGTACCCACAAAAGACAAATTTTTATGTTTACCCATATCATAGTATGGAAGTGTCAACATCTGGATTGACCAACTGTCATTAGTCCATCCGTCTGTTTGTCTGTTGACACTTTACACATGGTGCGATAAATCAAACATTTTCTATCTGATCGGAACGAAATTTTGTATATGAATTTCTCAGCACAAAAGACAGATCGAGTTTGAATATGTGTTTGATCAGACTATTTTAAACTGATTTATGGCCCTTTTTCGAGAAAAAAAATATTCACTTTAAAAAAAAAAATTTAGTTTGAATTCCTTGCCCTATTTAACATAAGCCTGTGATTTGTTGACATCTCTGCTGTATAATTGATACTAATCGGTCAGCAGTGAGGTGTTTATCTTGATGGCTGTTGTGGGTAGAATTTGATACATTATCATTATATTGGAATCTCTTGACCAAGTATTTCATGTTCAGGTCACCTTTTCACATTTAACTCAAGGCTGTGGTGGTTCAGCATTACAGATCCTGTTCCAGTGCATTCTCTTATATAAATGTGAGTGACACATAAATTCCAATAATTTGTGTTATGTGCATTGTCTATAATAGTACCTAACAGTATACTCTATAACTCAACATCAAAACTCTCATTTATGATTCCGATCAGAGTAATTTACTTTCGCCAAGGGATGGGTTAACATCTGCCGATCGTGATTGGCCTCTCGTTTAAGGAGGAATAATAATCCGGTTTAATATGTAATCACATATACAAGCGCTCTTTATTCGCAATATATCGTAATAGTGAACGCTCTTTATTGCGTCAAGGTAAAGGGACTCGACTTCCGATATGCATGCTTTATATATCCTTCCAAGTCATAGCAATTTCCGCTTTATTAAACTCTTTTTATTCGTTCCATATTAGGAAAACTCTTAACATGGAACGCTCTTTATTGAGCCATGGTGAAGGAAATGGGGACTCAACTTAGAATAGTTGTCATCGTGAATTATTCATCAACATACTCCCCACTTTAACTGCAATTGTATGTATTCGTAACCATGACTGACTCGTCAAATTAAACGCTCTTTATTTGGTATATGTAATCGGTTTCTGATTTTGCGCAACGGGTTTCCCCACAGAAATCCCGCCAAATGTCACGTAAACGAACATCGTTTAGAAATGAATACAGCATTATACCTAACTGAGAGTCACTAGACCGGCCACAGCATTGCATTTATATGGCATTGTCACGAATGAATGATTGTAAAAAAAAAAAATTATGTCTGAGGTTTGGGATTCAACCCGGAAAGATTTGGAAGGGGCGGCACCCCTTCCCTACAACCAACTTGAGATTTAATTTTAACATGTTATGAGGTTGACAAAAACATGAATTGGTGAGCATGAAATGAGAATGATCTATTTTTTTTTGGTTTTCTTTGCCTTCTTTTTTTTCCGATGTTCTGATGTTGTTGCTGCTGTTGTTGTTGTTTCTGTTTCGGAGTCAGAGGCGATGGTCTTGGCTATTATTAGTTCTTTTAACTTTGCCATTTCTTCTTCTACTTTGTTTGCTGCATTTGTTTGCTGCATCGTCTCCAGAGCTTCCCAAACGACTTCGTCCCTCACTAGATAGTTGGAACTGCAGCTGTTGTTGTTGTTACTGCCCATGGAGATGAGGGACACCGGGATAAGATGGAATTCCGGTGTCCGAGGTGGTAGGCTGTCCATCTCCACATCGAAGCTGGTGGCTGGAACATCGGGGGTGGTGTCAGCGTCCCTGTCTACGCTCACTTCGATGATGACAGCAGGGACCTCCGGCAGATCATCACGGAGTCCCTGCTAGCTGGTGTGATGTTGCCGACGACCGAATCAGCAACCAAGTGGGGGGAACTCTCAGCTCGCCCCTGTATCCACTTGGCTCTTCTTGCGGCGTCCCTTCTTCTCCTAGAGGGGGTCTTCTTCCACCTCTTCTTCCTGGTCTGGTCCCAAAGGTCCAAATCCCCGTACCGGATGGTAGGTCACTGTTGGAGTCCAGCTTCCGAGGTACCGCAAGCAGAGGGTACTGCTGGAGCAGTCCGGTACTCCAAGGATAGACGCTCATTGCCTCCTTTAGCCTGGGATAGAGTCCAGCTAAAGGTATTTACAATGCGCAGTCTATCCAAGGCCATGACAACGACAGACGGGATTAGCAACATAATCCCATGCCAAGTCCGAATGCGTTCACTACGAATCGCTCGGGCGGCTAAGATCTTTTCAGATCGGTCACACAACTCACAAGCGATCCGGGCGCAGCTAGCTGGAACAGCGACAAGTCATAGAGCTATAAAGAGCATGTACAACCTGCCCGCTCAACGGCCAACCGAGGAATGATGATTGTAAATACGGGACACCCGGGGCATATATACGGAAAATTAAAACAACATTGCGAACACGCACCCGATTAAAGTTCACATGCCGGCTCGTGTTGTTATAAGCTTTATTTTTGACACGAAAGTGTTATCTACCCCACTCAATCAGCCTTCTATAGTTTTTGTCAAAACAATAACTTTCCAAACAGCACTTAAGACAAATCACAAGTGAAGATAACTCACCGCGCGATGACAATTCACCATGTGTACACAATGCTATTGATATACCCCGCAGTAATTCCATTACACTCACGCGCTGATGTCGATTCCAGATTTTCCATCGCCATATAGGTAGACATAATTAACTCCGATTCCCTGTTTTTAATTAGTTTACCTCGCTTGACGTCATGCGAGGTTTTGCGACGGAGATAGCCGACAACCGGTGGTGGTATTATTTATTTATTTCTCGGCTTATTTATTACGCGATTTTTATGGGACTTGGATCATTTTGATCACAATAGGCTAGGCTTTCCGATAGAGTTTTGTTGTTTCATGAGGATAGTAATCCTTTAATACATTCTTCTCCAGTGTGTTTACAATGGAGGACAGTCAGGACACCTCTGTATTACCAATTATTGAAGAGAGAAATAGTAACAAATATATAACAGATATTGTGTTGACTCCCTATGCTGTCCATATTAAACAGTCTTAGTCACTTAAGTCCACACAAGAGTTATGGGCCAGATGAAGTTCCAAACAGGACCTGATCAAACCGTTATGCTATCTTTTAAACACAACAATGATGAAAGAAATGTTACCACATGAATGACGATTAGCAAACGTTTCATGTTTTTTATAAGAAAGGAGATAAAAGCAATCCTGGGAACTGTCGTCCTGTGAGTCTGACAGGTATGTGTCCTTTGTAAAGTGATGGAAAGCCATATAAAAAACGCCACGATACAGCACAGGGAAGATAATAGATTATTCTCAAATAGTCAACAAAACATTCCCAACTTTTAAGAGTATCTGGAAGAAGTGACATCAGCTTTATGGAAGGATGAACCAATTGATGTTGTATATTTAGACTTTCAAAAAGCTTTTGACTCTGTGCGACATCAACAATTGCTAAAAAATTGGATGCATATGGAATAACAGGACATATTTTGGAATGGATAAAAATGTTTTTATGACATGGGAAACAACGTGTTGTTGGTAAAGCAAAATCACAAGTGGTGTTCCACAGGGAAGCATTTTGGGTCACGCACTATTTTTTACCATTTGAACACTGACGTACTGAACTTTAAATGGGCTCAACCCGAGCTGTTCCAACTACGTAACTCATAATGCTCTTAACTGGGACGTATATACATGTATACATACTCAACTATACGGCAAGTAACTGAACTAGTGTGCTGAGAAATATTTCTCAAGGTATTTCAATGAGACAGTCTATTCCACGTTCAATATACATGTAGATTATATTGCAGCTCCCTTTGGTCGCACTATATATTTATAACAAAATTCTTATCCTCTGTCTACGATAAAAGTCGTTTCTCAAAATGCACCTCTGGGCATAATCAAAGAACCAGACCCTCTGTCTCCAAGTTGGCTGCTAAAGTCAGAGGTGAACATGTGATTCATTCACGCAAAGTAGAAGCACAATTCTAGTTGATTTGTGCTTTGATCGCAAAATTTCTAACAAAATACTTCTCCTTCCCCTTTTCCGACGATAAAAAGCTATTTTTTTTTCAAAATAGGCCTCTGCACATGCACGAATAAACAGACCCTCTGTCGTCAGTTTGTCTATCATGTGTCGCATGTGTGCAAAGGAGAAGTACAACTCTGGTTGATATGTGCATTTATTGTGCTGTAGTTTCGTACTAAATATCTTATGAATTCTGGATGGGTAAAGGGCGTTATACAGCCAATTCTAGAATATGGTAACACAGTATTAAATGAGTGTTAGTTTGATCAAACATTCCAAGGATCTAGAAAGCCACCAACGCAGAGCAACAACAATGATTTTACAATGTCACCATCTTCCCTATGGAGAAAGGTTATGTAAACTCAGACTTATGTCAATCAAATATAGACCTGTTCAAGGTGATCTATTAGAAATGTACAAAATTATTCACCAAAGTTACAATATCGAAAGTGTATTCTTCTAAAAATGCAACTAAATAGAACTAGAGGGCACAGTTTTAAATTCCAAATAGATCAATGCAGGAAGGATGTTTAGCTGAACTTATTTTTGCAGCGAATTTTGAACATTTGAAATAATCTGCCCAGCTTTGTGGTAGATTCACATAACCTCAATGAATTCAAAGATCGCTTAGATGCTCACCTGTGGAATATGAGATACGATTTTGATGACTAGTATAACAGAACTATGATTGGATAAAAGTCACTGCGACTTACTTCCGTATATTTGTATGTATATATGCCCATTATTAATGATATGTTTTCTGATTGCTTAGGTAGATTAAAATTTTTGCAAAAGAGGTAAGACAACCTTTTATTATATCAAGTAACAGCGCTATAGTTGTACTTTATGTAATTGTAATGACAGTCTTATTGCTCTTCACCATGATTTTGGTAGGTGAAATGTTACATAGGTTCATCTTATAAATGTTGTACCTTTATCTTGTATACTATCTTCATTTTAGGACATAAGAAACCTTGGGAAACAGATACAGTACTGTTACTCAGCTAATCGAAGAGCTGAGAACCCTTTACAGGTAATTTTTCCTTAAGCTGCTGATAGGGACCTGCACATCTTCACATTTCCGCAGATTCAAAATCCGATAGTGAATCAGGAGGCCGAGGCCGATATCAAATCTATTCTTGAATCAATTCTGAGGTAAAGCGTGTGTCTGCAAATAATTTGAAAGCATATAATATCGCATGTGGTTTATTCTGCTGGAGAACTTACGGTAAGGGAAATAGCATAAAAATGGCAGAGTTTTGTTATGTTAATGTTGTTACAGCGGTATTTCCAGCTGAGTTTTCATTGGAGTTTTAATTCTGGTGACTTTGAAAGTAGCTAGAAAACAGCAGAAATACTCTCTCATCCAGCAGAGGTTTTATTTTCTTCTAAGTACCAATGGCAACGGCTTTTTGATCCCATTCAACGAGTTATTTTTTTTTAAACTATCACTAACAAATTCTTTTTCCGAAACAAAGAAATTTAGTCCTAATAAGTTCACACTAAATCAAAATGTTTACATGTATTAAATAACATTTGGAACTATTGATGATTTCTGGGGTCTTGTGTGGAACAAATTATAAAATAACCTAGATTTAAATTCCTGGCAGGAAATTTGGATATTTCCATATTTCAGATTTTCACACTACTGTTCAGTAATAAACTCAATTAGGCCCCCAAAAAAGTGTTTCTTTCTCAGGCCCCGCCACATTGATATAAATAACCATGTAGATCGTTTTTATTGACATCACCGGGTGGCAATTGTGTACTGGTATAGACTACAGTGAAATTAGGAAACATACTCTGCTGTCAAACTTTATTAATAAAGATATCAAACCACCACCTTTCTGTGGTCAGGTCCCTGAGTATAGTTACCAAAAAATCTCTGATTGTTTGTAAATACATCTGTTTGTGTTCGTTTTTAAATTTAAAATTTCCTACGGTACTGTTAAAGTAAGAAATTCAGAATGTATTTTAATATACCGGACAATTTCTTGTCCTGGAATATTTTCAAGCTTGCTACTTTTATACAACTGTGAGAGCTGACCATGATATACATTCTTATACCAATATGACAATATAATAATGATAGTCTGCTGAAAGTAAAAAAAATACACTTGTTGATGATCTAATGTTTCTGTTTATAATTAATGTTCCGCTTGCCAGTTTAAAAAAACTGTCTGTTTTTAAACGTGGTAATTGGAGCATGCAAATGTTTGTTTCCAATATGTTCATGTCATGAGTCTCTACTCTGGCTAACTCCTGTAGAGATAATTCCATGGCATGCTTCAATGTCCAACATGCATTTTGCTAACTTACCTTATACATGTACGAATTCTAGCATCAGTAGGCCTATTGACACGCTCTAAATCAATGACAACTGTTCATAACTACACTAAACATGCCAGGCAATTATGTACACTTTCACCAACAAGAATATATCAGTTTAACTATGAACGATGGCTCTTTATGAATGCAGACAAACTGGCCACTCAGGAGATGATCCCCGGTGTGGCTGTTGGGCTGACTAAACAATTTTTGGGCCATTCCATGCAAAGTGGTCCACAAAACCAAAAACATTCAAATTGGACTCAGTGTCACAATTTATTCTTTTTCTCCATAATGTTTATCAGGAAAAAATATTTGTATGTGGAATGTACATGTGTATGCCTTGCACATCAGTGGTCAAATTTATGGCTACTCTAGCCAAACAATTGATCCTATACATTTTAAAATGCTGATGCTGTCTAGGAAAAAATGTTACAATTAACAAACTGATTCACATGTCATTTTACAAACAATGACCACCTTATTCTGGATATATGATGCATATCAAGGAAAAAAATTGTCATGAAATTCACCTTTGGCTTGTAACAGATGTGACAGAATTAACAGTATTTTTTACTTAGTCTGGAAATACTGCACAATGTTTCACATTATTACATATTCAAAGGTAGAAACGTCCTTGGACAATTTCGGGAAAAACTTTTTGAACTTGATCATCACCTAATGCCCAGATGCATGGTTTAATTTCTGTAACACACGTGATGTCACGTGTGTTACAAAAATGACACATGGCTTATAGTGATTGAAGACTTCTGAAAACTGTTTCTAGATTAATTATGTTGTTAGTATCTGTTAACAGACTAGATTCACACACTCAGTTGGATATGTTAATTAATTCCTGACATCTAGGGCTAAGCATTAGAACCTGTTCTGAACTGAACGCATAACAGGTGTCTGGCTAACACCTCCACATACAGATTATCAACATGAGATTCATAGTATTGATCTCAAAACAGATCTGCAGACTCCTCTATGCCAAAACACATCTGAAACATGATCCTTTATATTGGTCTGACTATAAGTGGACTGTCGCATCTTTTCAATGATACAATGTAGATCTTAGTATTAAATCCAAAATACAATAATTAATCAATATTAATTAGAAAATGGATTAAAATTGCACTGATGAGGTGTATGCATCAGGTCTTAATTTTGTTTTAACACATGGTTGACTCATTTTATCTGGTTAAATGGCAAATTGACAAAAAAAATTATATTCTTTTACATGTACTCTCAAAAGTTAAAAAACCCACTATTTCTGGCCCCCAATCATGCTCAAATACATAAAATCTACACTTGTATGTAGCTCCAGAACATTTACTAAAGTAATAGGAATTATTGCATCTGAACAAATAAATAAAGTGCCTATTTTTCTGCAGCATCTAGTGTACATGTAGCAGTGAAGACTGTTCTGTTAGTTTCTTCTTGATACAGTAAGAACGAACGCTCATCTCAATTCTCTACAGAACATTTTTGTTGGCAATGAATTAAGTATGACAGTGTATATTATACCTTCACAATATCTAGAGGGATTGGTGTCATACGTTGTAAGTCATTCGTGCATTCATAATCAAGCCGATTTTAGAACACGACAAGGGTGTGCACCCACAGCATTCAATTTGAAGTTTGAAGCTTTTAATACCCCTTTAATAAGATGGGCACATGTGTTCATTTCAGTCATATACCATACATCAGATATATACCAGTAATATGGTCTCACATTTTAGTTGTTTAAGAAAACTTAACCAAAGTATTCTATGCATCTAGCTTTGCTTAAACAGTTAAATGGATTGTGAACAAATACTTTCTATCTAATGATGTTGTTTACCAATAATGGGCTTTGTTTATGTCTAGTAATGTCATATTCCCTTGTACCTCTCTTCTTATGAATTGATATTAAATTTTGTTATGTTCTGCTGTAATATACTGTAATATGCATAAAATCATCTTTTGAAACAAAACTAGTGCATAAAATTGACAATCGATTATGAACTAATTGAAAATAGGATACTGGTTTAGCACACATAACACACTTGGCAGAGCGATATGACAGTGAATATGCTATCAGTGCGAGTAATACATTCAACTCTCATTAAAAGTACTAATTGCACATTGAAGTAGAGTTTTTTTTCTTATTGGAAAGAAGCGCCAATTATATATCAAACAAGTAACTTCACAGACTTTTTGCATAGAAAACAGAGGTCCTTTTTTTCTCATTTGTGGGCTGTAACACACGTGACAGTCATATTCTAGCATGGTACACTAATACATTCACTACACAGCCTTAAGGACCGATCGCATAGTTATGATGGGGTCATTATCTCGACTATGCATGAATCATTTTATATTATACTAGCCGATGAGCCCGACGTTGTCCGGGCTATTAAAAAACCAAATTTCAAGTCGATAGCTCTACCCAGCCCGACGTTGTCCGGGCTATTCAAAAACCAAATTTCAAGTCGATAGCTCTACCCGTTTCCGAGATCTGGTCTGCGCATGCGCGAAGCTGGCGTCGCACAGGCTCGGCGACCCGATAAAATTTGTATCCGGCCGATGAGCCCGACGTTGTCCGGGCTATTCAAAACCAAATTACAAGTCCGGGCTATTCAAAAACCAAATTTCAAGTCGATAGCTCTACCCGTTTCTGAGATCTGGTCTGCGCATGCGCGAAGCTGGTGTCGCACGGGCTCGGCGACCCGATAAAATTCGTATCCGGGGCAAGATACATTCACATAGCAAATTTGAAGTCGATAGCTCCACCCGTTTCCGAGATCTCGTCTACGCATGCGCTGCACGGGCTCGCCAATACGACAACGACGACCGCCTGGTCAAACTACACACACGTACCAAGTTTCGTCCCGATCGGTCGAGAATCGTAGATTTGTATAAATGACAAACAAACATACAGACAAACAAACATACAGACAGAGGTCTTCAAAATATATATGAGATTGAATGCACACCAAATGCTGCTTGAAAATATCACCAAAATTTCTTGCAAAATGTAACACACGTGACATGGAATGGCCCTTTTGCATTTCTAATTTGTGGTACTTACATTGTATGATGCATCGTAAGTTTTTATTATGTTTACCCATACCATAGTATGGTAAACATAGTGTCGTTGTCCGGATTGACCACTCGTCGTTAGTCCGTCCGTCCGTCTGTCCGTCTGTCTGTCTGTCTGTCTGTCTGTAGACACTTTACGCATGGTGCGATAACTCGAACATTTTATATCTGATCGGAACCAAATTTTGTATATGAATTTCTCAGCATAAAAGACAGATCGAGTTCGAATATGGGTTTGATCCGACTATTTTTAACTGAGTTATGGCCCTTTTTCGAAAAAATATTCACTCTTAAAAAAAAAAATTATATTTAATTCCTTGCTCAATCTAACAAAACAAAATAACATAATTAAATACATAACAAACAAAAATAATAAAATATTTGTTTTTAAATAATTAAAAAAAAAAAAAAAAATTTAAATAACAAAATTAAAAAAACTAACACTATTATAACTCCACCAACGTTACCCTGAGTCAGCACACCAAATTTGGTTTAAATCGGTCCAAAATATTGTCATGTACTGGTGAATTTGTTTGGAGCCATATTCATCAATTCCATCCCATGCCTTTGGACTACTTGGCTATTAATATGGCTATATTATTTTCTGATGTCTCTTATGCCAATGTGCAGATAAAAGCTATGGTATCTAATTTTTTTTTTAAGTTTCAACAATACACAGCACATGCTGTTTAATAAAGGGTTTTGTAGGTTAAGTTACCAAAAATGGGCTTTAGAACATTGCTAAAATCATTTAGCTAATCTTGAGATTCAAGCATCTTTATGCAACTGGGTTTCAGTTATTTGATCAATTTAAATTTAATGAGAATTCCATAACTTCTGATTTTATATATATATCCTCTCTGGAATTTTCTAAACTAACTGCCATTTGAGAAAATTAATGAGACATGGGTCAGATTTTAGAACACTGTTGATAAATGAAACAAAGTGATATGTTTTTAATCACTTCATGTCATCTGCCATGTAGAGAATGATTTGTTTGTTATCACAAGAGCCAGCCACTTTCAATGCAATGGCTATTTAGGCATCTGTTATCAGACCCAACACATCACAACCTAACATGTAACTACCAGAGAAAGCTGCACAACTGAGATCTATAAGGATATTTTGCAGAGAACACTTGATCACTCTTGCTTGGATATTCTTGATTCTACATGTTAATACCTGTGTGCAGATTCTTGTCTTGCTTGGATATTCTTGATCCTCTTGCTTGGATATTCTTGATTCTACATGTTAATACCTGTGTGCAGATTCTTGTCTTGCTTGGATATTCTTTTTCCCCTTGCTTGGATATTCTTGATTCTACATGTTAATACCTGTGTGCAGATTCTTGTCATGCTTGGATAATCTTGATCCTACCTGTTCATACATATGTGAAGATTCTTGTCTTGCTTGGATATTCTTGATCCTCTTGCTTGGATAATCTTGATTCTACATGTTTAATAATACCTGTGTGCAGATTCTTTTCTTGCTTGGATAATATTGATTCTATCTGTTCATACCTGTGTGCAGATTGTTTTCTGCAGAATGTTCTTCTTTCTACTCATCAATACTTAGGATGTATCTTGACAAGACTATGGCTTATGGATTTTCGCGTTCAAACTGGAAATAGCTGATCACTGTCGCCAAGGTATGGGTTAAACATCTGCCGATCGTGATCGGCCTCTCGTTATTTGCTCACATTAATGAAATGTTTGTATTCTGTTTGGTTGTGCATGAGAATATTCAGTGACCCCCCCCCCCCCCCCCCCCCCACCCCTGTCTTGAAATTGGGTCATGGGTGGAAAATTTGTCATACCTCGGCCAATTTTCGAAATATAGAGCAAACTTTTGCGTCATTTGTTCACACCATTGCTAATACAAATGCATATCAACTATTGACCTAGATTCATTAGTTTTGGAGGAGATTGGGCGAAAGCCATTTTAGGCCAATTACCAATGTTTGAGGGCCCCTAACATTGGTTTTACCATGTGATCGGAGAACCGTTTGCGTAATTGTAATCAGAGACTCATCATGACCTTATATTCCGAGTTTGGTGACAATCGCAACAAAAATGTGGGCAGTAGCATTAGTCTCCAGCGCCTGCGGCGCATAAGATACTATGGGAGCTGGGTTCAGTCTGCTTCCTCGAGTAAATACTCTAATGATCTAGGGGCGCCTGTGGCGCATAATATACTATGGGTGGCGGGATGGGGTGGCGGGCGGGCCACCTTATACATATCACCTTATACATATTATTTATGTGGGCAGTAGCATTAGTCTCCAGAGCCTGCGGCGCATAAGATACTATGGGAGCTGGGTTCAGTCTGCTTCCTCGAGTAAATACTCTAATGATCTACAGACCTTCTCAAAATAAGTGGCCCTTTTAACGCGGTCCCCAACGTGGTCGTAACGCGGTCTTAACGCCAACGTAACGCGGTTTTTGCGTTGATAACGCGTTGTTGATACGTTACGACCGCGTTGGAAATCAACGGACCGCGTTGAAGTTTAACGCAGACTGCGTTGAAGTTTAACGCAGACCGCGTTTACGTTAAACACGTTGCGCTAATGATCAACGCACAGTCGCACACACGTTTTCAAATGTATATGTTTTGTTTTTAAATATTTGATGAGGACACATAAAGAAACTGAATTTCAGTGATTTAATTCTGGTGAGAAAAACAGAATTTAACTGAATTATTAAACTTATATATACTACTATAGTACGGTAAAAAGTTAAAGTTAATATTTACCATACATGTATGCTTGCCAATACAATAGCGGACAATTACTGAAACATGTAACTTCTCTTCGAAGCCACGTTGAGTAAGTTTATTTCATCATCGTGAAAGTGACACGGCCTCATTGCGTGATCATTGTGGCACACGATGTCCGCTAGCCAATCAAAACAGACAAAGTTATGCTTGCACGTGTCCAGTCGAGAATTCTGTGTTTGAATCACAGTCAATCAATACAGAATATAAGCTGGTAGGAGGAGTCATCTTCACAAAGTTGCTACATGGTATAAAAATATCTTGCAGAAATTCCTTTGATCTAAATTTAATAATAACTTCAAAGAACGAGACAATGTCACCATTCAGCAGCGTGCGTGGTCCAATAGAGGTTCGCGATGGGGAAGTTATGTTTTCCTTGTATTAATGGGGAACTGATATCATCTGGATAATATTTTACGAACTACCGACGAGAGGCTAATGAAAGTCCGAATAATCAAGTCATGGTATTCTTCGACATAAATCGTGTTTATTTTATAATGATTATTGGTTTATTTAATGCTACATGTACATGCACGTGTATAGTGGTATACATAACGAGCGTTGACGTGAACATTTCTGGAATTTTTCATGGCGTTTGTTTATGGCGTATATAAACACGCTCTATTGTTTCATACAGTTTCGGCCGACATCGGAACTGACACAATACCCTTGGTCTATACATGAGCGTACAGGTAATCGACATTTAAACGGATATGACGCTGAATATTAAATATTCAAATAACACACATACATGTACATGTACATAGCGACGTGACATCAATATGTTTTGTTTGTTAGCAGTCTCGATTACGTTTCCATTAATTCGTGCAGCGCGATCAACGTGATTTACGTTAATTTATTATTTTTTCCCGGAAAAAATCTAAATGTGGGCCAATACATTGTATGTAAACATTTTAACACAAATCTATCATGCATTACTCCCATCACGTCAACAACATTGTATTATTTTGGAAACGTTCCATTTCGTTGATGGTTATCTCGACTGCGTTTGTTGCGTGACGGTTTACTCGACCGCGTTGTGATCAACGTGATCTACATTTATTTATTAATTTTTTTCCCCGGAAAAATCTAAATGTGGGCCTATATGTAAAACATTTAACACTAATCAGAATGCATTACTCTCGTCACGCAAACAACGTATTATTTTGGAAACATTCCATTTCGTTGACGGTTATCTCGACTGCGTTTGTTGCGTTGACGGTTAACTTGACCGCGTTTGTTGCGTTGGCGGTCATGCCGATTTTTACATACTGCATGTACACATATCAATCAATTTTCAAATATGGGTGGAGTTACAGAAAATTATCTGGTGGTGGTGTGTGTGTTTTTTTTTTTTTAGCGGGACATTAAATTACCGTATATATTTTGTCCGGCATCGGCGTTTGAAATCAAATGGGTAAGCCATTATGTGTCGACTGTAGACTTGTGATTTGAATTGTTAATATTTTACGATGTACTTGTCAGTAGAAATGATAACGAATTTCGGAGAATACTGTAAATATATGTGCAAAAGATCTTTTTATTATATGAGGTTTTGATGACTAGATATCGGCTTTCAAGAGAATACATTTAACTCACTTGTTGTCAGTCTTGCAAAAAAATTCAAATTATCGCTTCTAATAAAGAGCGTACATGTTTACACGGTAACACCGAAATGTGGTATGTAATAAAGAGCGTTTAAATTATGATAGTTTGTACTCGTTTTCAAAGTAAAACCACAAACGTATGTAGATATAGATCGATAATAAAACGGTGGACATTTGTGTGGTTTTTTGCGATTTCTGTGACATAATAATTGATGGTGACTATATTAAAGTTTTCTTTTATAACCCGGAAATCTAGAATTTTTTTTTGGTCTAATTTGGTATCTACTGCGTCGGACGGCGAAGACACGCCCCGTATTGTATTTGCGTCTATTGACACCGCTGTCAATCATTTGCGGCATGCTTTTGATCCGCGGTCTGTTGGTTGAAGTGACAAATCACTGGTAACCAAATCGAAGCGTTGTTTGTTTTACATGTATTTCACAACACATGGATAATTAATATTCTAAATTATTTGCAACACTGTACATGTATATCCATGTGTCAATTACGAACGTGCGTGTAAATGTAGATGTGTGTTTTATCGTACCCTCACGAAGATTTCAAATGACATCGGACCCTTGGCGTACATGTTATTGACCTTTATTAGGAGGCGACGCTGAATATTAAATATGCAAAGAATACACGTACATGTACATTGCGACGTGAACTCAAAGTTTTTTGTTTGTTAGAAATCTCAATTAATTCGTGCAGCGCGATCGATGTGATCTGCATTTATTTATTTATTTTTTCCAGAAAAATTCTAAATGTAAAAAATCACCAATAAATCATGCATCACCCAAGCCAAACACACAGTCACCGGCTCGATTGATTACAACACTTCGTTCTGTTTCCTATCAGAAAATTGTATGAAACTAAAATTGGTGGCCGTCGTTCATTTTCTCTTTTCAATTTAATGTTTTTTTAATAAAATGAGTTCATGTCTCAAAGTTCATGTTTACAATGTTATTCAATAATTATTATTACAGTTGATAAGCTATTCTCCCGACCTCGTTTGTTGCGTTGACGGTTATCTCGACCGCATTTGTTGCGTTGGTGGTCGTGCCGACCGCGTTATGTTGCGTTGGCGGTTTCCTCGACCGCGTTGGAGTAACGTTACGACCGCGTTGGAGTAACGTTACGACCGCGTTGGGCCAACGCGGTCGTAACGTTACTCCAACGCGGTCGTAACGCGGTCGGGAGGGCCATTACTTTTGAGAAGGTCTGTAGGGGCGCCTGTGGCGCATAATATACAATGGGTGGCGGGATGGGGTGGTGGGCGGGCCACCTTATACATATTATTCTACTAAGGTGGCCCGCCCACCACCCCATCCCGCCACCCATAGTATATTATGCGCCACAGGCGCCCCTAGATCATTAGAGTATTTACTCGAGGAAGCAGACTGAACCCACCTCCCATAGTATCTTATGCGCCATAGGCGCTGGAGACTAATGCTACTGCCCACATAACTAATATGTATAAGGTGATATGTATAAGGTGGCCCGCCCGCCACCCCATCCCGCCACCCATAGTATATTATGCGCCACAGGCGCCCCTAGATCATTAGAGTATTTACTCGAGGAAGCAGACTAAACCCACCTCCCATAGTATCTTATGCGCTGCAGGCGCTGGAGACTAATGCTACTGCCCACATAAATAATATGTATAAGGTGGCCCGCCCACCACCCCTAGTATATTATGCGCCTCAGGTGCCCCTAGATCATTAGAGTATTTACTCGAGGAAGCAGACTAAACCCACCTCCCATAGTATCTTATGCGCTGCAGGCGCTGGAGACTAATGCTACTGCCCACATAAATAATATGTATAAGGTGGCCCGCCCACCACCCCTAGTATATTATGCGCCTCAGGTGCCCCTAGATCATTAGAGTATTTACTCGAGGAAGCAGACTGAACCCACCTCCCATAGTATCTTATGCGCCGCAGGCGCTGGAGACTAATGCTACTGCCCACATAAATAGTATCTTATGCGCCGCAGGCGCTGGAGACTAATACTACTGCCCACATAAATAATATGAATAAATAAAAAATATAAATAGTCAAATTTGGACCCCCTCCCCTGACCCCCGCCCCTTATTCGACAAAGACCAAATTGGTCCCGTGTCTTCACACCATAATTTCCAATAAAACAACATAACAATTATTGACCTAGATTCATTAGTTTCGGAGGAGATAGAGTCACAAGGCATTTTAGCCCAAATTGTCAATGTTTGAGGGTCCATATGTGCACAATTTTTCATCATATCGAAAAACTTTGAACAGCAGGATCGTTAGAAAATCCAGGACGTGCCAACATGTAGGTTTGGTGAGAATCGCCGACAAAATATTTTTGACAAATTTTGGTGCGCCTCCTCTAACCACATCCCTATATCCGGCATTGACCAATAGTTCTCCAGTTTGCTAAGGACCCACCGCTTAACAATTTAGTACATGCCGTTTGCCGCTAGTTTGAGTCATTCAGGAGGAAATAGGAACCACAATTTGTTCATAACATACAACATGGGAGATAACTCTTTAGAGTATTAAGCGCAGACGTCAGTTTTTATGCATGGATGCAATAGGGTATACTGAGATGTATATATGATCTCAATTTTGAGTCTCTCAACTTCATAATTTCTGAGATATAACAACCCCATCTTTGCAAATAAAGTGAGATAACTCTGCAAGTCAAGGGCAGACAAATTTCTCAATGACCTGACGGTGACTTAGGCTCACTATTATTAAAGTTAACTCTTTCGCTGCCAAACGCGCATAAATGCGAACTTCGAAAGACGCTGCCAATCATGCATTTTTGCGAATTTGGTATGTAGTCTAATGTATGAGATATAACTCTATTCTTTCCGGCATGTTTGACAGTGTACAATGTATTTATCTGCAGTACTGTTGCGCGCGAACAATTTAAAGCGACAATGTCCTCAAGGTCATGCTTTTTCTGACGTTATGGGAGTACAGTCAGAGACGGAATATTGCGTCATTGTTGTTAGCACGTGGTTATCAGTCGAAAATGGCTGCTCGCAAAAGACTCAGGACTGAAGAAGTTATTGTTATTACCTCTATACTCTAATGATCGAGGGGCGCCTGCGGTGCAAGGATGATGCTTATACCTATTATTTATGTGGGCAGTAGCCTCTATATGGGTGCCTGCGGCGCATAAGGTACTATGGGTGGCGGGATGGGGTGGTGGGTGGGTAACTAACCTCTATACTCTAATGATCGAGGGGCGCCTGCGGCGCATAAGATACTTATACCTATTATTTATGTGGGCAGTAGCCTCTATATGGGGCGCCTGTGGCGCATAAGATACTATGGGTGGTGGGATAGGGTGGCGGGTGGGTAACTAACCTCTATACTCTAATGATCGAGGGGCACCTGCGGCACATAAGATACTTATACCTATTATTTATAATACACCTTTACTGGTTTTGAACAACCCTTGTCTATTGTATCGTTTTCCAGTGGTAATAACAGGCAACTAAATTAATTATGCTGGTTAGTTGACCATGCGTACGCCCGCGTGACCCATATAATTCACATAAATCATCGTAAAACCCAATTTTCCTGAAATTCAAGATGGCCGTCAAGATCACGTGACTTATAAGGGGCGGAGCAGGGTCATTCCACTAGAGGTATACACTAATATGTATTCAATGGCTGGGATTCCGTTGAATACATGTGCCTCACGTCAATGGGTGTGGAATAAATATCTATATTTGGAATTGTACCTATCAGGGAATATTCAAGCAACAAAAGCACGAACTCAACAAAGTGCGCCATTGTATCCCATTTTGCTACAAATAGGTGGCAACTTGCATAAATGGACGCGAAGGTCACATTACCTATTTTATGTCCAAAGTGGGTTCATATAGGTTACTCCCATGTACCTTACTGTTGGACATCGTATAATTGGGTTGAAAATTAGAAAACAAACAACACACCCATTCATACCCACACAAACTGTACATATACCGGCAAATAGCCACTAATCCAAGATGTCCGCCAATGTCACTTGACCTTGGTGGGCGTGTCCACGGCGGCATTCGGCAGTGTATACATGTGAAGTTTCAACTAATTATATTAGAAACTGCTTGAGATATAATGTATTACCCATATATACCCGAAATACATGGATATACATGTATGTACAGGATGCGTGGCACTGGGGGGTACGTCTGTGGTGGCGGGTGGCAGCGAAAGAGATAAAAGGTATAATAAAAAAAAAAAATGAATTTTAAGAATAACAATATACTTTAATTATACAATAAACAAACACAATTTGGATACTTCCATATTTCAGATTTTCAAATTACGCCGATTTTAACCATTTGATAGTTTGTAATCAGCGACCAATGGAGACTATATTCCAAGTTTAATGATGATCAGACCAGAAACAAACTTTAGCCCCATTTTGACCCCTTTCTGCTGACCACGTCCCTTATTCCACAATGACCAAACTTGTCCCAAATGTTCGTACCATCATGCACAATGAAAATGCATATTAACTATCGACCTAGATTCATTAGTTTTGGAGGAGATAGGGCCGCTCTTGCCCGACTTTTAAATGTTTGAAGGCCTGTAACTCTGGTGTTTACCAAGCGGTCGGAGAACTGTTTTCAAATTTGTAACCAGGGACGCATCAAAACTTTATATTCTGAGTGACAATCGCAACAAAAACCCCACCCCTTATTCGACCAAAACCAAATTGGTCCCATTTCTTCATGCCATAATTTCCAATCAAATATCATATCAATTATTCACCTAGATTCATTAGCTTCCGAGGAGATAGACACAAGGCACTTTAGCCCAATATCAATGTTTGAGGGCCCATATTAAAGTCCAGCATTTTTTGTCGGATCGAAAAAATTCATACGGTAGGATACTTAGAAAATTCAGGAGGTGCCAACCTGTAAGTTTGGTGATAATGGGCGACAAAATATTTTTAACAAAATTTGGCACCCTCCTCTGATTCCGGCACTGACCAAAAGTTCTCCAGTTATTAAGGACCCAAGGCTTAACAATTTGGTACATGCCGTTTGCCGCTAGGTTGAGTCATTCAGGAGGAGATAGGGCCACAATAATTTGTCCTTATTGTTAGCTCAACTTTACTTTGTAAAGTTTGAGCTATTGCCATGGCTTTGTCGTCCGTCGTCCGTGTGTGCGTGTGTGCGTAACGCGTCAACAATAGAGGCTACAGGTCGTACCTTTGATCGGATCATTATGAAATTTGTCATAGCTGTTGACATCAACATTTGTACCGGAATGATTCATTTTGGGGTCATACGGAAAAAAAACATGGCCGCCAGCGGCCATCTTAGATTTCAAAGTTCAATCCATTAGCACGGGCTACAGGCCGTACTGTTCGTCTGATCGTCATGAAATTTGTCATGGATGTTAATATTGACATGTAGATGGGAACGAGTCATTTTTGGGTTATTCGGGCAAAAAACATGGCCACCAGCAGCCATCTTGGATTTTACTCTTTGTATGACTAAATCCTTTAGCACGGGCTACAGGTCGTACCTTTAGTCTGATAATCATGAAATTTATCATGGCTGTTGAAATTGGAATGTAGATGGGAACGAGTCATTTTGGGGTCATTCGGACAAAAAACATGGCCGCCAGTGGCCATCTTTGTTTTCAAAATTCAATCCATTAGCACGGGCCACAGGTCGCACTGTTCGTCTGATCGTCATGAAATTTGTCATGGATGTTAATATTGACATGTAGATGGGAACGAGTAATTTTGGGGTCATTCGGCCCAAAAACATGGCCGCCAGCAGCCATCTTGGATTTTACTCTTTGTATGACTAAATTCTTTAGCACGGGCTACAGGTCGTACCTTTAGTCTGATCATCATCAAATTTGTCATGGATGTTAACAATGACATGTAGATTGGAACGAGTCATTTTGGGGTCAATCGGCCAAAAAACATGGCCGCCAGCAGCCGTCTTGGATTTTACTCTTTGCATGACTAAATCCTTTAGCACGGGCTACAGGTCCTACTTTTAGTCTGATCATCATAAAATTTGTCAAGAATGTTAATAATGACATGTAGATGGGAACGAGTCATTTTGGGGTCATTCGGCCAAAAAACATGGCCGTCAGCAGCCATCTTGGATTTTACTCTTTGTATGACTAAATCCTTTAGCACGGGCTACAGGTCGTACCTTTAGTCTGATCATTATAAAATTTGTCATGGCTGTTGATATTGGAATGTAGATGGGAACGAGTCATTTTGGGGTCATTCGGACAAAAAACATGGCCGCCAGCGGCCATCTTGGATTTCAAAATTTAATCCATTAGCACGGGCCACAGGTCGTACTGATCGTCTGATCATCATGAAATTTGTCATGGATGATAATATTTACATGTAGATGGGAACGAGTAATTTTGGGGTCATTCGGCCAAAAAACATGGCCACCAGCAGCCATCTTAGATTTTACTCTTTGTATGACTAAATTCTTTATCACGGGCTGCAGGTCGTACCTTTAGTCTGATCATCATAAAATTTGTCATGGATGTTAACAATGACATGTAGATGGGAACGAGTAATTTTGGGGTCAATCGGCCAAAAAACATGGTCGCCAGCAGCCATCTTGGATTTTACTCTTTGTATGACTAAATCCTTTAGCACGGGCTACAGGTTGTATCTTTAGTCTGATCATCATAAAATTTTTCATGAATGTTAATAATGACATGTAGATGGGAACGAGTCATTTTGGGGTTATTCGGGCAAAAAACATGGCCGCCAGCAGTCATCTTGGATTTTACTCTTTGTATGACTAAATCCTTTAGCACGGGCTACAGGTCGTACCTTTAGTCTGATAATCATGAAATTTATCATGGTTGTTGAAATTGGAATGTAGATGGGAAAGAGTCATTTTGGGGTCATTCGGACAAAAAACATGGCCGCCAGTGGCCATCTTTGTTTTCAAAATTCAATCCATTAGCACGGGCCACAGGTCGCACTGTTCGTCTGATCGTCATGAAATTTGTCATGGATGTTAATATTGACATGTAGATGGGAACGAGTAATTTTGGGGTCATTCGGCCCAAAAACATGGCCGCCAGCAGCCATCTTGGATTTTACTCTTTGCATGACTAAATCCTTTAGCACGGGCTACAGGTCCTACTTTTAGTCTGATCATCATAAAATTTGTCAAGAATGTTAATAATGACATGTAGATGGGAACGAGTCATTTTGGGGTCATTCGGCCAAAAAACATGGCCGCCAGCAGCCGTCTTGGATTTTACTCTTTGCATGACTAAATCCTTTAGCACGGGCTACAGGTCCTACTTTTAGTCTGATCATCATAAAATTTGTCAAGAATGTTAATAATGACATGTAGATGGGAACGAGTCATTTTGGGGTCATTCGGCCAAAAAAGATGGCCGCCAGCAGCCATCTTGGATTTTACTCTTTATATGACTAAATACTTTAGCACGGGCTACAGGTCGTACCTTTAGTCAGATCGTCATAAAATTTGTCATGGATGTTAACAATGACATGTAGATGGGAACGAGTCATTTTTGGGTTATTCGGGCAAAAAACATGGCCGCCAGCAGCCATCTTGAATTTTACTCTTTGTATGACTAAATCCTTTAGCACCGGCTACAGGTCGTACCTTTAGTCTGATAATCATGAAATTTATCATGGTTGTTGAAATTGGAATGTAGATGGGAACGAGTCATTTTGGGGTCATTCGGACAAAAAACATGGCCGCCAGTGGCCATCTTTGTTTTCAAAATTCAATCCATTAGCACGGGCCACAGGTCGCACTGTTCGTCTGATCGTCATGAAATTTGTCATGGATGTTAATATTGACATGTAGATGGGAACGAGTAATTTTGGGGTCATTCGGCCCAAAAACATGGCCGCCAGCAGCCATCTTGGATTTTACTCTTTGTATGACTAAATCCTTTAGCACGGGCTACAGGTTGTATCTTTAGTCTGATCATCATAAAAATTTTCATGAATGTTAATAATGACATGTAGATGGGAACGAGTCATTTTGGGGTTATTCGGGCAAAAAACATGGCCGCCAGCAGTCATCTTGGATTTTACTCTTTGTATGACTAAATCCTTTAGCACGGGCTACAGGTCGTACCTTTAGTCTGATAATCATGAAATTTATCATGGTTGTTGAAATTGGAATGTAGATGGGAACGAGTCATTTTGGGGTCATTCGGACAAAAAACATGGCCGCCAGTGGCCATCTTTGTTTTCAAAATTCAATCCATTAGCACGGGCCACAGGTCGCACTGTTCGTCTGATCGTCATGAAATTTGTCATGGATGTTAATATTGACATGTAGATGGGAACGAGTAATTTTGGGGTCATTCGGCCCAAAAACATGGCCGCCAGCAGCCATCTTGGATTTTACTCTTTGCATGACTAAATCCTTTAGCACGGGCTACAGGTCCTACTTTTAGTCTGATCATCATAAAATTTGTCAAGAATGTTAATAATGACATGTAGATGGGAACGAGTCATTTTGGGGTCATTCGGCCAAAAAACATGGCCGCCAGCAGCCGTCTTGGATTTTACTCTTTGCATGACTAAATCCTTTAGCACGGGCTACAGGTCCTACTTTTAGTCTGATCATCATAAAATTTGTCAAGAATGTTAATAATGACATGTAGATGGGAACGAGTCATTTTGGGGTCATTCGGCCAAAAAAGATGGCCGCCAGCAGCCATCTTGGATTTTACTCTTTATATGACTAAATACTTTAGCACGGGCTACAGGTCCTACTTTTAGTCAGATCGTCATAAAATTTGTCATGGATGTTAACAATGACATGTAGATGGGAACGAGTCATTTTTGGGTTATTCGGGCAAAAAACATGGCCGCCAGCAGCCATCTTGAATTTTACCTTTTGTATGACTAAATCCTTTAGCACCGGCTACAGGTCGTACCTTTAGTCTGATAATCATGAAATTTATCATGGTTGTTGAAATTGGAATGTAGATGGGAACGAGTCATTTTGGGGTCATTCGGACAAAAAACATGGCCGCCAGTGGCCATCTTTGTTTTCAAAATTCAATCCATTAGCACGGGCCACAGGTCGCACTGTTCGTCTGATCGTCATGAAATTTGTCATGGATGTTAATATTGACATGTAGATGGGAACGAGTAATTTTGGGGTCATTCGGCCCAAAAACATGGCCGCCAGCAGCCATCTTGGATTTTACTCTTTGTATGACTACATTCTTTAGCACGGGCTACAGGTGGTACCTTTAGTCTGATCATCATCAAATTTGTCATGGATGTTAACAATGACATGTAGATTGGAACGAGTCATTTTGGGGTCAATCGGCCAAAAAACATGGCCGCCAGCAGCCGTCTTGGATTTTACTCTTTGCATGACTAAATCCTTTAGCACGGGCTACAGGTCCTACTTTTAGTCTGATCATCATAAAATTTGTCAAGAATGTTAATAATGACATGTAGATGGGAACGAGTCATTTTGGGGTCATTCGGACAAAAAACATGGCCGCCAGTGGCCATCTTTGTTTTCAAAATTCAATCCATTAGCACGGGCCACAGGTCGCACTGTTCGTCTGATCGTCATGAAATTTGTCATGGATGTTAATATTGACATGTAGATGGGAACGAGTAATTTTGGGGTCATTCGGCCCAAAAACATGGCCGCCAGCAGCCATCTTGGATTTTACTCTTTGCATGACTAAATCCTTTAGCACGGGCTACAGGTCCTACTTTTAGTCTGATCATCATAAAATTTGTCAAGAATGTTAATAATGACATGTAGATGGGAACGAGTCATTTTGGGGTCATTCGGCCAAAAAACATGGCCGCCAGCAGCCGTCTTGGATTTTACTCTTTGCATGACTAAATCCTTTAGCACGGGCTACAGGTCCTACTTTTAGTCTGATCATCATAAAATTTGTCAAGAATGTTAATAATGACATGTAGATGGGAACGAGTCATTTTGGGGTCATTCGGCCAAAAAAGATGGCCGCCAGCAGCCATCTTGGATTTTACTCTTTATATGACTAAATACTTTAGCACGGGCTACAGGTCGTACCTTTAGTCAGATCGTCATAAAATTTGTCATGGATGTTAACAATGACATGTAGATGGGAACGAGTCATTTTTGGGTTATTCGGGCAAAAAACATGGCCGCCAGCAGCCATCTTGAATTTTACTCTTTGTATGACTAAATCCTTTAGCACCGGCTACAGGTCGTACCTTTAGTCTGATAATCATGAAATTTATCATGGTTGTTGAAATTGGAATGTAGATGGGAACGAGTCATTTTGGGGTCATTCGGACAAAAAACATGGCCGCCAGTGGCCATCTTTGTTTTCAAAATTCAATCCATTAGCACGGGCCACAGGTCGCACTGTTCGTCTGATCGTCATGAAATTTGTCATGGATGTTAATATTGACATGTAGATGGGAACGAGTAATTTTGGGGTCATTCGGCCCAAAAACATGGCCGCCAGCAGCCATCTTGGATTTTACTCTTTGTATGACTACATTCTTTAGCACGGGCTACAGGTGGTACCTTTAGTCTGATCATCATCAAATTTGTCATGGATGTTAACAATGACATGTAGATTGGAACGAGTCATTTTGGGGTCAATCGGCCAAAAAACATGGCCGCCAGCAGCCGTCTTGGATTTTACTCTTTGCATGACTAAATCCTTTAGCACGGGCTACAGGTCCTACTTTTAGTCTGATCATCATAAAATTTGTCAAGAATGTTAATAATGACATGTAGATGGGAACGAGTCATTTTGGGGTCATTCGGCCAAAAAACATGGCCGTCAGCAGCCATCTTGGATTTTACTCTTTGTATGACTAAATCCTTTAGCACGGGCTACAGGTCGTACCTTTAGTCTGATCATTATAAAATTTGTCATGGCTGTTGATATTGGAATGTAGATGGGAACGAGTCATTTTGGGGTCATTCGGACAAAAAACATGGCCGCCAGCGGCCATCTTGGATTTCAAAATTTAATCCATTAGCACGGGCCACAGGTCGTACTGATTGTCTGATCATCATGAAATTTGTCATGGATGATAATATTTACATGTAGATGGGAACGAGTAATTTTGGGGTCATTCGGCCAAAAAACATGGCCACCAGCAGCCATCTTAGATTTTACTCTTTGTATGACTAAATTCTTTATCACGGGCTGCAGGTCGTACCTTTAGTCTGATCATCATAAAATTTGTCATGGATGTTAACAATGACATGTAGATGGGAACGAGTAATCTTGGGGTCAATCGGCCAAAAAACATGGTCGCCAGCAGCCATCTTGGATTTTACTCTTTGTATGACTAAATCCTTTAGCACGGACTACAGGTTGTATCTTTAGTCTGATCATCATAAATTTTTTCGTGAATGTTAATAATGACATGTAGATGGGAACGAGTCATTTTGGGGTCATTCGGCCAAAAAAGATGGCCGCCAGCAGCCATCTTGGATTTTACTCTTTGTATGACTAAATCCTTTAGCACGGGCTACAGGTCGTACCTTTAGTCTGATCATCATAAAATTTTTCATGGCTGTTGAAATTGGAATGTAAATGGGAACAAGTCATTTTGGGGTCATTCAGACAAAAAACATGGCCGCCAGTGGCCATCTTGGATTTCAAAATTTAATCCATTAGCACGGGCCACAGGTCGTACGATTCGTCTGATCATCATGAAATTTGTCCTGGATGTTAATGTTGATATGTAGATGGAAACGAGTAATTTTGGGGTCATTTGGCGGAAAAAACGTGGCCGCCAGCAGCCATCTTGGATTTTACTCTTTGTATGACTAAATTCTTTAGCATGGGCTATAGGTCGTACCTTTAGTCTGATCATCATCAAATTTGTCATGGATGTTAACAATGACATGTAGATTGGAACGAGTCATTTTGGGGTCAATCGGCCAAAAAACATGGCCGCCAGCAGCCATCTTGGATTTTACTCTTTGTATGACTAAATTCTATAGCATGGGCTACAGGTCGTACCTTTAGTCTGATCGTCATAAAATTTGTCATTGATGTTAACGATGACATGTAGATGGGAACGACTCATTTTGGGGTCATTCGGCCGAAAACATGGCCGCCAGCAGCCATCTTGGATTTTACTTTTCTCTTCATGTCTATAAACTAGTATTAGACATTCAACTTTCCACATTCCTAATCGCTCCATTGACTGTAATATATTAAATTATTCCCTTTCCAAGTTGAGCTACAGTGTCATTGACACTTTCATTCAAGAGTAAGATAACTCTGTAGGGAAAGCGCAGACATCAGTTTTTATCCATGGACGCATGTAACTATGCTCCTCATATTTTTCGAGATACAACAAACCCATTTGTTTTGCACATAAAGGGAGATAACTCTGCATGTCAAGGGAGGACAAACTTCTAAACCTTCCAACACTTACCTACACCCTTAGGGGTATTACCATGCCAAATTCCAGCCCGTCGCCCTTACAGTTCCTGAGATTTCAGTGATGAGGAATAAAAAGAATAAGAAAAACATATTTTAAGGCCAAACAAAAAAAGTTTTTTGATTCTCGGGCATAGCCGCGTCTGCGAAAAAGGCCCGCGTTGAACCATTTTATTACGATTTTCAATTTGAACGAAGCTGTCAAATGATAACACGAAAATATGAAACTAGAAAACAGAAATTAGTTATGTTTCAAACATCGAATATGATAGACATACAATGGTGTATGTGTTGGTATTCAAAAACAGACACTAGGCAACGATAACTACCAGGTATATTGTCACCACAAGCTGCCCAAACCCCAAGTTTATTAAGTCAAATGTGTTAAAATATTTCGGCATTTTATCAATTCGAAAAGGTAGATAACCCACTTTTCGTGCGGTAAACAATGCTGAGATTTCCAATTTCGGGAACGCAAACCGGAAAGAAATATGGTGCGTATTGGCGATGTGTATGCTGGTTTAATATAATAGTATTTTAAGTTTTTATGGCTAGCATGTATAGTTACTATAGTATAGATGGATAAATATTAAAGTATATAGATAGATATAAATAGATATATACTATAAAAGGTACATACATATATCAAATATATCAACAACAGTAAATTTAAATATACATTGTATATACCGGTATATATATCATTCTGGTAAATCCCTATATGATGTACGGATAGTACAATGTCATATATTTATGTCATTCTTTATTTCAGATTTGATGTACGGGTAGTCCAATGTGATAATTGGTCATTCTTTGTAGTGGAATACATTAGTTTATATCAAAACAATGTTCTCCTTACATTTTCTTAACCTGGGAAGGTATAATAACCCATGCTAACTATGGGCATTATCCCCATAACAAAAATAAAAAATATAAATAAAACCCTCGCTCCCTCATCGATTCTCATAAACGATTGCCTGAGAATCAAAACATTTTTTTTGTTTGATCTAAGGATTACAATATACTTCCATATTAAAGATATGGAAGTAGAACTAGATTATTTTTTTCGAATTCCCGATGGGAAATTTGTATACTTCCATATATATGGCTTTCCCTTTTCTGATTTTTTCCAATTTTCCACACACAAAAAAAAAACATTTTACAGAAAATGAGCATATCGAAAATTATCGTTGACATTCGGATTTCCGTGGAATACCAATTTTAATTCTGACATGGTCCCTAAATCCTTCCGCACACCCTACAGGCCACATCCCTCATCCAATCATCGCCAAACTTCATATGGATCTTCGGGTAACCTCTAGATGGGAGTCAACGATTATTTCTGAAATTCGTTATAAAACATGGCTGCCAGCTGCCATCCTGGCAGCCATCTTGGATTTCAAATTTCAATCCATCGGCACACTGTGCAGTCCCCATTTATTGGTGAAATGTTTGAAATGAAAATAATTTCATATACGCAATACAAGCCCTTTACTATAACTTTTTGACTTCCAGTATCATTCTATTCATTGCTTAGCAAAAACGTAACTCCTTCCCAAGTTGAGCATGTACAGTGTACATGTACAATGTCATTGACACTTTCATTGTTTTTAAAATTCACAACATATGCTTCTTTGTAATTTAGTGTTCTGATATTTTTTTCAGTTTTATGTCACCGGAGTCTGTGGGAAAACAAAGACAAGGCTGGAAGCAATAAAAGGTTATGAGAACTGGGACGTGAGTTTACATATTTATTGTTTTAGGTTTATCATTGTCCATTTGATTGTTGCTTAATGCATCCTATTAGGCATCAGCTTAGGAGAATATATATAGAGAAGTGACTTCCCTCTCCAAAATTATCAAGGAAAATTGTTGTACTCTGAAAGTGATAGGCAGCTATAAAACTTCAGCATGAAAATCTCCAAGATCACATAGCTATAAAGAGGAATAACTGTGCATCCATACCCCTGTACGAGCACAATATTTTAACATTGAGCTTCTAACCCTTTACCCAACGTGGATATGCCCACAACCAAGAGTCAAATTATTGAGAAGAATTCAAAGAATGTTGTTTTATCTTGATCTAAATTCATTTTATTTGGTAGAATTTGTTTTCCAGAGTTGTGACCCCCTCCCCCCACCCTATAGTATAGTATGATGAATATTTTTAGGTTTTATATTGAGATTTATAATAATATCAATGTAAAAAACAGATTTTTTTTTTTATCAATATTAATTTCTTCGTCGGCAAAAAACATCACAAAATTGTGTGAGAATATCAATGTTTAAGCAATGGCTAATTAATCAGTGAAATCATACATAAATACATCATCAAGTTGCTTATTACATGTGAATGCAGTTACAAATATCGCCTTTATTAGTCAAATTATTCCACATGTTATCATCACAACATCGCAGCACATTTAA
Organism: Siphonodentalium dalli; assembly: GCA_032622095.1. Lineage (NCBI taxonomy): Eukaryota > Metazoa > Mollusca > Scaphopoda > Gadilida > Siphonodentaliidae > Siphonodentalium > Siphonodentalium dalli. The sequence continues at coordinate 122,634,680 of CP136065.1, read as the reverse complement.
TTATACCCCCACTCTCGAAGAATAATGAGGGATGACACCAATGGGTAATAAAAAAGGTCAGCTTGCTCAAGTTTTCATCAAGGATCTATCAATGCACATTGACATGGAAAGGCTGAGGTTTAACTTTAAATAATTCTATTAAAAATCATTTAATCAACCTGATATAAATGTAAACATAATACAATAATAGATTCTTCAAATAAATGTAAATTCTACAAATAAAAACCATAATAAAATAAAACTTAAAGGTGTTAAAACAAACTTTAACCGATTTCAATGTTATTCGGTACATGGGTCTAGGATCACCTCTAGATGGGAGCTGTCAAATTTGAACGATTTTCGATGAAAAAGCGTTCTTGGATTTTACTCTTTGCATCACTAAATTCTTTAGCATACCCTACAGAGCTTATCCCTCATCCAATCATCACCAAACTTCATATGAATCCTCAGTGTGACCTCTCGATGGGTGCCTACCATTTTTAGCTCAACTTACTTTGTAAGTTTGAGCTATTGCCATGGGTTGGCGTCCGTCGTCTGTGTGTGTGCACGTGTCCATCAACAATTTCCTTTGGCGCGGACTACAGGTCGTACCTTTGGTCTGATCTTTATAAAATTTGTCTTGAATGTTGACATTGACATGTAGATGGGAACAAGTCATTTTGGGGTCATTCGGCAAAAAAACATGGCCACTAGCGGCCATTTTGGATTTCAAAATTAAACCATTGGCGCGGCTATAGGTCGTACTATTCGTCTGATCATATTGAAATTTGTCATGGATGTTAATATTGACATGTAGATGGGAACGAGTCATTTTGGGGTCATTTGGCCAAAAAAGATGGCTGCCAGCAGCCATCTTGGATTTTACTCTTTGCATGACTAAATCCTTTGGCGCGGGCTACAGGTCATAGCTTTGGTCGGATCTTCATGAAATTTGTCATGGCTGTTGACGTTCTCATGTAGATGAGAACAAGTCATTTTGGGGTCAGTCGGCCAAAAAATATGGCCGCTGGTGGCCATCTTGGATTTCAAAATTGAATCCATTGGCGCGGTCTATAGGTTGTACTGATCATCATGAAATTTGTCATGGATGTTAATATTGACATGTAGATGGGAGCGAGTCATTTTGGGGTCGTTCGGCCAAAAAAAATGGCCACCAGCAGCCATCTTGGATTTTACTCTTTGCATGACTAAATCCTTTGGCGCGGGCTACAGGTCATAGCTTTGGTCGGATCTTCATGAGATTTGTCATGGATGTTAACAACAACATGTAGATGGGAACGAGTCCTTTTGGGGTCGATCGGCCAAAAAACAACGCCACCAGCAGCCATCTTGGATTTTACTCTTTGCATGACTAAATCCTTTGGCGCGGGCTACATTTCGTAGCTTTGGTCGGATCTTCATGAAATTTGTCATAGATGTTAACAATGACATGTAGATGGGAACGAGTCCTTTTGGGGTCATTCGGCCAAAAAACATGGCCATTTCAAAATTAAATCCATTGGCGCGGGCTACAGGTCGTACTATTCGTCTGATCATCATGAAATGTTAATGGATGTTAATATTGACATGTAGATGGGAACGAGTCATTTTGGGGTCGTTCGGCCAAAAAACATGGCCGCCAGCGGCCATCTTGGATTTTACTCTTTGCATGACTAAATCCTTTGGCGCGGGCTACAGGTCGTAGCTTTGGTCGATCTTCATGAAATTTGTCATGGATGTTAACAATGACATGTAGATGGGAACGAGTCATTTTGGTGTCGTTCGGCCAAAAAACATGGTTGCCAGCAGCCATCTTGGATTTTACTCTTTGCGTGACTAAATCCTTTGGCGCAGGTTAGACATTTCAATTAGCACCTTTCCTATTCCTCCATTAACTGTCAACCATTAAATTATTCCCCTACATAAGTTGAGCTACAGTGTCATTGACACTTTCATTTCCCTTATTCTGTAAAAAAATAACATGGCTGCCTGCGGCCATCTTGGATTTTACTCTTTATATGACTAAATCCTTTAGCACATCTTATAGGTCACATTTCTCATCCAATCATCACCAAACTTCATATGGATCTTCAGGGGGAACCTCAAGATGGGAGCCAAAATTTGTTCAAAATAAACATGGCCGCCAGCAGCCATCTTGGATTTCTAATGTGAATCAATCAGCATAACCTACAGCCCACATTTATTGGACTTTACAGCCTTATTGGTAAATCAAAAGTAGGAATGCTTCTATAATTATGATTCAAAACATAGATTGGATAAGATCAGGACAACTAAGTAAAATAGTCATTTGAAGCAGTTTGAAAACTTAGGGGGTGTTGGGTACCCAGAGGGCGGAAAAAATAAAAAAGCGCCTAGTGTCTGGAATTTTTTTCCTGACCACCCCCTGTCAACATTTGCATTTCCAACTGTCAGAAATGATTTAACCTGAACGAAGCCCCCTACATGTGTGTGGTATAAATTCCCCACAGTTGGATAGCTTGAAACTATGCCGTGAATGCAGTGGGAACATTTCGAACTCAAACAAACATAATGTCCACAAGTTGGAAATTTTGTGTGGTTTAAGGGGGCATAGTTGGAAATTCCAAGTTGCACCCCCAAGTCCACATGGGGACCCTCTTAAGCCAAGTCTCTGTATACACTTTATAAATAACTATACATTTTCCCACCGCAGCCTTCGTCACAATTCTGTTATTGATTTAGGAGTGCCCTTTGATCTTCATATATTTGCTGCAACAACATGTGTTTTTGCATTCGATAATCCAAGAAGCGACTGAATTCATATTCAACAAAATAAATCTTCCCGCTATAGGCTTAACGTTCATGTCTGATTGATTGAGCCCACACAGATTAGTATACGGCTCGCTTGCAAGTGGCCATAAAGGAGTCTGATAGCAGGCAGAACCAATATAAAAGTGACACTTGACTCTGGTGAACATTATAAATCAGTAAAATAGAATTGTTAAATAGCTTGATTCGGGTTGTTCCTCTTGGTGAACAACCTGTACTGAAGTGTGTAACCATTAGATATTTATTTATGTTCAATCTTGTTAGCAATCTCCATCAAGGCAAAATTCTATCCTTTATAGACAAATAATAATGAACCAAAGCCGGATGCTTTGGATCCTATATAGACTACATCTGATTTTGTGACATCACCAATTAATTATTATCTAATACGATGCTGCTGTTTTGAATTTATGCAAGCACTTTATGTAGATCGTTGGTTGTAAAGCAGAAAATCTTGCTAATATATCTTTCGATTACTGGGTTTGCAAATGAGAATTATGGATATTTACAATTTAAATTCATTCATAGTGGCAGTTGACCTTTTATTGAGAAAATATGACATAATAAATAACGACACTATAGCTAGTCACTACAAATTTGATTTTTGAGACAGTGCAAATTTATGTATATCCATAATTCGCCCTATATTTCGGAGGCATAAAATATAACATTGCTACTGTGCTATATCCCCTAGTCACTACAGATTACACCCTGCAGGGTGAGTGAAAAGTTATCAAAATTTGTGATGAAAAATGTAATAAGATTCACATCACAAATTTACCAATTGACTATTCAAAACAGCAGCGTTGTCCATTATAATATGGAATATTTTGTATATAATGTGATCTGGTGATTCAAAAGTTAGTGGGCCTTTAATGTGCAGCACTTGCTACTGCATGGTATGGTATTTGCAAAATGAAGTAAAATATATTTAATATGGAATTAATTGTTTTCATAAGACTACATAGTACATTCATGCATCTGATAATCCATAAATATCAGACTATTTTCTGGAATTGAAAGTAAGCACATACCGGTAATTATGAACAAAGCAGAAGATACATTCAAGATTTTCTTTGAAATCGACAAGGTGACATCTTATGAATAAAATGAACATTATGATATTGACAGGCTTGTCCATATAGCATCTCAGCCACAGCATTCACCCAGAGTCAATAAATATATTGGTTGAATTCACTAAAAATGTTCAGTTCCCCTCTCGACAAGGGATAACTATTTCACTTTGATGTTGGTAGTTTATACCACGTATAGTCTAGTTGACAATCAAGACTACCCAGAAGAACGATTGACCTAATTTACACTCAAAATTATTATTGGGGTCCATTCTTTCGATGACAATTGTGTACACAGTGTAATTACTGATAATCACCCCACGAAATATAGCCTTATATGCATCTTATTTGGTGGGAATACCAGGGGATCTATAAACTGATTTTGATAACAACAAAATTTAAAGTCACAGCTACTCTCATGTGAGTGCTTTAGCTTTGATTTGTTAATTACGCTAGTGTATTATCATATTATACTCAATCTTCAGTTTTGTCTCTTTTGTTCTCAGAAAAGGTATTTGTAGTTTTAAAATCATGTTTTATAAAAATTATGTTGTTGGTGTTGCAATTGTGGCCCAAAGAGATCAATCATTTGTAACATGGGATTGTTCCAATATAGATATTTATTTGATAATTTTTTGGACAATTACTGAATTGAACAAAAAAACATGACATCAAGTCCTTTTAAAACCAATCATACTGTTTTAGTTTTGATGCATATTATATAAACACCCTGCTCCTCAGGAAAATTATAATTTTTAAAATACCAAGTTCCATATTAAAGTCCAGCTGAACTGTAACCTAATTTGAGTATTGATATATCACCCCGTGTGTATCTAAGTCCCCTTAACACAAATCTGCCAAAAATCCCGTCAAAATATCCTGCAATTATCCTTTCACCATTTATGCAGAAACCTATTGCATATCACAAGTAGATCGCTCCATGATTAAATAAACAATTATGTTTTAACTTGATATTCACGATACTGGGTATTAAGATGTGTTGGTATGTAATTATTTCATCTAGTCAGTCATGAACGTAGTGAGAAGAAATCCGCAAAAGCAAAAGCTTGGCCTATATATTCCATTACTAGTAGGCCCTATAATCCTCCAATTAAATGCTCTTTATGTTTAAATTTTTCAACTGGCTTTATTTTGACACCCAAGTTCTCATTGAGAATGTATGGTCACTAATGGAAGGTAGGTGTGAAACATCAAACAATTTTATACTATCAAGAATTTCCAAACTGCTGTCTACGTACCGATACTGACCTGAATTATACATGCAGTATCATGCATGGCCTTTAGATTATCATATAAAACACATTTTTTGACAATCTGTCAACAAAACAAAAACCGCAAAAGGCGTACGTATATATATATTATTTTCAGTATGTATTATGTTTATTCACTTTATTGTTTCAAATGAATCAAGACCAGTAACGGCCAATCTCCACACGGACCAAATATCTAGGGCCTATATAGGCCTATATCTACCACACTCGGTGGAAATGTGGGCGTTCCTGTGCATATGACGAACGTAGAACTTTACTAGGCCTACGATACTGCGCTTTGATCACAAATCGAACGATATTTTACGCATGCTACATTCGCAATAACAAAATAGTCCCTCGCGATTGCTGTTCTTACTTTAAAAATAATACCCATACAGTGGACTGAAGGCATGTTAAAACGTAACATAATTCCATAATTGATCTATCTTTTACGATAGTAGGTGTTTCATAGTCAACTTTAGACACATTATTGTCGAGTACGGATATGCACACGCACGTGTATGACGTTGAGGTTAGGTCAGATTTATAGGTCACATCACCTGCATAATATTTGTTTGTGTTTATAATTCAAATACCAGTTTGTTATGCTCGGTTACTGATTAATGACTGATGTAGTCATATAAATTCGTAGCCAGGTATATAATTCGAAGTACCGTCAAGAATTTCTCTGAACAATTCGATTGGAATACAAGGAATTTATGTTTTGTTGGTGGAAATATTGACGAAAAATCGTGACAAACTGACATGATCGACACAGCTCGTAACACGTGGATGCAGTGCGGTACATTTTCGTCTGATTTCATTTATATGCATTCACAAATGGATTAATACATTGGTGATATGTATTGGATTTTAATTATTCGAAAAATTCAATCTGGTGAGTAGACTTACTAATGATTTTCATTGAATCATTACATTTCAAGTTCAGGTTCTAATCGATGTTTACGTCACGTTAGACTAGAATTAACGTAGAACAGTCACTTATATTACACAGATTGTTGATTGGTAGCCTTGTAAATCATGCTTAATTTTGCATATTGTCATGCATAGCTGACATTTTGTATTGTCAAGGTGCTGATTTATGTATTCACGCTTGAGTAGAACAAGTCACGATTCACACATCGCCGAAAGTAAATCCCCATGTATGATCCATGTACTACGACGTAGCCGTAGGTCTACTGATACCCCCCCCCCCCCCCCTCTTCCGTCTTTGTACCCTCGGTGACGTCATTTCCGAGTCGCGACGGAAACACCCGATTCAAAAATGACTATTGTAAACAAAGAAGCCGTTTTATTCAAATGTCTGGAAATAGTACTTTTTTGTAAAAATGTGAACAAAATGGAAAGGATACATGTTATAAACCTTATTTAGCATGAGTTAAGACATATTTAGATATGTTTGGAGCTAAATTAATTGTATTATTCAGCTGGTCTTTAAAGTGACTTTCTTCAGTGAATATGAATCTTTCTGCACTTGTATTAGGTTTTCGTCTGTCTGTCATCTGCTTTTATTATATGAATACCCCTCCAAATGAATGATAGGTTTTAGTGATATGTATTATTGTAACTGCACAGTATCCTATAAATAAAGGTATCCAGAAAAGACGGTGTTATTCATTATGAATAACACCGTCTCGTCTCTCTCTGGATACATAGGATCTTGTGCAGCTACCAATAAATTTTGATTTATTTTATTAAACGTTCATGGCTTGTTTTGAATCCAAATTATATTTACATAATGTTGGGAGGAGGGATATCAAAACATACCTATATTCCATACTCAACTTATTAATATACATGTATAGCAATTGAAAGAGTCTTTCCCTCTTAAAATTTGTCAAAAAAGACTGTAGGAAAAGAAGGTCCCTATTTAGTCGTTGATGTGGTAATTACTATGACTTCAAGAAATCTTGCAGAGGCATGTAAAGCCTTTATAAAAGTATTTCACTGTTTGTGGACCTATATTGACTCCATGCACATGTAGGATTGTGACAAAATCCAGAACGACAAGGTATAATTGAAGGTTCTAAACCACCACCGACCTTTAATCATTTGAAACTTTCAATTATAATTGCCATATTTCTATGCATGAATGTGTATTCATAAATACTTTTATTTCGAACATCTTCAGTGAAGACTCTCCCTTTTGCTTTCAGGTTCATTTCAAGGAGGAGAATTATGATAATGTGTTTGAGAATGATAAGGTTGTGTATCTATCAAGTGAGTCTGAGAACATGTTGACAGAGCTGGACCATAACAAAACATACATTATTGGTGGACTTATCGACCACAATCATCAGAAGGCAAGCTTTATATCATACTACAACTTATGGTTAAGTATCTAACAAAGCCTGGTGAAAGTTATACTGTCGGTGCCATTTTGCCATCTCTTTAACAGATTGAACTGCTGAAGTAAATTGAAATACTAAATTGGTTATGCCATCAGCTCTTGAAAAAGGAACATATTAGCTTTTTGTTGTAATGTGGGTTTCCACACATATTCATTAGTGGGATGAGTTTATTGTTGCTAGGAGACAATGCATCTGCAGAATAGTTTAATTAGTTCTTCAGCACCTGCCTCGCCTTTAATTGTGAACAAATATGACAAGTGTCATGCAAAATGAAAAACAATGTTATAGTCATAGATGAATTCCAACATCATTTCACAATGCAAAAATTTAAGTACATTATTATGCAGCAAGTAACCGGCTCAGTCGTTGATTGGTAGAACATATATGCTGATTTGATTGACAGCTGTGGAAAGATCTGTTGTTCATCCTTTCTGCATCACCACAGGGGATAACCGATGCGGATGCTCACTGGTAACGGTAACGTCAAATATTACCTTGATATTATTTTTATTTCTAGATTTCCAAACGAGTTTTCTCAATTTCACCTCTATCGAAAATACTGAAACTTGATAACACAATCTGGTATTATATGGATATATAATATGTTAAGACAGATCATTTATAAATCTCTGCCTGCAATCCCAATGTCCTTACGACAAGTGTGAAATTCACAATAACACTTTGAAAGTAGTTACCCAAGAAATATTGGTAATGATGTACACTGGTTAAATTGTTATAAATTCACGCAGATAGCCAATAATAGTATAGCGGCTAAGACCAAAAATCATGCACTTTTGAGTAGAAGTCCCATACTTTACATATTGATACTATGGACCAAGGTGATTAATTTCTGATATGGACCTCTTCTCAAAGTTCTCTCATATTCACACAAGGGCACCTCAAAATATAACAAGTTTGGGTCGAAATCGATCCGCTTCATTGTTCAATGTCATTCAACATTTTTAATAAACAGCGCGTGAGATTTTGTTTACTTGAAAAAAAATACGATACGTTTTCAATTGCTGCGTCTGCTACATTGCTACATTGATGGGGCAAGAAATCCTGGCAAGCGCCTAGGAAACAGAATTCTGTCCAATTTTTTTTGGGCGGGGTGGGGGGGGGGGGGGGGGGGGGGGGTGGGGGTGATTTTTGTTTGGGAATGGGTGGGGCAAGAAATCCTGGCAAGCGCCTAGGAATCATAATTCTGTCCAATTTTGGGGGGGGGGGGGGTGGGGTGATTTTGTTTGGGAACGGGTGGGGCAAGAAATCCTGGCAAGTGCCTAGAAACAAATTTCTGTCCATTTATTTTCTGAGTCCTAGGATACAGTTGTAAGTTAAATTTATATGATTATGTTGAATAACAAAGGTAACAGATTCCAACCAGTGTGCGATAAAATTTAATTGAGCACGCTTCCTTTTTGGAATACACCCATACATGTATTTAGTGGGATGGAAAGTATATATAAATAATATTTGTGTAAATTTTTATCTGTGGGTTAATCAAGTTTCAATGTTGATAGATTCATTTCAATGCAATTGTTTGTATTTGTTCTGTTATTTTTTCATGTTGATATTGTTGTTTTGCCTTCTTTCGAGCGCATTTTCAAATTTTGCTGACACGACTCCAATTCAAACTGCCTGCAGTCTGCTGTTTGAACAAGAAGAGACAGAAGATTCATCATGTTGGGTTCGTTATATATTTTTGATTTACTTAATTTGTGATTTAAACCAGTTTAGCGTTATGAATATTTAAAGATGTAATCACGGTTACAATACCTCCAACCAGAACATCCACAATCTAATTCGATAGCACTTTTGGATTCGTTCCAGGGACAAAATCAATACTAAACCCATCTGAAACACTCACATGGTATTGAAATTAAGGCAATTCTCTTTTTTTTTCTCTGTTCTGCTAAATAATCGGGATTATGCACAAGATTACTAGTGTATTTCAGATAACATCTCGTCCAAACGTCTTAGCACTTATATCGGAATATCAATAAAAAAGCAAACTGATTTCGTTAAAAAAAATGAGCATGCATGGAATTTCGATTACATCTTTAGCAGTTATTTTTATTTTTGTTCCCGTTCTGTGATATTTTAAATAGTTAACTTTTAATGTTTTATTCTATTTATCAGTTTTATCAACAAGATATAGATGTATAGCTTGTGATGCTAATATTCTGATGTTATTTTCAGAGACCAAATCGACGTATGGATACAGGAATCTCGGGACGCAAAGTCAAACTACATTTGCACAGGAATGCCACATCGAATATCTGATTTGTCTGGGATCATTCAACCAGTATAGCCATGTCCAAAAAGTTCAAGCTGATAAACCATGACTTCTGTTCTCCGGGATCCAGCACAGTTGATCAAACGCCATCTAAACCAATTGACTGGACAAAATGTGCATTGTGTCAGACTGACAAGCCAGAAGCTCTCCAGTGCCCAATGCGGTCCAAACGAAAAGATGTTGGTGCTGGGTACAAATATGTCACCGATACTCTGCAACAAGAACGGACAAATACAAATATCCAAATTGGTGTTGATGTAAAATTACTTGATGAGGGATTGGGTTTCGAGGAAACATTTAAGCTGCATAGTGCTGTTTGGCACAAGTGCTGTCGCAACAAACTATGTAAATCGCGCACAACGCCGGTGCCAAAGAAAAGACTTATTTACGATGAAGCTGCAAGCACCTCCACAAACCCCATCAAGACTAGGAAAACATGTAACGCGACTCAAGACGAAATGATATGCATATTCTGCGACAATGATGACAGTTCTGGTCATCTCCATAAGGCGTCAACACTGGAGTTAGATACTAAGGTGCGTGAAGGAGCAACCGAGCTGAATGATACCAAACTGTTAGCAAAATTGGCTGTTGGAGACATGGTAGCAATTGATGCTGTATATCACATTTCATGTTTGAGTAATTTCTACCGCCGCGTTGGAAACTTACACAAAGAGCCATCTGTACGATCAGCTGATGCCAGCATAGAGGGATTAGTATTCGCAGAGCTTGTGGAGCATATAACATGTATGCGTGAGAGTAGTGATTGTTTCCCCCGTATTCAATCTATCGGATTTGTGCAAACTATACGGAACTAGACTACAAGACTTAAGTGTGTTTTTCCGCCAAGGAGAAGCCCTCAACTGAACTATATGGATTACGTCTCCGGCCTTGTGTCAATCAGGAGGGTTAAAATTTTATTGCTGTGCCGACCCCACTCACATCCGTGTCCAGATTAGTCTCGCATGAATACACCCGCATTCTATCTATTGTCTAGTCAGTTTTTATTCCTCCTCGCCAGGACAGGATCGTTTCTATTTTCTCAAGGTTGTATCTTTCTGTGTTGCGAGTTTATCGACTCAATATTTATTGTTGATATTACAAACTTGCAATTTATTGTACCCGATAGTTAATTAATATTTCTCACATCCGAAACGGGAACTTTTTTCGTTTCACTGTATCCGTAATTTGTTTCCGTGTTTTCTGTTTTCCTCAAGACGGCTTTATCTTCCAACAATTGGAATTAAGATGGCCATCTTGACAATGACTAAAGAAGCACATAGCTTACTTGTGGCAAAACCACATAGTGCATATTGTGCCACACATACGGCGTGATGACTATCATGACTTACAATTGAGGACGCAATGTAGTACGGTATGCGATGTCTCCTAATTTCGTGCTACACGTGTTTCACTTTACATAAGTTTCCGTCGACTCGCTTCGGTTATTTCGTAAGTTCCGTTGCTTGTATCCTAATGTATACTGCCAAATCATACATGGCACTGCTCTGTTAATTCGCAGAAAGTTGCACAGGACAGCCATATCCTCCTTTGTAATAATTTACATGAATAAATACGAAGATAGTACTTGTTATCACTATCAGATGACAATTCACATTTCTTTCGACTGAGCGATCTGTAATATTGTTTTAACGATCAATACCTGCGAATCTACGCCCGCCAGTATGTATGAGCGCGTGGTCTTGTTAGACACATGACAAATGTAATAACACATTACATCGATTTCAAGGTATTTAGAAAATTCTACCTTGTCTATCACGATTAAATATCATATAACTCATTGTATCATCAGTACAATAGTTACTAACACTCCGTAACAGGGGGATGGTATTCGTTATCACATATATAACCACACTTCGAATTGATGTGTTGTCTGACGTTCTAAATATTGTGTTGCATTCTTTACATCCATGTATGTACAGTTTGGGTTCCTACGAATTATTGTTCACCAACTGCAATGAAGTGAAAACTTTGTGGCCTGACACTAAGCCATCTTACCGTAGGCTCTAATATGCCTCGGCGTGGGCGAGCTTGCAATGATGTATTGCACGCCGTAATAGTTCCATACATTGTACATGACAATCATATCATATCAGGGCCTCATGTATGCTGTCAGGACTGACTACTAGTATGCTTACATATGGTGCACAGTTTTCATCCCAATACTGACATACTTGGCAGTTTCATCAGTGAATGATAACGGCAAACAGCGAAATAGAAAGAATACATATTGTCACGTGCTCCAGATTCACTGCCAATAGTCTTTCCAGTAGAGACCATCACTTGGCTCACTAACTTCTATTTCCACATATATCAAAACGATATTCTGCCACATAGCTTTCACTCGTGTATGATGCGCAGTTACATGCAACACATTTATATTGCGCAGAATATCAGAAAGGACTGCATTTGTATTGTTACATGTCTAAAGCGAGCTTACATGCGCAGCGTTTATATTGCGCACATCTACTGCCAATATATTTCCGAAACCGGCCATGACATGGCTCTTCGTCTATGGCGGCTGTTCTGGGTGGGGAAGACTCGTTGTCACGTGACGCTCTTGCTCTCATAGACATAGCGCACCAGCCAAATGGCCTTCTGACTCTTCCCCATGGTGCAGTGGCCCACATCATTACAAGATGGGGTCCAGTCGATCCCCTGGAATAGTAATACCTTCGGGATACATCCGGGCCTGCTCCTCCGCAGTCATGTGATCATAGTGGTATATCATCGACATATCCACTGATTATGTGACAAAACGATTCGATACAATCATGACGAAAATACAGGCATTCGTATCTTCACGTCCGCTGTAAGCGCATTTTCCTAACGGAAACCGCCTAGTTCTTGCCTATGTGCATTCGGAACTCATCGTCCTCATATACGAGAAAAGACAGTATCTTACCTGTCATAGCAGGTAAGATCACGTGGCCAGGGGTATAACGTGATTTTATATTAACCTTACTTTATACTCAATAACCTAGGTTGTATTGTGTTATGTATATTAACCTTGCTTTGTTATAACTAACAGCATGTCTTGCAGTCGAACATGATTCGAATTTGATGGCCACACACCGTGCAGGTTGCTCATTCACGGGTGTATTACTTGTTATAGTTGGGTAAGGGCATATTAGTCAATGATTACCTACTTTGAGCAACCGTACCAGTCTTTACCTCGGGCAGGACCAGTTCTGGCCCCCCAGGTCCTGCTACGGCAGTTGAACCAATGGTAGGCGGGTGCTGCAAGTGGTTGATTCGGGAAACCAATCTTCACGGGCGATTGCTCCGGCACCTTTCTCTCAGGTGCCTAATGGTAGTGGCAATACGATTATTAAATTTCGAAAAATTCACATCGCTATACTATTATTCCACATAGAGTGAAATTTCCATCAGTATTTTGATTTCGGCCTGGATTCCTGCCACGAAGATCTGTTTATTGGGCACCTGGGAGTAGCCTTTGGCGGCTGTTCTGGGTGGGGAAGACTCGTTGTCACGTGACGCATATGCTCTGATAGACATAGCGCACCAGCCAAATGGCCTTCTGACTCTTCCCCATGGTGCAGTGGCCCACATCATTACAAGATGGGGTCCAGTCGATCCCCTGGAATCGTAATACCTTCGGGATACATCCGGGCCTGCTCCTCCGCCGTCATGCGATCATAGTGGTATGTCATCGACATTTATTCCAGTTTGGTCAGGACCACCTGCATTTGGGGGATTCCATGGAAGGGGCTTCCTCTGATCAAATGGCTCATCAGAACTTATTCCCTCTGGCCTTGGGGGCGCAGCTTGATGATGCCCCAGAATTTGAGGGGGTGACCTTGGACAGGCCATAGCTACTTATCCCAAATGCAAGAGCATTTGTCTTGCGTCGAACCATTTCAGAGTAGGCCTCTTCCACAGTCTGGTATCCCAACCTGATGCAGCCAATTCTGTTGGCTGGCGTCGATCTTGACATGCTTCTCTGCATCGCGTGGCGTCGGCAGGTTTGACGACGATGAGCAAGAATCGCGGGTCGACAGTGGGTCGTCAGGCACACTGTCGGACGAGGATTCTTTTTAAAAGAAGAAGAAGAAAGAAGTAAAAAGAAAAAGAGAAGAAAGAAGATGGGTGGGGAAGACTCGTTGTCACGTGACGCTCTTGCTCTCATAGTCTAGACATAGCGCACCAGCCAAATGGCCTTCTGACTCTTCCCCATGGTGCAGTGGCCCACATCATTACAAGATGGGGTCCAGTCGATCCCCTGGAATCGTAATACCTTCGGGATACATCCAGGCCACTCCTTCAAAGAAAGGCTGAATGATCTGGGTGGGGAAGACTTGTTGTTGCGTGCCTCCAAGTGCTGCACCAACCAACCTTCTAACTCTTCCCCATGGTGCAGGGGCCCACATCTCCACAAGATGGGGTCCACTCCCCTGGAATCGTAATACCTTAGGGATACCTCCAGGCCACTCCTTCACCGGTAGGAAAGAAAGGCTGAATGATCTGGGTGGGGAAGTCTTGTTGCGTGCCTCCAAGAGCTGCACCAACCAGCCTTCTATCTCTTCCCCACGGTGCAGTGGCCCACATCTCCACACGATGGGGTCCAATCTCCTGGAATCGTAATACCTTCGGGATACCTCCAGGCCACTCCTTCACCGGTCATTTTGCAATTTTGTTCATTCTGCTACATTTGATCATTTCGAAATGTACCCGACACTCGTTATGTGCGCCATCATAGATCACTGATACTTCTATGCTTGTTCATCAAGTCCGCAGTGGTGTTCTCTAATCCCATATATACTGGTATGCAATGATACCTTGGATCATGATGGCGTTCCCTGCTCTCTACATTATACGAGGCTGGAGTACAGATGTGTGGCATGATATAATGAAACCTCATACCTCGCTATGATATCTGCAGCATATCATTTTTATATCTGGTTTGTGTATCACAGGGAGCAATTTACTTTCGATATCTGATTAGCAAATAATCTCACATTGACATGATTGGATAGCATTTTTATAACATCATACATGTATAAAGAAATTCCTCGCTATTACCGGTATCCACATTTCAGTGGCAAATCGCGATGCGATTCCAGTTAATTTGCTCCCTGGTGTATCATAAGCATTCTGATATCTTATGGCCTACACAATGGCTGCATGTGCCATCAGTTCATAATGTGAACTGTCGAGAGAGCGAAGAAGATAACACAGAGAATAGGATGCCGCAAAGTTATACTTGCTCGGTTGTCTCGCTAGCATGAATTATATGGCACTACCTGGGATGTTTATTCCAAAAACAAGGGGGGCGGGCGGTACACATTTGAGCAATGTCGTAATCTGAATTGGGAGCTCTTTCACGTAACATAATCATATCTGATTCATGACTAAATCACATTTACATGAATCATGTTTCGGAAGAGTACATTCCCATCGAATTTGGATATTAATTAACTTTATTGCTCGTGCCTCCTCCTGGGCTTGCATTCTAATCCATATAGTTCAGTTGAGGGCTTCTCCTTGGCGGAAAAATATAATATTTAAAAATAATATTACTTTTTCCTTAAGGGAAGCCCGAAACTGAACTATCATAGATCCCTCCCATGGTGGTGCCATTCCCAACCCCGCGACTCGCAAATCTCATGATTAAGTCGGAAATAAAAAACTGACTAGACAATAGATAGAATGCGGGTGTATTCATGCGAGACTAATCTGGACACGGATGTGAGTGGGGTCGGCACAGCAATAAAATTTTAACCCTCCTGATTGACACAAGGCCGGAGACGTAATCCATATAGTTCAGTTTCGGGCTTCCCTTAAGGAAAAAGTAATATTATTTTTAAATATTATATTTCCAACCAATGTGCATGCTACAAGGTTAAAGAACCGTATATTATCAGCGATTCCAGAGCTCACCCCCCACAGCCAGGGTAGAGATGTTTTATTGGCGTTTGGTGATGGCGATGCAATTAAACATTCATGTGAACAGGATTTTGATTCAGAAGCTCTGTGTTTCTCCAAAGCTGCAAAAATTATACGCAGAGATATATTAAAAACTAACCAACACTTCAATGGCGACTTTCCGTCCGATTGTCAGCAAAAGTCTGTTCCATCTTCACTGGTCGCTTTAGTAAGCATGATATTAAATGGACCTGGCATTAAAGAGCAACAAGCTTCTTATAATGATCCAATTCCAGCAGCTGTCACTCTGTCTCAACTAATTTCATTCAATGTTGTGAAAGATAAGAGCAATAAAAATTCAGCACCAAACAAGCAACGTCACAGTAGAGAACGTGAGACCCCAGCATCCATTTATTTGGCTATGAAGATGCATTCTGAAACCAGAAAACGTGGACTCGTTGACACATTGCACAATTTTGGTTTATGCATCTCATATGATCGCTTACTAACAATTTCAACCGATGTTGCCAATGGTGTGTGTTCGCAGTATGAAGCTGATGGTGTGGTTTGCCCGCCAAAACTATTGAAAAACATTTTCACAACAGCAGCCGTGGACAACATAGACCACAATCCCAGCTCTACATATGCTTCAGATTCATTCCATGGAACAGCAATTTCACTAATGCAGCATCCGACATCGACATGCAAAGGAATCTCTCGTGATCGTCCTATAATAGATGGAAGTGTCACGAAGAAGCATTCTATTAGTAATCTGCCCAACACGTACAGTGATGTTCCGCCTGCAAAACTGTCAAACTCAGACCCGGTTGTACCGAAATTGGCCGGTCCTGTTATTGTAGAAACACCAGCTCAACCCATCGTTTCTCAAGAATATCAATGGCTTGCACATGTCTATACCCAAGCACAGAAAAGTGAGCTCACCGGTGGGAATTACCTGTGTTGGGCAGCTTTCCATGCTTCGTTCCAGCAACCGTTCACAGACCCTTGTACGGAAATCGCGCTTCTGCCTTTATTTGTTGACCACGCACAGTCAGTTCCAATGATTAAGCATTCTATGGACATTGTGCACAATGCTATCAAATTTCTCAATCCAGTTCAAATCCCAGTTCTTGTTATGGACCAACCGTTGTTCGCAATAGCAAAATCCATTCAGTGGAATTCTCCAACAACACACGTTGAGGATAAGATCCTGATTATGCTTGGTGGGCTCCACATTGAGATGACAGCGCTAAAGACATTAGGTGATTTCTTGGATGGTAGTGGGTGGTCGAATACGTTATGTAATGCTGGTGTTGCCAACAGTGGTGTTGCCGATTCCTTTGTAAAAGCTTCTATGGTAACAAGAACTCGGCGTGCCCATCAGCTGACTGCTGCAGCTCTCTATACTTTGCAACAGCGTGCTTACGTGAACTACAGCAACCTCTATGGTGAAGATGACAGATCTCTATTGTCTTTTGAGAACTGGTGCGACTCTATGATGCAGTCGCAACCACAATTTTTATACTGGAATCTTGTTCTGAAATTTGAGCTGATAGTACTTTCATTTATACGATCGTTACAGGAGCAGATTTCCAGCTATATATGCAATCGTTAGCTGAGCTACTACCATGGGCATTTGCCTTAGACCACATCAATTACTCCAGATGGTTATCTGTTCATTTGAGGGATATGTGCGCTCTGAAAACCCAACACCCGACCTTATTTAAAGAATTTTCATCTGGGAAATTCGTCGCTCACAAAACCCAAAGGAAGTTTTCCGGTATGGCCCTAGATCAGGCTCATGAGCAAGTTAATGCTATGGTGAAAGGGGAAGGTGGTGCGGTAGGTCTCACTGAGAATCCGGCTGCAATGAAACGATGGATGCTTGCGGGGCCAGAGATATCCAGAATGGTGAGTCGATACGAAGCGAGCACTGAAGACAACTTTGCTACAAAGCACCATGAGCAGACTCACAAATTGCAGTTAACCTTCCAAAAAGATACATTAGCCATAGTTGCTGCATTTGAGGAGATGGGAAATCCATTCGATGAAGATAGCGGTGACTTGTACACATTAGATACCAAAGAAGTTATGACTGACTCAGTTGTCCAAGCAGTGAAAAATATTGGCAAACTAGGCAAAGAACAGTATGAACAATTTGTATTGGAGAGGTTCACGAATACAGAAGCAAAGCCAATAACTGAACCGATCAGGAAAAATAAATTGCCTTTGTTTTCAAAGAAAAACAAACCTGTACTTCGGAAGGGACAAATTACAGAGCTGAAAAGTGACTGTCGATTGTATATAGCTTGCCAGGCAAGAGATGGTAATCTTGAAGATTTCTTCAAACATGAGATCCAACCGTGGCCACCAGCTCTCTCCAAACACAATGAACCGCGTTCTGGCTCAAAGGCAGATCTACTACCATGTTTGGAATCAATTGCCAAATCACAAGACCGTGCACCAAACGTGAATGCTGTTATTCTTGATGGCGCTTTCATTGTACAGATGCTACCACCGGGAACTTCTAAAACTTTCCAAGATTATGCTGACAATGTTTTTATAAAGTACATTGAAATGCAGCTAAGATCAGCCAACTGTGTGGATGTTGTATGGGATATATATCGAGATGATAGCCTGAAATGTGCCACACGTCAAAAAAGGGGATCTGGCGCTCGACGAAAGGTTGTCGCAACATCACAAGTTCCAAGGAATTGGCAAAGTTTCCTGCGTGTCAACGAAAACAAGACTGAATTATTCAAACTTTTGACAGAACAAGTGGTACTAATTGATGTCAAGAACAAGGAGGTATATGCTACATTACAACAATTGGTTCTTTCATCTCACGACAGAGCTAACAAATCTTCCATTTCGCCATGCATGCACGAGGAAGCAGATACCCGCGTGATGCTTCATGTTGCTGATGCGGTTAACTGTGGAATTGAATCTGTGATGGTAAGAACTGCTGACACCGATGTTGTTGTGATTGTTGTTTCCCACATGCAGAAGCTCAAACAGGCACATGTATGGATAGCATTTGGTGTAGGGAAGCACTTGAGATACCTACCTGCTCATGAAATGGCCAACCAACTCGGTCCACAAAAGTCACTCGGAATGCTGATGTTTCACACCTTCTCGGGATGTGATGTTGTATCATTTTTTGCTGGCAGAGGTAAAAAGACAGCTTGGGATACCTGGAATTCATGCCCGAATGTTACAGACGCCTTTGTAAAATTAGCATCCGCTCCAGTGAACATTTCAGACGATGACTTCCAATCAATAGAAGCATATACAGTAAACATGTATGATAGGAACAGTGGGTCAAAATCTGTAGACCATACAAGAAGGCAGTTATTCGCAAAGAGGTCGTGTAATTTGGAGAATATACCACCAACACGTGATGCTCTTAAGCAACATACTACGCGGGCTAGCTACCAGGCAGGGCATATCTGGGGACAGTCAATGATACCTGATCCAGACTTACCCAGTCCATCTTCGTGGGGATGGGAGCGTGACTCGGAAAGTAAATGGGTGCCTGTATGGACTACTCTACCACAGGTCAAAGATACATGTTACGAACTTATCTGCTGTGGCTGTAAGAAAGCATGTGCAAACAGATGCAGTTGTTCTAAAGCCAACCTAAAATGTACTGCATTGTGCAAATGTGATGGCAGTTGCTATCAAGACTAAGGGATATTACTGGATAAACAGTGCTTATAATACTATTGATATACCAGTCTATAGTTCTACTCGATATATAAGATTGTTCTAGAACATTCAAGATTCAGACAAACATCACAAAACATATCTCGCTTTTGCTCTATGGTCTATATATATAGTATATAAAACAATGTTTGAGCAGAACAGTTTCATTTTGAGAGATTAATAGAACATCTATAGTATAATATGCATTGATTTGCTTCTTTTCAATAATATGGAGGGTCACTAAGAAAGAAGTTTTATTTGGCATTGAAATAACTTTCTTTGGTATGCATAAACCTAGTTTATTTGCGATTTCAACAATACTGCATGTTGGTTGTACCTAGCAATGAGTAGGCCTAATGTGATATGATTATGCTTTCATGTGAAATGTTGTTGTTGTAATTGGAGGTCTGGAACACTGAACGCATATATAAATAGTAATAATACTAAAAACTGCCAAATAACATTCTAACTACACTTTTGCTAAACATCGTGATCATCTTATGAAGAAAAAAATGAAAAAAAAAATTTTTGGTTAAATTTTGTCCAAAAAATTGGGTGTTTTCCAAAAGTGGTTGTGGTGACCACCAAAGTGGTTATTTCAATTAGGTCCATATCAAATTTTGTTTCTTAGATGTCCCTGAAGGTGTATACAAAGTTCTATGCTTCTACTCAAAAGTGCACGATTGCCTCACATTTTTGGTCTTAGCCGCTATACTATAACCAGTGTTCGTCGTTATCCCAATATTTCGTGGGTACATTCAAAGTGTTATTGTTAATTTCTGACTGGTCATAAGGACATCAGAATTGCAGGAAGGGATTGAGAAATGATTTGTCTTAACATATTATGCATAAAAATACCAGATTGTGTTATCAAGTGCCCTCTAGTTGTAGTAATTTCTTGCGTATGTTACAAACTTTAGAGAAATCAATGGAAATAAAGAAATGAAAATAATATCATTTGGATATTTGACAAATTTAGGGATGTCATCTTCTAGCGGAATCTCTTCAGAAGAAATTGGAAAAGTAGCCGTGTTCGATATCAGCAAATAGTGCACTAAATTACCTACATGTAGTCACCTGGACCAATTTGTACAAATAACCAGTGAGCATCGATATCATACCAGTGTGAATCCGCATCGTTCATCCCCTGTGGTGACGGTATTGTACTTGGATTGTTATCTTGTTCATTCGGTTCGGTATTTTATATCAGATGATTATAATCAGATCAGGTGTTAATCAGTGTCCAAAGAAAATATTATGATGTCTATTCTGATAGTTGTAATAAACCAGTGAATATTTCTCATATATAAACACTTCAAATTCACATCCACAGTATGTCACACTATGTATATATTATATCTCACTTGACTTTCTCACATTCTGTTGGCTGCACACTGATATCACTACTCCTTGTTTATGCCATTAATGGATACCATTAAAATGCCATTAATAAAACATGTTAAAACCCCTTTAAAAACCCCCATTTAA
This sequence comes from Siphonodentalium dalli, assembly GCA_032622095.1. Classification (NCBI taxonomy): domain Eukaryota; kingdom Metazoa; phylum Mollusca; class Scaphopoda; order Gadilida; family Siphonodentaliidae; genus Siphonodentalium; species Siphonodentalium dalli. The sequence continues at coordinate 122,613,781 of CP136065.1, read as the reverse complement.
AAGCCATAAAAACAGCCATTAATTGGGCACCTTTAATGTCCATTAAAACCATTAACAAGTGGAAGTAATGGCCATTAACCTTTTCAACGGCTTAGACAGCTATAGAGGGATGAAAAAACCCTCCCATGACAGCGTAAACCTCTGCAGCGGATGAAAAAATGCCTCCATGACTGCGTAAACTGCTTGAGCAGGATGGCGTTGTACAGTAGCATCGCATCGAGAACTACGAGCGTATTTCATCATTTAAGCTGCACAAAATTAACAAAAGAACATACCTAAATTGTGTGTTTCTATTATTGTTTTTAATTGACAGTTTATTTACTGCATTGTGTATTTATGTGGAAAAGATCAACATAACTCCGCCGGAATACAACAAATGTTTCCAAGGTCATTGTTTCGTACACTATTAATAGACTTGGGGGAAATCCCGGTAAATCAATTTTGGCGGTGTTTGGCTTTTTAAGATTTAAAAAGAATCAAAGTCATGTTATAATTAACAAGATTAGCAGTTTCAATGTCAAATGTTTACTTTTAGTGGTATACTGGTAATTTTCTTATATTCAATGTGATTAATCATCGAGATGTCAACTGAATTCACCAAAGTTATAAAATTCAACGGATGTTAAATTATCCCAATTGAAGCGATGTGAACTATTGTGCACATTTCTTTATTTGGAAGTATTGTTAACAATTGAACATAAACAATGTACAATTGTAGCACGTTGTTGTTAAACTTGCAGGTCATTTGCCGGGTGGTTTCAACAATTCAGAATCGATTCCAGCTTGAGCAAATAAAGCAGTCCGTATTTTAGATCAGTCTAGTCGTGATGTCAGTTCTATAATACATCTGCTAGAGAGGAAACCTGGGATATTGGTGAATAATCTTCACTATATAGCGTACAGACATTCATGTAACATTATTTAGTGAATGACTTGGCAAATTGGGAATTCGGCCACTGAATCGAATCAGATTTCGACATCAAATCTGTATAGAATTGGGACCATCATGTGATGGACTTGGAAACTATCTGAGCTGAACATCGGCTATTCTTCAAATACTTCTCCATAAATTTGGCGATGCTCTTGTTTGGAAATGAAACATACCCTCCTGATTGTGATTAAAAAGACCCAAGTCCCATTCCGATCGCATAATAAGTAAGCTGAAAAATTAATAAATAATAACATAGCAAATCCAGTTCAGAATCAGCACATTCAACCAGTTTTTAGCTCAACTTTACTTTGTAAAGTTTGAGCTATTGCCATGGCTTGGTATCCGTGTCCGAGGGTGTGTGCGTGTGTGTGCGTGATTCGTCAACAATTTCCTTTAGCACGGGCTACAGGTTGTACCTTTGGTCGGATCATTATGAAATTTGTCATGGGGAGTTGTCATGAGGAGTTGTAGATTGGAACGAGTCATTTTGGGATCATTCGGCAAAAAAACATGGCGCCAGCGGCTATCTTGGATTTCAAAATTCAATCCATTAGCACGGGCTACAGGCCGGAGTGTTCGTCTGATCATCATGAAATTTGTCGTGGAAGTTAATATTGACATGTAGATGGGAACGAGTAATTTTGGGGTCGGTCGGCCAAAAAAAATGGCCGCCAGAAGCCAGATTTTACTCTTTGCATGACTAAATCCTTTGGCACGGGCTACAGGTCGTACCTTTGGTCGGATCATCATGAAATTTGTCATGGATGTTAACATTGACATGTAGATGGGAACGAGTCATTTTGGTGTCATCCGGCCATAAATCATGGCAGCTGGCAGCCATTGCATTTTACTCTTTGCATGGCTAAATCCTTTGGCACGGGTTACAAGTTGTACCTTTGGTTGGATCATTATGAAATTTGTCATAGCTGTTGACATTGACATGTAGATGGGAACGAGTGATTTTGCGGTCATCTGGCAAAAAAACATCTTGGATTTCAAAATTCAATTCATTAGCACGGAATACAGGCCGGAGTGTTCGTCATACCACATCCCACATCTGATCATAACCAAACTTCACATGGTTCATCGGGTGACCCAGATGGGAGCCATAAAAATTTTCCGAAATTCATTTAAAAAAATGACGCCAGTGGCCATCTTGGATTTTACTCTTTGTATGACTAAATCCTTTGGTACACACTACAGATGACACCCTACTTGTTCGATCATCAATAAACTTCACATACATGTAGATCTTTGGGATGACAACAAGATGGGAGTAATCTCATTTTTCCGAATTTCGTTAAAAAACATGCCAGCAACAGTTATTTTGGATTTTGCTCTTTGCATTACTAAATCCTTTAGCACAATCTACAGTCCACTTCCCTCATCCGATAATCACCAAACTTCCTATTGATCTTGATATTGATCTACTAGATGGGAGCTATCAAATGTTTTTGAATTTCATTGGATAAAATGGCCATCGTGGATTTAACTTTATATATATCTCTTCATGTTTATATCTAGTATTCCTTATACAGTTCAACTTTCTGCATTCATAATCGCTCCATTGACTGTAACACATGAAATTATCACCTCTCAACATTGAGCTACAGTGTCATTGACACTTTCATTTGAATTGAGCTCCACACACCAATAGTGCAATAAATTAAACATGTTGGTTCATTCTATCCCCGAGAACCCAATTGAAAAGATACGAATCGGAGAGTCTATTCGGTAACAAATCGAATCCACGAAGCTTCACAGTGCCCTAGTCTCATTACTTTATAATTTCACACTAGTTACTCACTACAACAATGCAATTCTCAAGGCTTGCATTCAGCACATTGGAGACAGTTTTAACCTATAATTTCTTCGCTTCACAAGAACTGATATATAAATTCTCTGATTACAGGGACTTTGCCATAGGTTGGCCATTGAGAAGAAGATAAGCCATGCTCAACTACCCATCTCTCATTTCTTGGAAATGAAAACAAGAAAAGTTCTCACAATAAATCATGGTGAGTAATTTGTATCTCATTGGGTCTAGACTTCAGTTTCTTCATGCTCACCAGCCAGTGAGATTGATTGAGATTGATGCAGTTACACTGGCAAACAGGACTCAATTTAACTGGATTGCGATGCATTTTCCAATTTCTGCTAACAAATTTACATTGAAAATACATGTATTGGTAGGGGATGCTATACAAAATCTACCCAGTGCTGCAAAATGCTATACAAATTTTAAAAATTAAATCAACCCCTGCTGGCAAATACAAAGTGCTGATTACTAACCAATGATGTGCTATTCCACACCATGCTGGAAGATACATTCTTCCGTTTCCTGTATTGTGTAATATGATTTTGCATTTATATGGATCATGGAATATGACTAATCAACATATAGGTCACAATGATCAACTTTCAACATAATATATCAATGTCCCTGATATTGCAAGAAACAATGATGAGAAACTAACAGGTACCGGATTTTCTTCCGAACCGCAATGAGGTGATTATATGGCGTGATGATGTCACATTTTGTGGAAGACAAATAAATGGAGATCCGGAGTGAAAGCATTAATTTTACTTGCGTCCAGCGAGATTAGCGCAAGTAATAAATATGATGCACATCGCAGAAATTTATTGTAGGACTCTTGCTTTGTATCGTTCTACAAACACTTGAAACCAAAACCACTCAATTTTATATGAAATTCACCAGTGATGGAGACATTTCATCTCATATGAGCTTTATATTTATATTTGCAGTATTTGAGATTCTTGTGAAATTCACAGAAATAGGAGATTGGGGGAAGGTGTTCTTCCAAGTAATTCCTCAAAGGAAAGGTGCCGTTATTAAAAACAACTCAGATACGCAGCATAAGGATGGGATAGAAGAAACTGCTAAAAGTTTCAAAGAGAACAGTGACAGCACAGATTCAGCCATTCATAGTTTTAAAGACAAGGAACAGCAGAGTGGTGATTGTTCTCATGATGAGGACTTGCATGAAACTTCAGACAACTCCAATAATTGTCTCCAACAGATGACAAATGGTTATTCTGAATCAACTGTTTGTGTCGATGAAGTTTCCGATGAAGTCATTGTTTCTGAGACTGCCGAGATCCCAGAGAAAAGGACTAATGTAAATGTAGAAACAAAGACTTTCTAAGTTTTTTTTTTGGTATGGATAATTTTAGGGTATGTGATAATTTATTATGAATTCTGTGGACAAGGTAGATCAGAAATATAATTATTCACCATTCTTCGGTTATTTTTGATTCGCATGTCTATTGATACTCAAAATGAGGATGATTTCATTACTGGTAAAATAAGTCAAATTTGTTGAACTGTCAATGGATCAGAAGAAATGGTTTTCATGAAGTTTGATATATAATATCATTTGAGAAAATTCTAGTCAAGTTTGAATTTAGATGTGGTCTTTTTAGCTTAACTTGACTTGTAGTGTGGTCGTTGAAGCAGAATTTGTGGATCAACCCAGAAGAAATTGGATATAAGCTGAATTGGTGTCATTCGATGCGGTAAAAAAAACCATAGAAATAACATATCCAAAATCTGCTTTGGGGAATTTTTTTTTTTGTCTATTCTACACATATGTTGTTGTCTATTCTACACATATGTGTATTAATAAGTCAAATTTGTTGAACTGTCAATGGATCAGAAGAAATGGTTTTCATGAAGTTTGATATATAGAGAATACCTACGAGTTTTGGTTGAATACCCGAATTATCTCATGAGTGGGTGCAAGGAAGTACAGAATTTCCACGAGCGGCTGCAAGCCGCGAGTGGAAATTCTGTACTTCCTTGCACCCACGAATGAGATAATCCGGGTATTCAACCAAAACCCGTAGGTTTTCTTTTTATTATATGCGCTATAAACCGCACCAAAACTGCTAATTTTGTCCTACAGTTCACTTCAAATTGTTAGAAAGCTTCGACATTTGCATTTTGTTTACATTCCATCAATTGATTTGCTCACCACCGAATGACAAATATTGAGCATAGCCGCCATAAGAAATAGTCCCCATTGTTTTATTCTGAAATGATGCGAGAAAATTAATGTATACATAATTTAGTGATAAGAATATATTAAAACAAATGAGTTAATAACATTATAACAATTAAATAACAGTTTATGAACCGTGAAAATCAATAATTAAAACAATAGTCCGGCTGTTATTGATACGCTTTGAAACTTAATGTGATTCGCCGCTATAAACCGGAAGTAATCTCCGAAAAAGTAATACTATTGTGTTATCCATCGAGTCGGTCAGTGTTATCCATCGAGTCGGTCCAGGCGATGGATATAACGCTCTACGCCACGGCAATTTCCCACTATTTAATGGGGAAGCATATAATAAATAATATCATTTGAGAAAATTCTAGTCAAGTTGAATTTAGATGTGGTATTTTTAGCTTAACTTGACTTGTAGTGTGACCCTTTTTAGCTCAACTTTACTTTGTAAAGTTTGAGCTATTGCCATGGCTTTGTCGTCCGTGTGTGCGTAAGGCGTCAACAATAGAGGCTACAGGTCGTACCTTTGATCGGATCATTATGAAATTTGTCATAGCTGTTGACATCAACATTTGTACCGGAATGATTCATTTTGGGGTCATACGGAAAAAAAACATGGCCGCCAGTGGCCATCTTAGATTTCAAAATTCAATCCATTAGCACGGGCTACAGGCCAGACTGTTCATCTGAACGTCATGAAATTTGTCATGGATGTTAATATTGACATGTAGATGGGAACGAGTAATTTTGGGGTCATTCGGCCTAAAAACATGGCCGCCAGCAGCCATCTTCGATTTTACTCTTTGCATGACTAAATCCTTTAGCACGGGCTACAGGTCGTACCTTTAGTCAGATCATCATAAAATTTGTCATGGATGTTAACAATGACATGTAGATGGGAACGAGTCATTTTTGGGTTTTTCGGGCAAAAAACATGGCCGCCAGCAGCCATCTTGGATTTTACTCTTTGTATGACTAAATCCTTTAGCACGGGCTACAGGTCGTACCTTTAGTCTGATAATCATGAAATTTATCATGGCCATCTTTGTTTTCAAAATTCAATCCATTAGCACGGGCCACAGGTCGCACTGTTCGTCTGATCATCATGAAATTTGTCATGGATGTTAATATTGACATGTAGATGGGAACGAATCATTTTGGGGTCATTCGGCCCAAAAACATGGCCGCCAGCAGCCGTCTTGGATTTTACTTTTTGCATGACTAAATCCTTTAGCACGGGCTACAGGTCCTACTTTTAGTCTGATCATCATAAAATTTGTCAAGAATGTTAATAATCACATATAGATGGGAACGAGTCATTTTGGGGTCATTCGGCCAAAAAACATGGCCGCCAGCAGCCATCTTGGATTTTACTCTTTGTATGACTAAATCCTTTAGCACGGGCTACAGGTCGTACCTTTAGTCTGATCATCATAAAATTTATCATGGATGTTAACAATGACATGTAGATGGGAACGAGTCATTTTTGGGTTATTCGGGCAAAAAACATGGCCGCCAGCAGCCATCTTGGATTTTACTCTTTGTATGACTAAATCCTTTAGCACGGGCTACAGGTCGTACCTTTAGTCTGATAATCATGAAATTTATAAGGCTGTTGAAATTGGAATGTAGATGGGAACGAGTCATTTTGGGGTCATACGGACAAAAAAACATGGCCGCCAGTGGCCATCTTTGTTTTCAAAATTAAATCCATTAGCACGGGCCACAGGTCGTACTGATTGTCTGATCATCATGAAATTTGTCATGGATGTTAATATTGACATGTAGATGGGAACGAGTCATTTTGGGGTCATTAGGCCCAAAAACATGGCCGCCAGCAGCCATCTTGGATTTTACTCTTTGTATGACTAAATTCTTTAGCACGGGCTACAGTTCGTACCTTTAGTCTGATCATCATAAAATTTGTCATGGATGTTAACAATGACATGTAGATGGGAACGAGTCATTTTGGGGTCATTCGGCCAAAAAACATGGCCGCCAGCAGCCATCTTGGATTTTACTCTTTGTATGACTAAATCCTTTAGCACGGGCTACAGGTTGTATCTTTAGTCTGATCATCATAAAATTTGTCATGAATGTTAATAATGACATGTAGATGGGAACGAGTCATTTTGGGGTCATTCGGCAAAAAAACATGGCCGCCAGCAGCCATCTTGGATTTTACTCTTTGTATGACTAAATCCTTTAGCACGGGCTACAGGTCGTACCTTTAGTCTGATCATCATAAAAATTTTCATGGCTGTTGAAATTGGAATGTAAATGGGAACAAATCATTTTGGGGTCATTCGGACAAAAAACATGGCCGCCAGTGGCCATCTTGGATTTCAAAATTTAATCCATTAGCACGGGCCACAGGTCGTACTCTTCGCCTGATGATCATGAAATTTGTCATGGATGTTAATTTAGATGTAGATGGGAACGATTAATTTTGGGGTCATTCAGCCAAAAAACATAGCCGCAGCAGCCATCTTGGATTTTACCCTTTGTATGACTAAATCCTTTAGCACGGGCTACAGGTCGTACCTTTAGTCTGATCATCATAAAATTTGTCATGGATGTTAACAATGACATGTAGATGGGAACGAGTCATTTTGGGGTCATTCGGCCAAAAAACATGGCCGCCAGCGGCCATCTTTGATTTCAAAATTCAATTCATTAGCACGGGCTACAGGTCATACTGTTCGTCTGATCATTATGAAATTTGTCATGGATGTTAATATTGACATGTAGATGGGAACGAGTAATTTTGGGGTCATTCTGCCAAAAAACATGGCCGCTGGCAGGATACATATGTTGTTGTCTATTCTACACATATGTCACAATGCTCATTATACTGTAAAAATACACTCATATCTTCAATAGATTAGAACCGCATCTCACCAGATCCAAGAGATGGTACATCATACAGTTTATGTAAGAATAATTTTCATGCTGTTACCAAATCGGCTTTTGGTATACAATTCTGTTCAAATTACTTCAGTTGCCACTTTACAACTGGAATATGCTACCATGCAATGCACACTATTAGTTTTCAGTATATTTTTGTTTGAAAATATCTTACAATTACCACACATGTAATTGTGCTAAATATCAAGTGATCATCGTTTAACCCTTTACCCAACAAACCGGCCAAAACCGGCCAAATAAAGCTTCAACAGCCTAAAATATCTTCGGTCTGTCTCAATAGAACCATACAAATATGGGTATCATTGGAACCGGCTCCTTGACCACATTGTGATAGTTACAGTTATGCCCTGTGCCAATGCATTCTCTTATATATGCGAGTTGACCATAGGTCGCCTCGCATATATGAGAGAATGCATTGGCCTAAAATAAATCTTTTTTAACACTTTTTACCATTTTTTCTTACATTCTTTAACAATTTTATAATTTTTAATGTGTTAAGCCAATGCATTCTCTTATATATGCGAGGCGACCTATGGTCGACTCGCATATATAAGAGAATGCATTGGCACAGGGCCCTTCTGTTGGGTAAAGGGTTAAGATGTTATTTCAATGTTGAACATTCACGCATTGTTGTTATTTATGGTTTTGTGTGCAGCAGCTGTGTGTAACATTAGGGAGAAGGGGTAGACATGGTGATGCAGTTAAAGAAAACATAGTAAGATTTGCGTATATGTGCCCTTGGTGAAAACAACAAAATTTAATTTCCAGGTATAAACACAGTCTCTGCCACAGAGTATGTAGGCAAATTTTGGTCAAGTTTGGAATTTATTGAAGATAGCCTATCATATGTACACCTTTGTGTTTTGATAAATTGCGTTCATAATATACCACCATGCATTCTTCTGATAACAGCAAAATATTTGTGTTTCATCACTTGATGGAGGCAATTATGACTACTATTTTGAGACACAGACACATCTACACATTTGACCCAGTACTATATGAATATATCTCATACTGTTCTATAGAAGTGAGTTTTGAAAGATTTGATGTCGTAGATATCAAAATAAATGTTGATCCATCACATTCGTGAGTACATATATTTCTGCTTCTAGTAATAATCAATACATCCCTCCTAAATTCCCATTTAATTGTTTAATTACACGTATATCACACGGTTCAAGATAAACAGTACAGTTACTTTTCCATTTCTGGGCGCCCAAACAGTCCAGATTTAACCATTGCACAAGAACCTGCTTTCGCTTGCTCGCTCATAAGATACATTAGAGTGTATTCATACATCTCTAATAAAATGTTTTTATTATGCTCTACAATCATTCTTCCTCTCTTCATTCGAGAATTTGTTCACTTTTATAGGACTAGCTATTCAATTTTGCACAAAATGTAAATTTCATTCCATTTTGTCCAATTTGGCTGCTATATTGTGACAGACATGGCTTATGACTATTATAGCATTGTTTGTGTATGTTTCAATTTATTACAAATTCGGCATTAATTGGAGCATTTACCACAGAAATACAGAATTTTCCGATACCAATAGCCATTGTGGACACCATCTTGAATCCTGAATTTTCCCATGAGTGGATTTTTGCAGATTTTGGATATGTTGTTCCTGGTGTTTTTCTGTGTCAAACGACACTAACATCAGCCTGTATCCAATTTATTCCGGGTTCAATTCTCCCATGACCACACATGCATTTTCTAATGAATTACACATCAATACATCATTTTGTAGAACATGCATATAGTATGTTGCACTCATTATGGCAATTTTCCATTTAGATTGTATATTCTTTCAGATTATATCCAGGAAGCACTAGGTTTATATGCTCAGCTTGTATGATTCGATATTGCTACAAATTTGATTTATCTGTGAATATGATGCGAAGTGTGGATGATGAGGTGTTAATGGCAATAGACGCTACCAGGATAGATAAAGTAACATCAGTGTGTTAGAGTCTGAACCAATCAAATCGTCCATGATAAGGGTCGGAGCCATATAACACTTTTAATATGGAGCTTGATATCATAAAAAAGTCAAAACCAGCAGATGACGTTTTTCTCATTGTGGGTCCAAAAAGTCATAGATCATTGTTGACTCAATTTTGTAACCTTATGAGTTTTATTTTCACCCAAATGCATTTGTTGCAGTTGGAAGTTTGATTTTTTTTTCCCACATTCTTGACTGATCAAGGCGTCGACTGAGCACAATAATAGCAACAATCTTCGTTTGGTGCCAAATGAACTGTCATGTGCTTGCTACATACTGATTCCACAAGGAATTTAAAGAGCCAATTAAGTAGAGCTCACGATTAAAATAATTAGAATTTTTCACGATGTTTCAGTTGTTTTCTTAAAATATCACCATTAAATCATTTTAGAGTCAGAACTGAAATCGTGTTAGATCCAAAACTGCAGGAATGGTGAACCCCAGTGGACTTGTGGTTTGGGAGTTAGTAAATATATGGAACTAACTCTTGAACAACTGTACACCGAAATGTAGCATCCACAATTAATCTGAATTGGCTTTGAGTAGTCAGGGAATATTCTATTGAAAATACCTTGAGTTGTTATTTGGTGGGAGAATCTGGATTCAGATTACGGATTAGACCCCGTAGGACGTGGTTTGGTAAACGAACAGACCAGAATCAGTAAACGAACAGACCGTAATCGTGATCAATCGTTATTTCGTTGTAATCCAGATTCAGATTCTGATTACAGACTCAAACGCAATGTAAACAAACCGAGATTTCGCCACCTCGGAGTTTAAAAACACGATAAAACATAAGAAACCATCCCTTGTGTACAAATTATTGCAGAGTATAAACAATCTATATCAAAGAATTTTAAATGCGGAGACAAATTTATGTTATCGAGTGTAAACTGGGAGAATATTTCTGAAATTAGCCAAATAATAATGTTATTGATAGTAACGCTGGGGGAGCACTTCGGTTGATGGCGAACTTGAAGCAAATCATTGTAAATTTCATTGTTACTTTCATCATGTTCATTTCATAATTCCATCATAAAATACCGCCCGAACGCATGTCAATTTCAAATTCGGCGGATATGTCACCATTAACAGATTTCACATGAACCTGCATGGATATGTCTTCTGCCTTGTTCGTTATTATATGTTCCTTCTTATTCAAGAAATAGTAGGATTATATGATATCGATGGATTATCAGATACACGTATGTACTGTCTAGTCTTATAGCAATTTCATATTTAAAATGTTTTGTTTCGTTAAATGCAGTCTTTTACACAATAGTCTGTGTATAGTGCATAAACACAGGCATGTTATGGCCAACGTGCTGTACATTAGTTGGAAAATAAAGCTTTGCCCATTACAGTATATCGTATATGCCCAGGAACTTTGTTGTGGAAGGAATAATTTTAATGGCTACAAGTTCTAGGGACGTGGCTAGATGTTTCCTCAAATTTCCGGCCAACTGCAGCCCCCCCCCCCCCCCCCCCCCCCCCACCTTGAACCAAACATCAAACTCACAGGTTCGCAGAATCCATTCGCAGCCCCTTGGAAATATCCAACCTGACACACCCTAAGATTGGAAAATTACCAACTTTTACTGGTTGAAAAAATCAAACAATGAGAACAATTCCAGCCTATATATGTCCGACTAATGTTGTGTCATGCATGAAATTTCCGACTGCTGGAAATGTACCAAAGTTTAGTTTAAATGTATTTAAAATATTTGTCAAATTTAGATAACACATGACATATAACACATATATTTGTTTATACAGACAATGGGATTGGAGGACAAGTGCTGACTCACTTAAGGTACCCCCTCTCCCATATGTTATTACACTGAAAAATAAATAATTAGTAATGGCAAAGCAACATGACTACCAAAAACAAGTTGAACATATATACAGATCACCGGACACCCCAACCAACCCCTGTCGCCATGTCCCTTTACAACTGACAAGTTTTGTGTGTTTTCCACAACGTCTTAGAGCTAGAGCTGTTAGAAATGCTTGCCCTCAACAATAAACACACTTTAACTTGAAAAAAAAAAGATGTGATTAAATCAGATTGGCAGCTAATTAGTGCCATGTATATACACATAGAAGCAAAGCATGACTTTCACAACAAACATGAACTTTATAAATATAAGATACAAATGATACATGAGCCATGTTTGATGCTGGGAGAACATTAAACATAGTATCGGAGACCACGTGGATTTCAAAATCTGACCTAGAATCCGTGTAATCTCGATTTAGCTGCGCCCCATAATCGGTTTAGGATTCTTAATCCAGATTCTCCCACCAAATAATGACTCTAGGGATTAATTTATTTGTTAACGTGGCAAAATATACACATTTTCTCAAATAATACGTAATACAAGCCACTGACTCGCAATTAGTAAGGAATGTGGAAGATAAATTTGGGGTTAATTAAGAAATGAATGTAGTGGGTGTGCGTGTGTGTTATAGGGGGATACAGGATTCATTTTTAGCTCACCTGACACGAAGTCTCCAGTGGAGCTATAGTCATCAATCATCGTCCGTCCATCCATCCGTCCACCAAGAATCATCTTCTCCAGAACCATAAGACCAAATGGGTTCATATTTGGTGTGGATGTTCCCTAGGTGACTCGCATTCAGATTTGTTCAAATGAGGTCACTGGGTCAAATTGTTAATTGTGAAATCGGGGCCATAACTCTATTCCTCCATGGTAATTCTTAGATCGCCGATTCAGCTTATATCTGGTATGGACTTTTTTAAAAATATTAATTGAAACCCTTGCTCAATTTAAAAAAAAAAAAAAATGAAAAAAAGAACATTATTATTCAAAATAAATATTTTTTTCATTTTAAATTCTTTTTTAAACAAGGTTAAGCTCTTTTTTTTATTTAGATACACCATATCACCACTCCACAGTCATTGACTGTCTTGTTTATATTTATATAGCTTTTTGATGATTTATTCCCATAAAAAAGCTTGAGTGTATTCTTATTTGTTTTCACGTAATCTCCCGATAAATTGAGACCAGACCACACAGCACATTAAGTCAGCCCAATATAAGATTTCCAAACTCTTAGCTACCATGAATGGTTGTAAATAACTGGCTTGAGATGAAATTCGACTGAACTTTTAAAAGGATGCCCAATTATTCTGCTGACCGCGTTTGTAACTTCCTGTTCGTGATATACTTGAGAGATCTCTGCATTATTGTGATGTAAACCGGGTGACCTGATTGGCAGTTGACCAATCACCAAACAGGATTTTGTCTATTATTCTGAATAATCTCACCTTTAGTTCTTTTAAATTCAACTTGTTGTGAGTCGGTAACTTTTCTTACTGGAAAGCCTTGACATGCGCAATTTAGCACCGTGTCATCTGGGTGATCTGACAACATAACATGATAGTAACACAGTGTATAAACCATTCAAACACCTGACCGGAAGTTGCTGTCTCGGAGCGAAACAAATCTATTTTTAGATCAACATAACAACATAAAAAAAGTTTTCTGACTGAATAGATGGATTACCATCAACTATAAGCATAAGTATATATTGTACATACACATCTGGCAATCCCACTATATTGCAGTGGAAAAGCCATTATGTTTGCAGCTTATATTGGCATTAGCTGGTCTCGGGTGTGTTCACAATCTATTTCTTTAGATACCCCACTCGTCAGTCACTGTACGCCAGGTCATGTACGATGAGTCACCAGTCGTGATGTATTTAATACTTGAATCATACAGTAATGATATGTTCCTGTCGACATATTTAAACATAACTATGTCTTAAAAATATCACGCCATTGAAATTATAAACTCTCTGAATCAAACAAGGTATTCTTATTAACATTTAATTACTTTTAATCGATTTGGCATGTAACAAAAAGGCTGTATGTTATATTCTCTGATTAAATTATGTATACATATGGATTTACTAACAAAAACTACAGTATGTGCACCATGACATATGTGCAGTGATGTGGCGATTGGGTTGTGACTGGGAGAGCCTCCTGGAGTATCACCATTTCAGATGGCTAGTCATGGAAAGTCCAACAAGTGTGAGCTTAGAGTTGCCCCTCCCCCCTCTAGATCTTGGGTTGGAATTTTCCAATAGGGACTCACTAGCAAATGATTGGAGAAAATGATTTTTTTTTCTTCAAATCAGTGACGGAGCGAGGGTTTTATTTTAATTTTTTCTGCACATAGTAAGCATGGACTAAGATGGCTTATTCTCACTTTGCCGACGAGCCTGCAAAAATATCGCCGGCAAGGTGTGATCGTCGCGCCTATAGTCTGTATTAATTAAATAACAGTTTTCCCGGCTCCCGTTTGCAATGTTGTTTTAGCATGCCGCTAAACGAGTTTCACATGAGTCGTTATCAGATGAGCGATTTTCATGTTCACTCAGTGAAATAGTAGTAAACTGTTATTCGTATTGAGCGATCGTATTGCGCTATAAAACCCCCATGTCTCTCAAAAGTTGATCATATTCAATGTTCTATATTCATCATGGCAAGTTCTCAAGTAAATGTATTCTTCATCGCCAACAATCGAGGAGGCAAACACCTGGTCTTCAACGACTTCAAATTCCGCATCAAGTCACGTCGATCCGAGAATGTCCATTGGGTGTGTTGTAAGAATGGCTGTGGTGCCACCATCAACACAAAGAACGAGATAGTTAGTTCTTCTTTTTAACAGGTTATGGTTGATGCCTTCATCGCAGATCTCAAGCAGCCTGTCCGCAGTGGCTCTAGACCCGTGCCGTCTAGATACCAAGAGGAAATCGGCAGCCTCAGAACAGATGAAGTAGATCCGCGTAGTCATCAGCCGAGTTCCGACCTTCTACAGCATGCAATCTGCATTATACCGCTCCCGCTCCAAAACGAAGCCAAAGTTGCCAAAAGCGAGAACCGAGATACAGATACCAGAACGATACTCAACAACAACCACCGGCGAAGTTTTCCTGCTATCGTCAGAAAGAGACAACGACATCATGATATTCGCGACAGCCAGCAGTTCACAGACTACGAGAAAGCGGCACAGAACGCGATTAAAGACATTTTCCCAACAACACAACTCAAAGGGTGCATGTTTCACTACAGCCAGTGCATATATAAGTATGCTACAGTCACGTGTCATTTGAAGGCAGAGTATGACAAACCAGATTCAGAGATAAGGAACTAAATTTGACGTGCCATCGCTTTACCATTCGTCCCCGTCGACCAGTTGAGCGATGCTTGGCTCAATGTACTAGAAGAATGGGAAGAATATATGGAAACAACAGACCGCCCAATCGACGACCGCGTGACAAAGTTTTTCCGATTATGTGACTATGCAGTGGATTGAAGGTGACGAAGGTCGTACCATGTGGAATCACTAATACAACCGGACCACAAACCACGTCGAAGGGTGGCACAGAAAACTTCAAGGTTATATAGCAGTTTCAAAACCAAATATATTCGACATGATCGACCATATTAAAAAAGAACAAGTCTATACAGAATCGACGATACTTCAACTGACTGGTGGCGGCAGACTTCAACCACAGAGAAGAAAATATCGGGGCGGTCAACGCGGTCTCTTAGACATTTCAAGAGAATATTCAGGGAAAACGAGATCGACGTTGTTGAATACTTAGATTCAATCGCTAAATTAGTTCGCCATTGAGCTTTTTGTTAAGTATTGTCGTGTATTT
Organism: Siphonodentalium dalli; assembly: GCA_032622095.1. Classification (NCBI taxonomy): domain Eukaryota; kingdom Metazoa; phylum Mollusca; class Scaphopoda; order Gadilida; family Siphonodentaliidae; genus Siphonodentalium; species Siphonodentalium dalli. The sequence goes on along the minus strand of CP136065.1, from coordinate 122,598,180 downwards.
GTTATATGTTTGTTATCTCCTTGTATGTATTTTATTAATTATTTTGAATTAATAAATAGATAAAACATGACATAGATTATTTCCTGACATCAACATTGAATCAGCACCAAAGGTTCCAAAACCCTCGTTCCCAAATTGACAAATCATTAAAAACCTACAAAAAGAGAGGACAAACCATTAAAACACCAAAAGAAAAGAGGAATAGACTATAAGCGGCAAATGATTGAAGTAAGGGATTGTTGCCACCTCGTGCAGGTACCCCCGGAAACAATAGCCGTCGGCAAAGTGAGATGCTCCCACTAAGATACCTTCCTCTGTCCAGTAATAACCAGACATGTAGAGGGAACTGTTATGCATATAAACTCATTTAATCTTATTTAAAATGAAATTGTACTATCAGTGTATGACTGGGATTACCTAACATTATATATTGCCCCTGACATTCACTATTGTTATTGTTGTCTAAAACTGATACCTCTCCATTCTAATATGTGATCCTGAATTTCATCCTTTGCCTTCCAATTGTATGGAGTTACAATTAGTGTAATTTACTTCACAATAACTAATTGTAAGAAGAGCATGAGGATCAGCTAATCATTTTCTTAATTGTAGTCATCAACTTCTTGCTGTAAAGCCTGCAAGTAACTTTTTACACATTACACAGATATGTTAGAGCTCAATGCACACTAATATCCAACTCATATCTACTTTGGACATGTTTGTAAAATCCCCAAAAAAAATTTTGTTTTTGTTTTTTTAAATTTAGTTTTTCGGTTTTTTTTTTGTCTTAACATTAGGCATCACAATAAAAAGGCCTAACGCGGCCCTTTTTTATATTTACCCATACCATAGTATGGTAAACATAGTGTCGTCCGGATTGACCACTCGGCGTCCGTCCGTCATCTGTCTGTCTGTCTGTAGACACTTTACTCATGGTGCGATAACTCAAATATTTTCTATCTGATCGGAACCAAATTTAGTATATGAATTACTCAGCACAAAAGACAGATATGGGTTTGATCCGACTATTTTAACTGAGTTATGGCCATTTTTCCAAAAAATGATTCACTCTTAAAAAAAAACAAAAAAACATTTAGATTGAATTCCTTGCTCAACTATATAATAAAAATTATTAATTAAAAACCATTTTTTTTTTTTAATTTAATAAAAAAATTTGAAAAACTAACACCATTATAACTCTGCCAAGGGTACCCTGAGTCACCACAACAAATTTGTTTAAATCAGTCCAAAATCTTGTGTTATGTACTGGTAAATTTGTTTGGAGCGACATTAATCCAATTCAACAATTCCATCTCATGCCTTTGGACTACTTAGGCCAAACAAAAAAAGTGTTTTGATTCTCAGGCAATTTTTTTTGAGAATCGATGAGAGAGCGAGGGTTTTATTTTTATATTTTATTTTTGTTATGGGGATAATGCCCATAGTTAGCATGGGTTATTATACCTTCCCAGGTTAAGAAAATGCAAGTAGAACATTGTTTTGATATAAACTAATGTATTCCACTATAAAGAATGACCAATTATCACATTGTACTATGACATAAATATATGACATTGTACTATCCGTACATCATATAGGGATTTACCAGAATGATATATATATCTACAATGTATATTTCAATTTACTGTGGTTGATATATTTGATATATGTATGTACCTTTTATAGTATACTAGCAGATTAGCCCGCCACTGGCGGCATTGGTCCCATGGCTTTGGTCGATCCATTAATTTTTGTTTTTCAAGGTAACCCCGTACAGGCACACCGACAGCATGCTATAATTTGCGGGTTAAGGCAAACACGCTCTTTATATTGACCAAATTTGGCGTTGTTAACCCTTTGAGTGCCAGGGCCCTAAACCTACAAATAAGTCTGTTAAAGAATATAAGAATAAATTATTAAAATTGTAAAAAAAAAAAATGAAAAAAAAATGTTAGTCCAATTAGTGCAGCGGCCAAATCGAAAAAGAGCTCTAGTTTTCGAGATACCCCTACCCACGGTAGAACAAGTTAAAACTAATTTTTTTTAAAGGAGAAATATATACTCTTTACGAAAATGATAGTGAAAAATAACGGAATTGGTGGTGGCTATTCTCAAATTGACGATGAACGATACCCACCAGTGACTTTTCCCAGAGATTAACGATTTTGGTAAAGTGAGCCCTGTGGCTATGTCCCTAAATTATTTGCCCACATTGTTGGTGTTAAAATGACTACAGCATACCATATTTGTACCTGATATGCAAGAAGTGTGATTAATTTTGATTTTCGTGCCATTTGGAGCCGAACTATTATTTTTTGTTGAAAAATCGCTCTTTTTCAAAAAAAATTTATTTTTCGAACATTATCATTCCAACGTTAATTGCAATAATATTGAAATATTTAGGTCATGTGGTGTAGTAGTTATCTGTCAAGCATATGAAGAAAGAAGTTAACAACCATTTTGAACGGTTTGCGAGATATTGGATTTTAGCTACCCCTCCCCCAAACACGTTTTTGGTCGAAAAAAATACATATTTGTGATAATGTCATTTACAAACATTTTTGAATTGATCTGAATGGGACCCAATATGAATCTTGTACTGAAAGTGTTGTCCAGAGATGCCGTTTAATCGATTACAAATGTGTTCAAGCTTTCAGACCCCCAGTTACAACAACAACAATTATTTTATTGATAACAGTTACTTTTGCATGCATTAACATCGATGTTAAGTACTAAAACCTTTGTTATAAACAACGTGACCAACTATATTACATATGGCTCAGTAGTTATCTGGACAACACAAGTAAAAAGAATTAGACAGAAATTGAAAAATAACGGAATATGTGGTGGCTATTGTCAAATCGACGGTGAGCGATACCCTCCAGTGACTTGTTCCAGAAATTAATGATTTTGGTAAAGCGCGCCCTGTGGCTATATCCTAGCCTATTTGCCCATATTGTTTGGGTTAAAATTACTACATCATACCATACTTCTACCTGATATGAAAAAAAGTGTTGGTTAATTAGATTTTCCTGCCATTTGGAGCCAAAATATTTATTTTTTGCTGAAAAATCGCACTTTTCACAAAAATATTATTTTTTCGAACTTATCATTCAAATGGATATTGTTATAATGCCCAAATATTTAATTCTTATGGTGATGCAGTTATCTGCCAAGCATATGCAGAAAGAAGTTAACAGAAATTTAGAACAATTTGCGAAATAATGGATTTTAGCTACACCTCCCCCAAACACGTTTTTGGTCGAAAAATTACATATTTTTGTTCAGAACTTTACCAAATTTCCCAATTGATCATACTGGGACCCAACATAATTCTTTTGCTGAAAATTGAGCCCGGGGACATTGCTTAAGTGATTAAAGACGTGTTCAGGCTTCCAGACCCCAAATTACAACAACAACGCATTTTATTTTCTATTACATACAATAAATGTCGCATATCAATCAACCAATCAATAGTATATTCTCAAAAAACCAATAATGGTATACAGATATTACAATAATTGGACAGCTGGAGAACCCAGCATGTCCGACGTATAGATGCACAAGTACTCCATTCGCGCTTAAGATTGAAATGCAGTAATTTGAACTATGGCCAATTGAGTAATCACATTAAAACGTCCCCTCTCTGTCATTGTGGCAAATAGAAAAAGCATATCATTACTTTTTGGAATACAGTGGTCCTAACACTGAACTTCTATGCGCCATACTGAATATAATTTTATCAGAAATACTCTTTTTATGTACAGCAACTCAGTCAGCGCGAAAATATTAAAATAGTTGACGGGGTTCAGACATTTATCTCGAAAACAAAGCGATTTCCATAATGCTGCCATTTGTTAAAACTTCGTGAAAAGCATTGAAACCGTGCTGAGCGTGAAATTTACAACCTCCAGATCGTCTGCAATCTCACGGCGACGGGCGTATCAATGACGAAAACAACATTATCTGTGTAGCATTGCATCCAATCAGCTCCAACGAAACTATGTGTATAGCTGTATATCATTGTATCCAATCAGTTCCAGCTAATTTTCCCCATACAATCTCCCTCCCAGATAAATTGTTTACCCCCGGATAGAACTACCACATACTTATATATCGCATAGTTTCGGCCACATTATATGTTGATATTGAATTCATAACCCCTTCAGTACATGATGTGTTCAAGACCTCAAATATGGTAGGGGTACATACAACAGTGAACATTTGCCAGCCGCTTGTTGTGGAGTGGCACACGATGCAGACTTTCGGGAGCCAACACATATATGTATGTTCTGATAAAAACTAACCTTTGGTCAAGCCCTCAATTAATATTGGGGTCATATCATTCCACCATGTGGTGTCTTCCAAGACTTCAAATAAAGTAGGGGTCCTCACAATTTTGCCTTTCTTATTTTCCAGTCACTTTTCGTTAAGTGCTCATTCTTCCAGAACCCAAATCCATCTATTTACATTGTTTACGTCCTTGTACAATTAACTCACCATTGTCCATACATTCAGTCAATGATGATATCGTTCCAATCCATGATGTGTTCTAGTCTTCAAATTGGGAAGGGGGTAATACAAACATTGAAAAATCGCATTATTTATTTTTCAGTCGCTTTTTGTAAAGTGTCCCTGACTGTCGGTTATTGACCCATCTATAACAATTGTGTATTTCTTTATAGAATAGCCATTTGTCCATATCGTCGTTTGGCCATGAGGGCACATCCATTCAGTTCGTGGTAGGTTCAATGGTTTACATGGGGTAGGGGTCCCTTAAAATTCGCCTTCATCGTTTGCCATCTGCTTTGTGTAAGGTTCCACGGTGTTCTTGCGAACGGCGGGCTCGCGAGACCATTGCCATTCGGCCACAATCTAGGGTAATATGGATAGCTTATGCCTTGAGCTAGTGTTGTGTTCAAGACTTCAGATAGGGATGGAGTCCCATGAGCGTAAAATTTAGCCCTTTCATTTGCTGACCATTTGTTGAAAAGTGCCATAGGCTATCGGGAACCATCTCATCTATAACAGATTCGTATTGCAAGATAATAATCCCATTTGTCCACAACTTCAGTTGACATTGAGAGCATATCATTTTGTTAAGACTTCAAGTTGGATAGTGGGGTCCTCAAGACATAGAAAATTCGCCTTCTTGTTTGCCAGCAGCTTTTGTAAAGTGTTCCAGGATTTCGAGGGAACCAAATCACCCATATATCAATTAATAATTCCATGACAGCAATACCTTTCGATCACACACTCAGCTAAGTATGAGAGAATATAACTTCAGTTCATGCTCTGATCAAGATATTAAATGGGTTAATGGGGTCCCCCCAAAACTGAGTATTTGCCATTCTCTTTCATCAACAACTTTTTGTAAAGTGACCCAGACATTCAAGACTCTGGTATATTATACTCTTTATATAGCGTCCATTTCTCTACACAGGCAGTTAATAATGGGAGCACATCCTTTCGGTTCATTGTGTGACACAAGACTGTAAATGGGGTAGTGTGGCCTAACACATTACATTTCGTATTTGCCAGCCGCCTTTTGTAAAGTGTTCCAGGATTTCGAGAACAAAACCACCCATACAAATTGTAAATAATACATGAGAGCATATAGATTCGGTTCAGTGTGTGCTAAAGAGTTTAGAAGGGTTATGGGTACCCAAAACTGAGATTTCGCCTTCTCTTTGCTAGCCACTTTTTGTAAAGTGCCCCAGACATTGGGAAGCCAGCCAACCCACCCATCGTGCAATTAAGAGGTATATTTCCTGAATTACATACCATTTGTCCACACCCCAGTTAATATTGAGAACATGTCCATCCATTAGTGTGTTAAGACTTTAAATTGGGTAGGGTGCTCAAAGAAAATATTCAGCTTTGGTTTTTGCCAGCCGCCTTTTGTAAAGTACCCTAGGATTTTGGGGAAAAAACTACCCATATAACATGTATATTCCCTGATAGCACTACCTTTCGTTCACACTGTGATTTAATAATAAAAGCATGAATATTCGGCGCATGGTATGTTCAAGAGTTTAAATGGTCATATAAAGGGGTCCCACAAAACAAAAAATATTCGCCTTTGGAGTTTGCCATCCGATTTTCGTAAAGTGCTAAAGGCTTTCGGGATCCAACCAACCCATCCATCAACACCATGTATGCGCCCCGATATTACTATTTTTGCCCACATCCTCAGTTAATATTTACAGCAATCATTTCAGTTCGTGAGTTGATCAACTTTAACACTTCAATTGTGTAGGGGGGGGGGGGGGGGGGGGGGGGGGCTAAAACAGCAAATTCGTCTTTCTTATTTATCAGCCACTTTGTGTAAGCGACACATGCACAACCCATCCATACAAATTATGTATTCTCTGATAGAACTACATTCCCGTCACACTCTCGGTTAATATAGAGAATTAGAGATCATATAGCTTAATTTCGTAGTGCGTTGAAGTCTTTAAATTGGGTAGAGTGTTCTTGAAAAATATAGCAAATTCGCCCTTCATATTTGCCAATCAAAGTGCCACACTGTTTCGGGAACAAACCCAACCATAAACATTGTATATGTCCTTATGTAATTGTCCTTTATAATTACATGCTTCTTAATACTGAGATCATATTTTGTTCAGTTCGTGGTGTGTTCAGGATGTCTAATAGGGCGGGGAGCAACAATGATTTTGTTCTGTATGATTATGTCAGTCTATATTATGTGTCGTTTAGAACAAATACTTCAGTTGCTCAAAGTCGATATGTGTTAATATAAAATTACATGTCATAAATAAAATATTGTGTTGTTGTTGTAACTGAGGGTTTAATTGGAAACCTGAGGTCATCTAAAACCAGGCTCGCCGTGTCTACGGATCAGGTTTTCATCACACGAATAATGATTAGATGCTAATTAGAATAATTTAGAAAGGTCTGTCTTGTTATCATAAATATGTAGTTTTTCTACCAAATCGCGTCCGGGGGAGCGGTACCTAATTCCAATATCTTGAAAACAGTTGACAATTTCTGTCAAATTCTTTCTACTTGTGATGTCCAGATAACTACTGAGCCATATGAATTATATAGTTGGTCATGTATTGTTTATAACAAAGGTTTTAGTACTTAACATCGATGTTAATGCATGCAAAATTAACTGTTATCAATAAAATAATTGTTGTTGTTGTAACTGGGGGTCTGAAAGCCTGAACACATCTGTAATCGATTAAACGGCATCTCTGGACAACACTTTCAGTACAAGATTCATATTGGGTCGCATTCAGATCAATTCGACAATGTTATGTCATTATCAAAAATATGTATTTTTTTCGACCAAAAACGTGTTTGGGGGAGGGGTAGCTAAAATCCAATATCTCGCAAACCGTTCAAAATTTTTGTTAACTTCTTTCTTCATATGCTTCACAGATAACTACTACGCCATATGGACTAAATATTTCAATATTATTGCAATATCCGTTTGAATGATAATGTTCGAAAAATATAAATTTTTGGAAAAAGAGCGATTTTTCAAAAAAAATAAAATATTTCGGCTCCAAATGGCACGAAAATCAAAATTAACCAACACTTCTTGCATATCACGTACAGAAATGGTATGCTGTAGTCATTTTTAACGCCTACAATGTGGGCTAATAACTTAGGACATAGCCACAGGGCTCACTTTACCAAAATCGTTAATTTCTGGGAAAAGTCACTGGTGGGTATCGTTCATCATCGATTTGAGAATAGCCACCACCAATTCCGTTATTTTTCACTATAATTTTCGTCTATAGTATATATTTCTCATTCAAAAAAAGTTGGTTTTAACTTGTTCTACCGTGGGTAGGGGTACCCGACCACTTTTGGCGTTTGGCCGCTGTACTAAATGCATTCTCTTATATATGCGAGGCGACCTATGGTCGACTCGCATATATAAGAGAATGCATTGGCACAGGGTATATGGGTTGATACAAAAATCGACCTGGCACTCAAAGGGTTAACCGAGTAACGCTCTTTATTGCCATCGGCGTTGCTAAACAGTTACCTATGCGTACGAAACTACGGATGCAAAACTCACCGGAACCGGAATGCATTTATCTTGATTAAAAAGGCAGAATTAACTCATTGGAAAACAACAAATGCGTGTCTTGTGATTCTTATGTCTGTCGTTCCTAGGAACGGGGGAGATTTTGTATATATATATATATACAGAGTTCTCAAAATATATAGTAGACTAGCAGGTTAGCCCGCCACTGGCGGCAATCGTCAGAAACATGACAATTTTTTATTTTTGTAATTAATTTTTGTAATTCATTTTTTAATTTCATTTTTTGTTTTTCAATGAGTTAATTGTGCCTTTTTAATGTAATTCTTTTTTTTGAAAGAGTTAATTGCCTTTTTAATTTACTGGCTTTTTTAATTAATTTTTTAATTTCATTTTTTTTTTCAATTTTACCTGATTTGACCTTGAATTGATCATTTTCAAGGTCAAGGTCAGGTTGGGGTCACAATTTAACCCATCCATGACACTTCCCGTAGGTAGCAAGTTTGAGCTCAATCGGTTCGAGTCTATAAAGGACACACCCATATATATCATTTGTGGGTACCCGTTTCAAGGTGAAGATCACCTCGGGCGGAAAAACTGACCCGATGAAAATGTCCCCCGTTCCTAGGAAGCCCTAAGTACGTAAGAATGACACAGAAGCGAGTTCCATTTCGAGCGTGTCCCCCGTTCCTAGGAAGCCCTAAGTACGTAAGAATCACACAAAAGCGAAGGGAATAAAGAGCGATAACGTAAACAAAAGCCGTATGCGAAAGCGAAGGGAATAAAGAGCGTTAACCGGTTAACAAACCCAAATATGTATAAGGAGCGATATAAGGAGCGTTTAGCGTTATTGCGTTAAGCACTCCCGGCCAATGGCGATGACTGGGGAGTGGATCAGGGGTGAAGGAGTCGTCGCACGGGCTCGCGAATGATCCGATGACATTTCCCATGACGTTTTACCCTTATATAGGAAGTTTGAGGTCAATCGGTCCAGCCGTTTTCGAGTCTATAAAGGACAAATATATATATTTAAATATATACGTAGTTCTCAAAATATATAGTAGAATATCTATTTATATCTATCTATATACTTTAATATTTATCCATCTATACTATAGTAACTATACATGCTAGCCATAAAAACTTCAAATACTATTATATTAAACCAGCATACACATCGCCAATATGCACCATATTTCTTTCCGGTTTGCATTGCCGAAATTGGAAATCTCAGAATTGTTTACCGCACGAAAAGTGGGTTATCTACCTTTTCGAATTGATAAAATGCCGAAATATTTGAACACATTTGACTTAATAAACTTGGGGGTTTGGGCAGCTTGTGGTGACAATATACCTGGTAGTTATTGTTGCCTAGTGTCTGTTTTTGAATACCAACACATACACCATTGTATGTCTATCATATTCGATGTTTGAAACATAACTAATTTCTTTTTTCTAGTTTCCTATTTTCGTGTTATCATTTGACAGCTTCGGTCAAATTGAAAATCGTAATAAAATGGTTCAACGCGGGCCTTTTTCCAGACGCGGCTATGCCCGAGAATCAATAAACTTTTTTTGTTTGGCCTTGGCTATTGATAAGTCTATATTATTTTCTGATGTCTTTTATGCCAATGTGCAGATAATCTGATAAAGAAAGCTATGGTATCTAATTTAAAATAAAGATTCAACAATACACATCACATGATATTAACTTGAACATCTTTGCTGCCTTGCACAGCTGAAGATATCATTCTACATAAACAATTCCTGTGATTTGTTGACTGGCTCTGCAATATAATTGATATTAATGGGTCAGCAGTGAGGTGGCTTATCTTGATCTATAGGTCACCTTTCACATTTAACCCAATAGTGTGGTCGTGGTACGCAAAAAAAGGGGTTGACCCAGAAGAAATTGGTAAAGAAGCGATCTCGGTGTCATTCAACTGCTACAACATATCCAAAATCCGCTAAAATCCGCTTTGGGCAAAATCCAGGATCCAAGATGGCGTCCAACATGGCCGCCTTTAGTCAAAAGAGATTCTGACTGAGATTAATTCGACATAATGAGAACAAATGTTGCCATATTTATACAAATGTAAACATTTTTGCGAAGGTTAAGTATTTATATGCCACATATCTATAGAAAAAATGGAACCCCTCGCCACAGATGGCTGCCAAAATGGCGGCCTAAACTCGAAAATTTGAAGTTTTGCCTAATATCTTAAAGATCAATTCCTGTTGTTTGATAATGGTTCAGACTGGCGACATTGATTTAATAGTCATATTCATGTTAATTCAGCATTGGAGCAATGAAAGATACCATAAATGGGGTCCCAGACTCATCTACACCCTCAAAAATTTGATTTTACAGAACGCGGTATAAATTCCACAAAAATCGCCATTGGGATTCCAGTCATATATCAACAAGAAATGGACAGAACTGTACAATGTAAGTTGGGCATACCATTATCTATAAATACTCCACTTCAATGAAACCCAAATTGGCGCGTTGTCTTAAAATGGCAAATATTTAGAATGGTCGTCAGAGGGTTAGACCCAGAAGGAATTGGTAAAGAAGCGGTTTTGTTGTCATTCGACATGGGAGAATCTCGTGTATAACATATCCAAAATCCGCTAAAATCCGCTTTGGGGAAAATACAGAATTCAAGATGGCGTCCAACATGGTCGCCAATAATAATTAAAATGGCAAATATGTAGTTATTCACGAAAACGCCAATTCGGCCCCAATACACATCATTGATTGAAATCAATGATTTTTTGTGGGTATGAGTAGCCAATCATGATTCAACATGCTATAAAGATGGCTACCAAAATGGCCACCGAAAATTGTCGAAATTTAAGTTCTGCTCAGAGGAAAGCCGAAACAACACTTCGGTTGTGAGCTAACGATGACAGACCTATTAAACATGTTGCCAATAATAAACTACCACAATCAGTCAGCCCGTAATGTTTCAGCTAAGCAGTATCTACTGTAGGATCCAACACAATGTCCACTTATTACGAGGGACTATCTGGAAATTAATTAAAAAGAAATTAAATTGCTACGAATCTGGATTATTTGAAAACACAGTGTCAATATTTCTACTTATAACGACTATTCGGAACATCAAATATATGGGCATCGGTGGTCTAGTCCGGAAGCATCAGGCTATAATGGGTTTTCAAGTGATGGCGAAAGTGAAAAGGACAGGAGGGAAAAGCGAATAATCTGGGGTTTACTTGATTGGTGGGAAAGTTGGTTATCGGAGCTGGGGAGTTTCAAAGTAAAATTATTTTCTTCAATATCAAGAGGAAAAATGAAAATTCGCACGTACATTGTATACCCTTCACACCCCATGTGACAATTCCGTGTCATGCGATTGTGGGTATTTACATGTGGATAGAAACATTCTAGTAAATATATAGACGCACCGATATCTTCTACACATATAGTGAATTTCATCAATGATATGTAGACACAATGTGCGCCACGGCTGGATCTGACCCGTAGGCGTAAAGGTATCAGCCATTTAGCTTGATGAACTGGTATTTCAAGGTTGTCATTGGATAGAAATGCCACATGAACATGGTGATTAACAACATGTTTGTCAAAGAAATGTGAACAATGAACATGTTATTTTCCGGATGCTAGACAATCAAACTGCCACATAAGGCTTTCATCCATGCTCATCAGAGCACGAAATATGTGCAAATTAATGACACAAAAACTATTTCATGCGGATGACATACCCTAGACCTACATCCAACGTCATTTCTTATTAACTTTTATTGTTTGTGCGGACGGTTTCGAGGTTTGAAAATCCCTCTTGTCCAAGAAAACCTCCACATACTTATGGAGTCGATGTGTAAACAATGTATGGGAATAGTTTCTTCAGACATATATGTATTTGGCACACATATTTTCTAGAACATAATAGATCACCATTTACCGGAGAGTTGATATCTGGGAAGAGATCAGAGTAAAACTACTTTTCTTACATGTCGAAATGGGGAATCCATGGGCTACATTTAGTTCCAGCTTGAAACTTGAAAATGATGGCCGAGCCCGAATAGTTAATATTTCGTCGCATCAGTGCTATAATGTAACCCACATTTTCAACTTTCCGAGAAAATGAAGGTTGAAGTTTTTAGACAACATTTCTCCTAATGTTGACAAAGCATGATGTATTGTTGTATTTATCCCAATGAAAACTGACATTAGCTGTTCATTGAACCACGTATTGTTTTCTGTTTACTCCCTCGTTTTCTTTTAAAAAGCAATAGATTGTTTGGAGATATGACATTTTGCGTATGCCAGGGACGATTCGTTTCCGTGCTATAACGAAGTTTTGCTAATAAATGCAGATTAAGCTAAATATGGTGGCAATCGCATGTGTCTATGAACTAAATAGTGCCTATTCTACACTATGAAAATTCACCCATGTGCATCATCATACAGAAATGTGTGGAACAATCACAAAATTTAAATCACCAAATGATCACGTGACTAACATGGAGATTCTACCATATAGCACACATTTTAGAATGCACAAACACAAAACAGAAGTCACGTGGACAACCTGAAGCGTCCGATTGGCTGCTGTTGGACATACGACTTCATAGCACGAATAATTGTAAAGATCGCTGGAGATACGACATTTGCTTTACTGGTTTGTGCGAATATTTGTCATCCAATGCAAAGACAGTTTGGCCCATCGGATTGGATTTTTTCTCACGATTCGAATGGTATCAAGTACTCATTTCCCGCCATAATGGAGTTACGACATTATAGCACTGATGCGTCGAGATTTTGTCAACCCGCGGGAAGCCACCAAAAGATTGAAAATAAATAGTTTTGATGTATATGAGCCACATACATGTATATTAGCCAACTATCAACTGCATCCACCACTCACAACTTCCATTATATGATAAGCTGGGCAGAGTCTACCATTTTCGTTTTGGAAGCCATATTAGATAAAATTTATTGTTTCTTTTGATCTATTTGAGATGGAATGTTCACAAATAAAGAAACGCTCAATTATTTTGTAGACAAGATCTGCTCATCCCTAAATATCAAATGTGACCAGAAACCCAAAGTCGATTTTGATTAAATTTCATACCGCATTCGTTGTAACTTATTAGTGAAGGACCGGAGTAAACTATGATCTAATCGATTAGACATTTCATTGCTGGAATGATCAGTTGACACGATCATTGAAAGAATATACCCATTGTTTCCCAGTTCAGAGAGCAACAAGTGATAAATAGAAGTGATAGAAAATAGTATTTTCCACATCGGGTGCCATTTTGGCAGCCATTTTTGGTACTGATTATTAAGTTTTTACATAGAGCTAGCATAATGGCATCATAAAGAGGTATACATTCGTATTTATTTAGTCAATTTTATTCATCAACCACTACATATAATGGATTGAATGACACTGTGATCAATATCTGTCATTTTCCATATTTTGACCGCCATTTTGGGACAAAGCTCCAATTATGGTTTCATTGAATTGGAGTATTCATAGATATTGGTATCATGGTATGCCCAACTTACATTGTACAGTTCTGTCAATTTCTTGTTGATATATGACTGTAATCACAATGGCGATTTTTGTGGAATTTTATACCGCGTTCTGTAAAATCGAATTTTTGAGGGAGTAGATGAGTCTGGGACCCCATTTATGGTATCTTACATTTCTCCAATGCTGAATTAACATGAATAAGCCTAATCAAAGTGTCCAGTCTGAACCATTATCAAAGAACAGGAATTGATCTTTAAGATATTAGGCAAAAACTTCAAATGTTCGAGGTTAGGCAGCCATTTTGGCGGCCATCTGGGACGAGGGGTTACATTTTTGCCATAAACAGGTGGCATAATATTTAACTTTTGCAAAAATGTATACATTTGTATACATATGACAACATTTGTTCTCACTATAATCGAATTAATCTCAGTCAGAGTATCTTTTGACTAACGGCAGCCATGTTGGACGCCATCTTGGATCCTGAATTTTGCCCTAAGCGGATTTTAGCGGATTTTGGATATGTTATACACGAGATTCTCCCGCGTCGAATGACACCAAAACCGCTTCTTTACCAATTTCTTCTGGGTCTAACCCTCCGATGACCACACTACAAGGCTGTATCAGTGCATTATCTTATATAAATGCGAGTGACCCATAAATTCCAATAATTTGTGTTATGTACATTTGTCTATAATAGTACATAACAGTATACTCTATAATTCAACACCAAAACTCTCATTTATGATTCCGATCATAGTATAAATTTACTATCGGGATGGGTTAACATCTGCCGATCGTGATCGGCCTCTCGTTTCAATGCGACGGGGCCTGAGAACCTAAACCCTTTTTAGCTCAACTTTACTTTGAGCTATTGCCATGGCTTAATTGGTATCCGTTGTCCATGTGTGTGTGCGTGTGTGATTCGTCAACAATTTCCTTTACAGGTTGTACCTTTGGTCAGATCATTATAAAATTTGTTGACTGTTGACATTGACATGTATTAAATGGGAACGAGTCATTTTGGGGTCATGATCGGAAAATAAACATGGCCATCTTGGATCAATCCATTAGCACGGGCTACAGCCTACAGGTCCTACTGTTGGTCTGATCATCATGAAATTCGTCATGGATGTTAATATTGACATGTAGATGGGAACTAGTAATTTTGATGTCGATCAGCCATAAAACATGGCCGCCGGCAGCCATCTTTGAATGACTATTCGTTTGGCACGGAATCAGGTAGCTAAATGTGTTCCAGAGTCGGGGAGCGAGTGCACCGTGGAATGCTAAAGGTGAAGGTAGCCGAAGAATGACCTTCACCTGATACATGTGACATGTTATTAAAGGATGACATCGTGTTTATTTGATTTGTACATCATATCTAAATAATTTAAACTGGTGAATTAATGGGGGAATGGATTTTTGTGAGTGGGAAATTTATTTAACTGGCTGCTGCTGTTCTGAGTTTTTCCAGATCAAATTTGGCTGGGGGATAGCCCTGTCGTACACTTGATGATTTATTTTTAAAAGTAAACACATCAACTGGTGTCAATCTAGCTGGCTAAACATCATTGTAGGCTTCAATTCAGTTAATTTGGCCAAAACGTTAACACTGTCGTCTATGGGAAACCATTTAGATCAGTGATTCCTATAAGAAAAATTTGAATTTTACGAAATTTCACGTCTCGTCAAGATAATTTGTTAATTTCATATTTTCTTGTTTTCAAATGATAATGGCGACATGTTGGACAGATTTAAAGAAGAAACTCCTGGATCCGTCTGTAGATAGTAAAGAAAGTGATAAATCTGGGAGTTATGCATGGGCAGTAGGTACCATCAGGTGGTCTAGAGCCCCCCCCCCAATTTTGATGTGTATTGGCTCCCCCACCCCCCCCCCCATTGGGGAAAGCTGACGATGGTTGACCTGATAGCTTCCGGCACTCAGTAGCTCCTATCGGGGATCGTAGCCCCACCCCAAGTTGGGGGGGGGGGGGGGGTGATGACATCACCATTAGAGTTACTGCCGTGGAAGACGGTCATGGAAGGTCTGTTAAATAGTCAGTATGCCCTGCCATCTGGTAAAATTTCATGCCTGAGGCTTTGTCTGATGTTGTATCGTTATGTTTAGATATTTCAATTAATTTATGGTTGCTTCATATTGCCACTAAAGTATTTTTAATTTTAATTTTCTGGTAATTTTGGTAATTTTTTATTATAAATTGCCAAATTCTGCACGAAAAGGGTTAAAATTGGACAAGATATCCCTCTGAAAATGCAGATTAACATTTCCTCTTCAATTTAGTAATAGTATGGTTATAAGGGCATATTTCAGTTTGTACGAGATACATCAGCTTGTAAAATTAAAAAAAAATCTAAATTTTTTGGCTTATTTTGACGATTGACAATAATTTTCAGGAGGCCTCATTTTGAAAAAATAAAACCAAAACTGCCCGATATAACCCATTTTTATAAGAAATGCTGTGTAGTACACCCATACATATATATAAGAACCAGAGAGTTAAATGTGTTCCAGTCGGGGAGCGAGTGCACCATGGAATGCTAAAGGTGAAGGTAACCGAAGAATGACCTTCACCTGATACATGTGATACGTTATTAAAGGATTATATAGTGTTTATTTGCTTTGTACATCATATCTAAATAATTTAAACTGTTGGTGAATTAATGGGGGAATAGATTTTTGTGAGTGGGAAATTTATTTAAAGGCCCACTTAATTTTTGAGTCTCCGATTTTTTTTTTTATAGTGACTTAATATATGGTTTTAATAACAATCTATGCCATAAAATAAGATTAAAATACTATAATTCATCACTATTTGAAACATCTGTTCTCAGAAGATGCCCACAGAGAAATAGAAAACTGCTGAAGACTCCCCCCCCCCCCCCCCCCCTCCTGCACACAGAATGCAACAGAATTCAAACTTTTTCAATGGAAGGGGAAGAACACTATCTTTAATATATAGTTATTCTCCCTGCTTTGAAAATAATACTGATTTTTACATCAATCTTGATGACAAAACGCGTTGGCAACTCAACAAAAACAACATATCCAGTTTATTACACTGGATAAGTTGATAATACAATATGTTTCGGAGCTTCCTCTTTCAAATGGTATATAATATGGCATATATTTTATATAATGTAATCTGGGGGTTCGAAAATTAAGTGGGCCTTTAACTGGCTGCTGTTCTGGGTTTTTCCAGATCAAATTTGGCTGTGATATAGCCCTGTCGTACACTAGGGAATTTATTTTAAAAAGTAAACACATGACCTATGATTTTTCTTGCATTTTCGTGATCAACTGGTGTCAATCTAGCTGGGTTGGCCTGCTGGCTTAAATTCAGTTAATTTGGCTGAAACGTTAACACTGTTGCCTATGGGAAACCATTTTAATAGTTCAGTGATTCCTATAGGTTGTACCTTTGGTCGAATCATAATGAAATTTGTCGTCGACATTAACAATGACATGTAGATTGGAAAGAGTCATTTTGGGGTCATTCGTCCATAAAACATGGCCGCCGGCAGACATCTTGGATTTTACTCTTTGTATGATCAAATCCTTTGACACAGGCTACAGATCGTATCTTTGGCCGTTTCATCATGAAATTTTTCATGAATGTTAACATTAATTGACATGTAAATGGGAATGAATTATGGCTGCCAGTGGCCATCTTGGATTTCAAAATTCAATCCATTAGCACGAGCTGCAGGCCGGAGTGTTCGTCTGATCATCATGAAATTTGTCGTGGATGTTAATATTGACATGTAGATGGGAAACGAGTCATTTTGGGGTCATTCGGCCATAAAACATTACCGCCGGCAGCCATCTTGGATTTTACTCTTTGTATGACTAAATCCTTTGACACAGGCTACAGGTCGGATCATCATGAAATTTGTCATGGATGTTAACATTGACATGTAGATGGGAACGAGTCAATTTGGGCTCATTCGGCCATAAAACATCGCCGCTGGCAGCCATCTATTTTACTCTTTGCATGACAAAATACTTTGGCATGGGCTAGAGGTCGTACCTTTGGTTGGGTCATCATGAAATTTGTCTTGGATGTTAACATTGACATGTAGATGGGAACGAGTCATTTTGGGGTCATTTGGCCATAAAACATGGCCACCGGCAGCCATCTTGGATTTTATTCTTTGCATGGCTAAATCCTTTGGCAATGGCCACAATTTGTACCTTTGCTCAGATCACTATGAAATTTGTCATGGCTGTTGACATTGACATGTAGATGGGAACGAATCATTTTGGGGTCATTCGGCCAAAAAACATGTCCACCAACAGCCATCTTGGATTTTACTCTTTGCATGACTAAATCCTTTGACACAGGCTACAGGTCATACCTTTGTTGGATCATCATGAAATTTGTCATGGATGTTAACATTGACATGTAGATGGGAACAAGTCATTTTTGGGGTCATTCGGCAAAAAAAAATGCCACCAGCTGCCATCTTGGATTGCAAAATTCAATTCATCATTCCATTTATTGCTCATCATTAAAATTTTACTTCTTCACAAAGTTGAGCTACAGTGTCATGAACACTTTCATTTCATTGATCAACAGGCATGGCATGAACATTCTCAAATATAGAAAATGATTTATAGGTTGTTGCCTTTCTAAATGACAATGTTCATTCAATTTCATGAATCAAGAATAATTAAGTCTCCTCTCATGATCTTCAGATATTATACCATGGAAATATGAACTTCACTTTTGAAGAAAATCTATTTTACAGAAGTTCTTGATCGTACCTGAAAACAGTGAAATGTTTTTATATTTTTCATGCCATAAAAGTGTAGTAAATGAGTTCGATGGATCTTAAATATTGTGTCACAATAATCACATACACAAAATTTCACAAAGAAATTCCTGACAGATTTTGAGAAAATCCATTATAGTGAAATACCAGAAATGTTTTTGGAAAACATGCGTCTGAACCTCAAATTGAAAAATTAAGAGGCTTGGTCTGATGAACAACACGGGAACTGAAAAATGCATAACATATGGTTGCGTAGCACATAAAAAAGCCACATATATACAGAGGGAAATGTGGGAAAAAATCCTATTTTGAACCCCCCCCCCCACCCATTATCCCCCTCCTGCAACAACCAGATGCGAGCCCATACTATAATCATACTTTATTGACTTGTTCTGTCCAGTCTGCTTCTGTTCATTTAGTTCAGCGGAGGCCTGTGCTATATCACTTGTAACCTACTTAAACTAAGTGCTTTTGAACCAGCAAAGGCTGATTGTGGGTTTCCAGCTGAACTAAATTTTGTACCATATTATAACACTACCAGGATGGCTGACAGTAATCACATCAACACAAAAACGCCTAGACATAATACCTGCCATGGCATATGATTCTGATTGCTTTGACTTCCACACACTGTTCCAGGCCAAGAGTAGGCTACAGTTGAGCACAAAATTGGATGTGTCATTATGTGACTAAGCTACACAGCTCATGTGTTTGTTTCCTCTGTTTAAATATAATAGAGGAAATACCCAGATTGGCTTGAGCTATTAGTTCTACTCTGAACCACTTCAAATGCATACTTATCAATGCTCTGCTCCTATCTGAACTTTGTACATATGGACTTTGCCTCTTGTTTACCATAATAATTATTTTTGGCTGTGCATCCAGGTTTGGCTGTACTGTTGGGTTACATTGGTGTTTCCTGTTAATACATTGACATATACATAATGCTAGCACACTCACAAATGGCTACAACATTCCTCTTCATAATTTTCATTTTTGGAAAAGGTAAGTTATTTTTTTAATTGATGCTATTACATGATAACCATCCAGGGTTAAGTGTGGCTGTGCTGTGTGAGTTTGAAACTTTAAGAATATCTTTAAGTACTAAGTACTGAGTGTCTCAATCAAGTAATTCAAATGGAGTATTTTCATACACAATGAAATACACAATACCATGTGGTATACTATTTGTAACAATGCAATCTGTTTCTGTTTATAGGCATTAATACATGTGTCTAAATGATATCCCTTAATATCCTGCATGAAGTCTGAAAGTTAATATTTTTATCTATTTAATATTATAACAGTTGTTTTTTCAACAGTTATTTCGACATATTCAATGAAATTTAAGACAGAAAGTACTACCAGTATCAGTGCCAGAAAAGGAGGTTAATTAGATTCAAATTCAATGGGATCTGTGACTACTAGTAATTTTGGGCCAACTTCAGGCTGACTTGTCTTGTGTGTCCGGGCCAACTTGTCTCAAGTGGATGGTCATGATTGTTTTTTTTTATGAGTTTTTATGTTTACCCATACCATACTATGGTAAATATAGTGTCAATGTCTGGATTGACCACTCGTCATTCGTACGTCAATCCATCCATCCGTAGACAATTTACGCATTGGTGCGATAACTCAAACATTTTCTATCTGATCGGAACCAAATTTTGTAGATGAATTTCTCAGCCCAAAAGACAGATCGAGTTCGAATATGGGTTTGATCCGACTATGTTTTAACTGAGTTATGGCCCTTTTTCGAAAAATATTCACTCTTAAAAAAAAAAAATTAGATTGAATTCCTTGCCCAATTCTCATCCTTTTGCTAAACAAAAAAAAATTTAAATAAATAAATTAAAAAAAATATATGTAATAAAATAAAATCCAAAATCTTGTGTTATATACTGGTAAATTTGTTTGGAGCAATATTAAACCGAATTCACCAATTCCATCCCATGCCTTTGAACTACTTAGCTATTAGTATGGCTATATCATTTTCTTATATCTGCTAATGCTTTATTCTCTGATCAAAATATGACAATGATATCGAGAAATGGAAAGTATATACACAGAGGGTGGAGAAGAGGAACATAATGCATTATATACACAATATACAGTGTTCTCCCGATTGACATGGCGCACGTTCATCATCATTTTTATCATCATTATCATCAATTTCATTTTTACATTAGAGTCATCTTCATAATCATAATAACCATCATCATCTTCGTCATCGTCATAATCTTTATATCTAACAGCAACAGTCTTAATACAACACTAAAACAACAACATCAACTCCAACAACAACACCAATAACAATAACAACAACAACACCAATAACATTAACTCTATACTAATCACTTGTGTCCAGTTTAAGGTTTATCAGTCGAATGAACGAGCACAGTTTGCGAAGAGACGTTGCATCTTTCAAATTTAGTTTGTCATCTAGAATATCAATAGTTGGGTGTTTTATACCTATATATTTCCTAAGCATGAGGCGATTTCTTGCCTCTTCAAAATATTCACATTCCATTAAGTAGTGAAATTCATCCCCAAGTTTACGTTTTTTACACATGGGGCACAATCTAGAAAATACGTTTGTTCCGTTCCAACGGCCTTTCTCTATTGGTAAGCGGTGGTTACTAGTACGAAATTGACATAGAGATATTCTATTTTTTGTATCCAAACTATCCAAGTATATTTCAAAATTAATGTCATGCTTGAAAATTTTATAGGTGTTACCTCGATTAGAGTTTTCAATATCAGAAAACCACACATTACGGAATTGACTATTTAAATTGCACTTGAAGTATGGTACTAGTGTATCTGAACATGGAATATTTTCCATTTTCCAGAGATGGATCTGACCACAATTTGTCAGGATATCCTTTATTTTTTCTATCCACTGAAATTTTACTGACACAGATTCACATACATTCAGAGCTAGTAAATAAAGAGTTTTACAAAATCTGCTTTGTTTCATATTCTTAATATTCATCCAGTATTTCAGAATGCGCAGATTAATTGTGTACTCAATCGGTAGTCTACCACTTTCACCATATACCATATAATTAGGAGTCGATGCCAATGTGAAGATAAAGAAAGCTATCTTATCCAATTTTTTTTAAATGTTTCAACAATACACATGACATGCTATTAACAGTAGACTCGAAACTCTTTGCTGCATTTCACAGCTGAGTATGTCACTCTACAGATGGTCTGATGTCATAAATATTAATAGGTTTAATAGAGATGCCAAGGTTTGAACAGCATAAACAATGCCAGTGATTTAATAGTTGACAACTTAGTCCAAGTCTTCTCGTACTAAAACCAGCTAAGATATTGGGACGGAGATGCTGGTATTTAGTCCGAGATCGTCCCGTATGGTCTCTTATGACACGACTTACGCCCAGGATCTGTGGTGGGAATCTGTGGTGTATTTTACTCGATTTACCTAACAAATCAATACATGATGCTATATACATCGGAAAGAGAGACATCTTATGGTCATAATGGTGTATTATAATCTAACTTTAATGTTAAATTACACATAGAATATTCCAGTTGATTGCCACAAATATCGCTTTTTTTCTCTGTTTGTTTACGTTTTAACTGAAAGCCGAAGTGGTCCGAATAACTTCGGCATAATCCGGAGTTTGTTTTGGGTATACTAGTTTCCGTTTCTATATATAGCGCAGGATTTTCCGAACAAAATGGCGAAAACCGATCGCCGCAAAGTCCAGTTTCCTATGTGCTTTGAGAACAATTCCCGCACTAAAAACTTAATGACATAATGGAGGATCAGAACGGTAGTTTTGTTGACAATTTTCGTAAGCAACTTGTCAAAATTGGAGCAAATTAGAACTCTTGTGTCTGACTTGCCATGTGTGTGATTTTCGTCCATGTGCATTTTGACTTTTGTGTTGATAAAATAATCGGAGAACCGAATCACACAGTTTCGAAATATAGTTCTTCCGTTTTAGTGGGACTTTTCAAACGTAAAATTTATACAAATTTTGTTTGATTTTTTGTGTGCTTAACAAGAGCAGTATATTGCTCTGGTCGCTTGGTATATATCTTAATTTCGCGGAAGTTCACCAAATGTTGGTGAAATGCAGCGCCATATTTATTCTAATGCTCGTTGTGTTTACACTGTTTTAAACTTTGAGAGGGTTGTAATTCCCGTAATTTATTTAATGTATTACATTTATATCTTCAATGTTTACTTAATCTATTTATTTTTTATTTATTGACACACATAATTACGATTACAATGGAGAATTCATCGTAATTTGCGTTGTTAGTCGAAAATCTACGGAATATTTACAACGGAAAATGCCGAACACAGCTCGCGAGGTCAACTGAGTTTGCATACTTTAACAAATTTGTAAACAGTGCGGTAATTGTCTCTTTTCACATTAAATTACCGCTTTCAATTCACAACTGATGTGGGTTTCAGATCAAATAGCATGTCTTCTGCGGAAAATATCCGTTTATTGTCGCAATTGTGATATTTTATTTCATATAATTGTGGTTTTATTTGAGCGGGTCATTAACGCTTTATAACTGGTGTCATAAGAGACCATACGGGATGATCTCGGACTAAATACCAGCATCTCCATCCCAATATCTTAGCTGGTTTTTAGTACGAGAAGATTTGGACTACTGACAACTCTGCTATATGATTGATATTAATGGGTCAGCAGTCATGTGGCTTATCTTGATGGCTGGGTTGTTGGTAGAATTTGATTCATTATCATTGTAAACTTAAATTGGACTCAATTAACCCAAGTATTCCATGTCCGGGTCAATTTTTCACATTTAATCCAAGGCTACGCTGGTGCATCATTACAGATCCTGTGCCAGTGCATTCTATTATATATGCGAGTGACCCATAAATTCCAATAATTTGTGTTATGTACATTTGTCTATAATAGTACATAACAGTATGCTCTATAATTCAACATCAAGACTCTAATTTATGATTCCATTCATAGTAATTTACTATCGCCAATGGATTGGCTAAACATCTGCCGATCGTGATCGGCCTCTCTTTTAATTTTGTATTAATATAACAAATTATACTAAATTATTCTGGCATTCATTATTACTTCAATTTAATCCAGGTATCACATAGTGTGCGTGAATACAAAGACTTCCTTGATGTGGTGGTGTTTTTACTGCAAAATGTTGTATAAACACAAATGCCTTATAGTCCAGGAACATTAGGGGAAAAAATACCACTGAAGAGATTTTTTTCAGCATTTGTAGGCAGATATTTTTAGAAAAACATGCTAAAAGTCCCCTAGAATCCGAGGTGAGCATTTTATGTGATTGCAAATTCCCTTAGGGTGCATATTATGTCAGTGAAATAAAAAATAGGAATATTGGTCGGAGGGTTTATAACATGGTCACTGTTTAGAACAGTCAACTATAAGTAGCCTATAATCATTTTGGTGACAAAAAAGAACATTATTATCTGCAATTTCTCCCCAAAAAGAGCAGAAAATGTTCAAACTTCCCCAAATTTCAGTAAAAAAGATTTTTTTTTTTATCTAATAATGTTGACCAATCAGTCAAGAGATCTTTATTTTTATTTATTATAGTTATATTGGGCGTTCGGGATGTTGCCAAAACATTTTGAACTCGAACAGCCTGTCGCTGATTGATAATATAAACCCTAACTGAATATTAAAATTGTACGTGGTGTCAAACATCTTATCTATATATTTCATGGTCTTACCAGCCTCACATTAAAATTGTTGAATTAGCAAATACATAATACCATTACTATGGCATTAGTGTAGTTTAATGTATTATTATGATAGTTTAATAAGGCTATTATATCTGGAGGATCTAAACATTTTGTAGTTCCGTAATGCCAAATCTAAATTTAACTGCCAGTTTACAGTTGCTTCACTAGAGTTGTGACAGATACACACACCTTCACACAATTGTGAACACAAAACAGTCAAGGATGGACGGGGAAATTGATATCCGATAATCCGACTTGTCTTGTGATATATTTGAGCAGTTTAGAACTCTACAGTCACATGCTACCTAACTCGAGTTCAAGACTGCTGTGAATCAAAACAGAAAACAAGCCTGAGCGGGATGAGCATTTAAGCACTTGTTCCAAAATGGCATAATACCCAATTGTCATGCATTTGGTCTCTTGGCAAAATATATATATTAAATTAGTATAGTCGTGCCTTACCCCACTGGGGGTAAGCTGCTCCGTGGGAAGCGGTTCGCTTGTGATAAAAGCTCCAGTGCGCAGTTTACAATGCGACGGTGCGTCTGTGATTATTTTGTGAAAAAGGAAACTGAAGTATTCAAAATGGTACGTATTATCTCTATAAACAGCATTATTCTATGGAACGTCGGTCACAAATGACCAACATGCTTCAACTGTGATTTATATATCGCATTTATTCGAACACATTTCCATACCATGCAGAAGCAGCTGATTTATCACTTCAAAACCCGATTGTGTAACGAGAAAATTCTTAATAACATGATATTTTGTGTATGAAAACGAAATAATCTGAATAATGTCCCGTATCAATTGCTATAACAAACACCTCCGCCGTGCGATTGTTGTTGGCGTTGGTGTCTCAAACAACTAAATACTGAGAAAAATGCATTTTAACACCACCACGTGGACGCTCCAGTTCGTATTTCGATAAGCGCCAGCGCGTAGACCGCCGGGACTGGAGGGCTCCAGTGCGCATTTAAAAAGAGATTTAGGGAATTGCAGAGGTGAAAACGATCGAAACAAGTTCGTATTTATTATTTCAATCACATTGGCATTATTGGAGCCTATAACATGACAATTATCGTGTGGTGTTTCCGGAATTATCAGTTATATACCAATAGTATATCCTATTATATACTCCAATCGATATGTATTTGAATGTACATGCAGTCCTGTGTGATTCACATGTTATTGTACGGATATAATTAAAACTATTCGTTTGTTGTCAGCCTAATTGATTTCGAATAGTGGGTTGATCATGTATGCATATTACGATGTGGGAGATTGACCATGGCATGCATGTATTCGCATAATTAATCTTGCAAAATAATTGTTGATATGCGGCTTGTGTAAGTCATAACACAATATGGATGTGCCATTATATATAAATGGCACGAAAACGGCATGCATGACCTATTAAAGGCAGACAATCCGATCAGGTGGTCCCCGTATAATCAGATTCCAACAACAATAACAACAACAACATTTTTCAAAAGACGCTTTAGTTATTAAAATCAACTAATTGCAAAAAATAATGCCAAATACATGCAATTATGGATGCATTTTAATATCTTTTCAGAAAGGTCCATTAAGATCATTGAATCCTCCATTGACCCTTCCATACCCGCATACATCTGAAATGACAATAATGAAATAATAAGCGCAAGATAATCAGGTATAATTGTGGGTAGAGTGTCTTCATTGCCGGTGGGCAATATTGGGCAAATCAATTTGCAATACAGGGGTCCAGGAATTTTTTGTTTTAATTTATCATATTATTTTCTCAAAATACTATAATAAATTAAAAACATATATATTCCCTGACCCCTGTGATTTGCACTCCACCCGGAGTTGAAAGACATTTATATTTACAACATATATTTCAGATACTTTCAAATATATGGGAGTTCCAACCAGTTGCAAACCTGTTTCAGGTAACAGTCAGAATATTCAACCTCAAGAGTGTGCAAAATAAAAGGAAAGTCTTAAGTTGAGATAAAAATGTGCTCCAAAGTGGGGGATACAGTTGGAAATTCGAAGTTTGACACCCACCCAAACCAAGACCCTCTAGTCACGTCCCTGACACTCCCAATCGTGCATCAAGGTGTGAGCTTTCACTGAAGCAACATAGCGATACCAGTTCAACGTATTCCCAACTAAAATAAATGTCTAATAATCATAATTACGAATCCATATCACCATTATACATATGGTGTTATGGTTCTGCGAAGAATGCACTGCAAATGATATGAATATAATTATTATATTATAGTAATTATATATACTAATGTCTAATTATCGTAATTACATTCGTATCATTTGTATTACATTCTTAATTGTCTTAATTACATTCGTATTCGGATATTTATGCTATAAATGATATATAATATATTAAATTACAACATAAAACACAAGCTAATTGAAGAAAATGACACTGAGGAAAGCACACACCACCTTCTGTAGTTTTCGGTTGTCAGAATGTTGATTATCCTGCCAAAATAAGTCAATTACGATTCCATGACACCTACGCACTGGCGCTTTATTTCATCACAAGCGCACACGATGTGTAACCTGTTATCGCAATGGCACTGGGGCTTTTTGTCATGATTTGAAAGCTTTCTGGCATTGATTTAAATGAGCAGAATACATCGACACTGATTGGGGATTACTAGATGACGTATTAGCTTTATTGTTCAATATTGTTCACACTCAAATAAGCTTTTAAATACGGTCTATTCACCCGGTTACTTTCGGTAGTTTCCCATAGTAAATGCATAGGGAATACTTTTCAGCAATGCTAAACTGGGAAAAGGAGGGTATTGTGAGCAAAGATGTGACAAAACGTCCCTGATTTTGTTATAAATGTTATCGTAGAAGGGAGCAGCAGTGGAAATTCTTTTCTATTCCTTACCTTCAATCTGTGTTCTTTGAATGTTGTAAATAAAATAACTTCTTCTGACCGGATGCGCATTGGAGCTTCGCTCATGCGCACTGGAGCTTTTATCACAAGCGAACCGCTTCCCATGGAGCAGCTTACCCCCAGTGTTACCCCATCCTATTAATTTGAAAATCCACTTTTGTACCAAAGTTTATGACATTTAAATGTTGGTGATTTGGGTACAAGTAGATTGAGCGTTGGCCACAAAACTAATCTTTTCATTCCAAAAAACACCAGTGAATAATTGCTGCTATGTGTCTACACTAGTTGGTGGCAGACACACAAGTCTGAAAAAGAACTCCATAGAAGGGATTTAGGGACTCATTATTTATGTGATATTTTACAGTGATTGGTTTGGTTTGTTGGGAATAATCGTGTTATCAGCACCATTGCAATATTATGACGTTGTTATTATTTCTTTCATAAGGCACCACAAGCTATTTCACTGAATGGTCACTGCTGCACCAGGAAACAACCAGCCAGTCCCCCCAGTAAGAAACTGGCAAACCTGCATGAATTATTCAGAGATCCAAAGTATTTTAATAGCACCATGTGGATATAAAGGATATCTCCGGTGTAGCTTTTTTATTATTAATCGGCTCGGCTCTTAACTGCCCCCTTGGACAAACATTTCGCCTTGGACAAACATTTCGCTCAAATTAAAAACAAATAATTTATATTAGATATTATTTAAGATTGAAGTTTGAGTTTTAATACGGATATTCCGGAAGATTCCTAGTCAAGTTCCATAACTTTATATGAGTATGCTGTTCATAAATGAAAGTGAAGTTATGAAACTTTCTCCGGAACTGTGCGAAAGTGCGCGGTACAAATAAAACAGTTACTATACACGGAGGTTAAATTAAAATATTTATACTAATGAAATGTATTAGTAGAAGGTCTTCAGTTGCAACTTTTAGCATTTTATTCACATCCATGGTAGAATCGTCCGCGCATTGTTTCGAGAAAGCTTTTATGTTCAGAATAATGTTTAGTGGGCTATTAAAAGCATATATGATATGCAGAAGTATTGTGATCAACGGATACATTAAATGATAACCTTAGAACAAAGGCAATACATATAAGAGTGCAGTGACTACTTCACCTTTGTTTATAGTTTCAGTTTTATTGCTATTAAATGTTTGTGAATTAAAAACTTACCTGAATTCGTTGCAATTTTGTTTGTATAAATATTGTCATTACTACATTTATTCATCTGGAGATTCATTATTAGCTCAACTTTACTTTGTAAAGTTTGAGCTATTGCCATGGCTTTGTCGTCCGTCGTCCGTGTGTGCGTAATGCGTCAACAATAGAGGCTACAGGTCGTACCTTTGATCGGATCATTATGAAATTTATCATAGCTGTTGACATCAACATTTGTACCGGAAATATTCATTTTGGGGTCATTCGGAAAAAAAACATGGCCGCCAGCGGCCATCTTCGATTTTACTCTTTGCATGACTAAATCCTTTAGCACGGGCTACAGGTCGTACCTTTAGTCAGATCATCATCAAATTTTTCATGGATGTTAACAATGACATGTAGATGGGAGTTAGTCATTTTTGGGTTATTCGGGCAAAAAACATGGCCGCCAGCAGCCATCTTGGATTTTACTCTTTGTATGACTAAATCCTTTAGCACGGGCTACAGGTCGTACCTTTAATCTGATAATCATGAAATTTTTCATG
This sequence comes from Siphonodentalium dalli, assembly GCA_032622095.1. Classification (NCBI taxonomy): domain Eukaryota; kingdom Metazoa; phylum Mollusca; class Scaphopoda; order Gadilida; family Siphonodentaliidae; genus Siphonodentalium; species Siphonodentalium dalli. The sequence goes on along the minus strand of CP136065.1, from coordinate 122,569,445 downwards.
GCTGTTGAAATTGGAATGTAGATGGGAACGAGTCATTTTGGGGTCATTGGGACAAAAAACATGGCCGCCAGTGGCCATCTTTGTTTTCAAAATTCAATCCATTAGCACGGGCCACAGGTCGCACTGTTCGTCTGATCATCATGAAATTTGTCATGGATGTTAATATTGACATGTAGATGGGAACGAGTCATTTTGGGGTCATTCGGGCGAAAAACATGGCCGCCAGCAGCCATCTTGGATTTTACTCTTTGTATGACTAAATCCTTTAGCACGGGCTACAGGTCGTACCTTTAATCTGATAATCATGAAATTTGTCATGGCTGTTGAAATTGGAATGTAGATGGGAACGAGTCATTTTGGGGTCATTGGGACAAAAAACATGGCCGCCAGTGGCCATCTTTGTTTTCAAAATTCAATCCATTAGCACGGGCCACAGGTCGCACTGTTCGTCTGATCATCATGAAATTTGTCATGGATGTTAATATTGACATGTAGATGGGAACGAGTCATTTTGGGGTCATTCGGGCGAAAAACATGGCCGCCAGCAGCCATCTTGGATTTTACTCTTTGTATGACTAAATCCTTTAGCATGGGCTACAGGTCGTACCTTTAGTCTGATCATCATAAAATTTGCCATGGCTGTTGATATTGGAATGTAGATGGGAACGAGTCATTTTGGGGTCATTCGGACAAAAAAATGGCCGCCAGTGACCATCTTGGATTTCAAAATATAATCCATTAGCACGGGCCACAGGTCGTACTGTTCTTCTGATCATCATGAAATTTGTCATGGATGATAATATTGACATGTAGATGGGAACGAGTAATTTTGGGGTCATTCGGCCAAAAAACATGGCCACCAGCAGCCATCTTGGATTTTACTTTTCTCTTCATGTCTATAAACTAGTATTAGACATTCAACTTTCCACATTCCTAATCGCTCCATTGACTGTAAATATATTAAATTATTCCCTTTCCAAGTTGAGCTACAGTGTCATTGACACTTTCATTATATATTCCCGATTATCAGTAGCAAGGGGCAGCCAAGATATTCACCCGATGGTAAATGGCAGTGTTTTTCTTGTGTAAGTGGGACAACTCAAATTCGACAGTGAAGCATAAATGATAGAAAAAAGCGTTTTGTATTCAGGCAAGTGCATATTAAAAAACCAAACTCATATCACAAAACAATTTTGTATTCAGGCCCTTGAGATTACATGATGCCATCGGTAGTGCCGTCAAGGTGGTTCATTGTGCATGTATTTAAAGATAATGTTATAAACACAACAGCCAAAATTTGCACTGGTACAGGTGTGACATGCTGGCAGATTTTTAAATAACAGTCTAACTCTTCTATCCTGATTCTATTTCTGACCTGTATAAACAGGACGTGACATATAGTACCTCTGACTAATTCTCGAGTCATTTTGGGGTCATTCGGACAAAAAACATGGCCGCCAGCAGCCATCTTGAATTTTACTCTTTGTATGACTAAATCCTTTAGCACAGGCTACAGGTCGTACCTTTAGTCTGATCATCATAAAATTTGTCATGGATGTTTATAACAATAACATGTAGATTGGAACGAGTCATTTTGGGGTCATTTGGCCAAAAAACATGGCCGCCAGCAGCCATCTTGGATTTTACTCTGTGTGTGACTAAATCCTTTACTGCTCATTTTTACACTCCTTTTTAATCTCTCTATTCATTGCTCATAACAAAAAATTACCTTCTTTACAAAGTTGAGCTACAGTATCATTTCACTTTCATTGTTTTTGGAGACATTTTAAACATATAAAATATAGATACATGGTCAAAATATAAATGTAAGAAATGTCTAATGACAAATAGGCCTATTTTATATAGACGACAAATTCAATTTTAATATATATAACACATAGACAAGTAAATAAATTTACAAAAAATGTAATTTTGGGATGGGAGTTAGCTAAAGTAGGAGCTATTCCAGTCGACGTGAGTCCACAGATAACATACCTAGTCCTTCTATGGCAGAACCATCATAACTCAGCACACCTGCATTTTTCAAGAAATGCTCGGTACTCTTTGTATTAAACCCAAAAGAAGAAAAAAATAGTGACCAACAACTTCAAAAGACGCCCAGCGACGACACTGACGACAGATGTTTAATAGTTTACCATGCTATGTATTGTTTAATATCCATGTTTTTTTCTGTTAATTGTTATATTTGATCTTGTCTTGTGATTTTATGTTTATCTTTAATAAAGTTTCAATGATGAATTGATTATCACGTCATAATCTTATTTTTAAGTCCTGTTTTCATGCATCACAATAATCCCCCAAATTAGCGCCGTAACCCTTTGGAGAGTATCTGTAACGTCATATACATGACGTCATGAGTAAATTTAACGTCAACGTCATAGCAATAATTATTAACAAGTTCGGTCAAAAGGGCCCAATAATTTGTTTTAATTTATGTGCATTTTTTGTTTACGTGTGTTATCATAATCGATTGCACTTATACATTTGGGACAATATATTAATAAAAATAACTCCTATACAAATCATTTATAAATCAGATGATTTATTGAAGTTATGTCTACATAAAATAACACTTCCTGAAACGACATATATGTCGTTCTACTCCTCAACTGATAGACGACATATATGTCGTTCTACTCGCCAAAGGGTTAATTACCAAGGTTATAATGCCAGTCACCCTAATTGGATGAAACTAATTAAGTTTCACACCTGAGACAAGTTGCCCCGGAAATATGGCGAGTCGTACTCTCGGGTTTTCCGGCCCGAGTTGTCTCTGGCCTGAGTTATCCCGCTCCCCATTCAATGGACAATTTCTCTTGAGACAAATTTAATTTGTTAACTGGAAATCAGTGTTTAGCTCACCTGAGACGAAGTCTCCGGTGGAGCTATAGTCATCACTCCTCATCCATCATCCGTCCAGCTGTTCAGACGGCTGGACATCGAGACGTCCATCTGTCCGTCCGTCAAGAATCAACTTCTCCAGAACCATATTTGGTGTGGTTCATATCTGGTGTGGATGTTCCCTAGGTGACTCACATTCAGATTTGTTCAAATAGGTTTTGAATAGTTTTGAATCCAGGGCCATAGCTCTTTAAAAAAAAATTTAGATTGAACTCCTTGCTCAATTTAACACCAAAAAAAAAAAATATTAATAATAAAAAAAAGATTTTTTTTTTTATTTCAGATTTAACTCGTTGCCCAATTAAATTTGTTTTGTTTAAACATTCAAAACAAATTGAGAAATTTAAGTCATTATACTTAAACATCTGCAGAGTTATGAAACTTTAAGTTATGAAATCTTTAATTAAATCACTGACTCATTAAACTTTCCCTTTCCTGCACCCCCCAACATGGACCAGACCCCCCCCCCCCCACCCCCGACCAATACTTTTCCCACCATAAGATGCAGTCAATGATATTAGCTTTGGCCAGCTAGCCTACACATGTCATGATCTGACATACACTGGAGTCTGGTATATAAACAATCACATAGCACCAATGTGTTTGTGTTGTCATTAAAAACAAATTGAATAAAATGTCCTGCTCTAATATTATTTTGTCACCCCCCCCCCCCCCCCCCCCCACTCTGGTAAATTCATTATAACATGATTTTGCAAAGAAAACTGAGTGGTAAACTGGATTTAATTTGTCTGTTGGGATTTCCTTCTGTCTGTCCATCTGTCAGGGTGTCCTTCTGTCCATCCATGAACAATTGTCGTCTTCTCCAGATCCATAAGACTGATTGGGTTCATATCTATGTGGATGTTCCCTAGGTGACTCATATTCAGAATTGTTCAAATGAGGTCACCAGGCCAAAAAGGTGTGAAACGTAACAGGTCATTACTCATTCCCTCCATAGTAATTCTTAAAACGACTTCTACTTAAGAACCATCAGGCCTATTTAGCTTCTATTTGGTACTGAGGTTTCTTGGTGACTGGGATTCAGATTGGGACCGAGCCAGGGACATAACTTTTTCACTCCATAGTAATTCTTAAAACGTATTCTCATATGGGGTCATATATGGTGGGATAATAGCTAGGTGACAGGGATTCAGATTTGTTCAAATGGGGTCACCAAGTCAAATATGGGCGGGGCCTGGAACATGACTCTTTCCCACCATAGCAATTCTGAAAACAACTTCTTCTCAAGATCCATTAGGCTGATTTAGCTTATATATGGTATGGAGGTTCCTTGTGTGACTGGGATACAAATTTGTTCAATTTGAGTCATCGGGTAAATTATGGGTGGAGACAGGGTCATAAATCTTTCCCGCAATAGTGATTCTTAAAACAACTTCTTCTCATGACATAGAATTTTGAACATTTAACAATTTTGATTAAAAAAAAACATTATTTTAAATACATGTAATACATTTGTGTTAATTTAATTTTTTTAATGTTATTAGATTTAACTCCTTGCTATGTCCCTGGTTAGAAGTACTTGTTTTAAAGGAATTAGTTTGTCAAAAAAATTATATATGTCTAACAGACCCATTTCGCCAAGAAAATTCAAAATCGAGCAGGTAGTATTTGTATTATTATGATATAAAAAAAGTACCGGAAGTATCCTAAGTGCAAGTCACATGACTGATTGGTGCGATCACATGACTACAACGCGGTCACGTGGCCGATCAGCTGCATCAACGCGGTTAGTTAACTTGATTTTATACTTACCAGTGACAGCAGTGGCCGGAGCTTGAAATAATTCCGGCAATCGCGTAATGAGTTGATAAATTACATATAAAATATCGCAGTCTCCGGTTAATTACCTTTATACAATAAATGGCCATCATTGAATAAAACTACGTTGTCCGTAGTTTAGTCATGGAAATCTCCGAATATAGGTTATGGTATTAATTTTTCGGCTTATTTATTATCCAATCGGAATTGGACTTTTGGGTCATTTTAATCGCAACAGGCAGGGCTTTCCGATTGCGTTTGGTAGTTTCTAGACCGAATAAATCCTTTAAGTGATTTTGACAAGTACTGACTGTTGTCGTCTTCAGAATCCAAGTCTTCTCAGTCTGTGCAGTCAGGCGATCGACTCCACAGTCATTAACTGTCTTGTTAAGATACCAGAGAAATAATTTTTTATTAAGAGAAAATTAATTCAGTTTCATCCCTATTGAGAGATATTTATAAGAAGTTCCATTTCTATGTTTGCATAAAAATTTCAGCTTTATAATATATAAACATAAAATTGAGTTCTTGTTTATACAGAAATTCAATTCCTTTTAAAGGAATTGAATTTCTTTTTAATATTGACAGAACAATTTGCTTTTAGCATAAATTCTTTCTCAAACTATTAATATTTGTTAAAATAAATTAATGATTAGTGGATAATTTATTTTAAGACACAAAGATGTTAAAGCAGAATGTTCATGCCAAAAACCCACATGTTTATTGTTGCTCCTTTCGTTCAATAAGAAATATTTTTATTTTTTTTATATTTTACCCACACAGATTGTCAATGAGTTATTTCTATGTTGTTAAATATTCAATATTAATCATAAATTGTTCAATATATTTAATTCATATATATCCTTATGGGAATGAACAAAGCATAATAATTTTTTTGTTAATACAGTGGTTAATACTAAATAAAAATACATTGACATCTTCAATCTTTTGACTTTATCTTCTCAGTTGCCAATGGTTTGCTGGACTATGAGAGCGGGAAGGTGTACATATATAGCTATGAGACATCTGTCCTGTTCAATGCCCTTGACCTACCAAGAGAGGGTACTGCTGCTCAGAGAGATGCCGGAGTCCTTCTTAATATCAAATTTGATCTCAGTTCCCTGCTCAAGATCCAGAAGTCACACCTGTTCAAACTTCAGGTAAAAATTTATACAGGCAGACTGTGAAAACATACACTCAGAGTCAAACTGACATTCTGAGTATTGTAGTCATGTCGATTTGTCATTTCTCGAACAGTGAGCCGGCTTCCTCCAAAGTTTGTCACACTGTTAATCATTTCAATTGAACAGTTTCATCTATTGGCATTGATGACTAGGAATCTGAGATTCAGAAATAGAAACTCTGCAGCAGCTAGTCATAAGAGCCACTATATATTCATGTGTCCCATACAGAACTTTCTCATGAGAAGTTGTTAGAATCTTATAAGAATCTCATGAGAAGCATATTAGAAAGATATGCAAAGCAGAGAAATCTAACATGAACCTTGTGAGAACATGTTAGAAATCAATTTTCTAACCAAGGGTCTTATGTGAGAAAAATTTCTCACGTGAGAAATATGAGATCTCGTAAGAAATGCAGACTTTGAAATATTTCCACTGAACCGATAGTATATTTTTCTAAGTTGCAAATTCTAATTTGAGTTCTCATGAGAAAAATAGACTTTGAAATTATCATCCTTCAAGTAAGTTTTAAAAAAATTTCGGGGTTAAGAAATTTTCACGTGATTTCTTATGAGGAATGCACACTTTGAAATTTTTTCACAAAAACTTATTGGATATTTTCAAAGTCAGAAATTCTCACGTTAGATCTCATAAGAAATACAGACTTTAAATTGTGTGGTCTCCAATTCCAGAAAAGTAAGCCAAGTGTGATTTTCTTACATGAGAATATGTTAGAAATAGGGTAGATATTTTAAAGTCAGATTTCAATGGTGGGTAAAATGATTTAATCTAGAACATGTGGTTCTGAGAAATCTGATCTGGTGTATGCTGGAGAATTCAAAATATAAAATGCGCCAAAACAGTTACTGGAGTTAACCTGTACATGTCAGTTGCTGTGCATGATTTAGACTGTAAATTATCTTTATATCTGTGCTAGAAGCTTAAGTTGTGTTATATTCACGAGAAGGGGAACATGGAGTTATATTTATTGTTTTATTTGTGGATATTCTTTAATGATAAGTTCCACAACATGGAATACACATTATACTAGGTAAGTGTAATATTTATATAAATGGCAGAGGGCTTTAGGCATCGCGTCATGCATCTGGCATCATGGCAAGATTTTATGGCATGTGGTCTCTTGTGTTGCCTTTACTGCAGGTTCTAATATGTAATTTATCAACCAGGTAGACTACATGCAGTATACATGTGTATATATTAAAGTTGATTTAAATTTTATTTTCAAATATTTTAAATTATATTTCTAGAATAAATAATGATGGCCCATATCACATCAAATAAACTTCTGTTATTGTTAATTGATTCTAAGACAGAGTAAATGTTCAAATCTATTTGAACAAAATGAATGAATTTTAGGAAATAAACAATTTATGGCAGTTTTCATTGTTTCATGGAAGTGATTTTTACAGTTATTTGGAATATTCCACGGAGCAGTTAACATGTTGCAGTGTACACATGCACACATGTTGAACAGCAATTGAAAAATTGGTTGATCAAATATTAAGAAAAGTTAAGTTGAAGTTTAGTGTGAGAATACAGATCTGTATTTGTACAATATAGATTCATCGCACACACAAATGCCTCTAAGATCAGGGACCCCAGAAGCAGAAAATGGCAAGGGGGCAAAAGCAGTCCGAAAGCCTGGAAATTCTCAATGACAGTGTTTGTTATTTTATAACCTTAAAAAGATGATAAATGACAGTGTTAAATTGTTAATGATACCAAAATGAATTTGGTAGCACATAGATTTGTTTGAATTAGATAGTCCTTATTTGTTATACTGGTCATTATATTTTGAAATATATAGAACAGGAATTTTTTCTTATATGCATGAAAAAAGGATTTTTCTCGCGAGAGAAATGATTCTTTCTCACGTGAGAAATGATTCATTCTCACGTGAGAAATGATTCTTTCTCATGTGAGAAATTATTCTTTCTTACGTGAGAAATGATTCTTTCTTACGTGAGAAAAAATTATTTCTCACGTGAGGTTTTTAATATGCAAATTAGCAAGATTTTTTCTCACGTGAGAAAAAATTCTTACGTGAGGAAAGATTTTTTCTCATGTGAGAAAAAATTCTTATGAGATCTTGCTAATTTGCATATTAAAAACCTCACGTGAGATTCTAACGTGAGAATCTAACGTGAGATTCTCATGAGAATTATGTTAGGACATTTTGGTAAGGGCTCTATCATTTACTTGGACTGAGTTCATCAAGATAACTATCAACAATGGGTGGTCTCTTATGAACTATATAAACATTGAGTCTTTCTTCTGTAATCTTTCACAATTAGAAAACTACTCAAAAATAAGTTCTCACTTGGGGTCCCCATTAAAAAATTTTTAAAGTTCACAAATGTCCTTAACATTTTAAGAGTAGTCGGTCATCAACAAAGAAATTTAGGACAAATTTTGTTACCCACTAATAGATGAGCGGTCTTGGGCCCCAACGGGGCTTATTTTTCGAGTTTAATTTTTTTCTTTACACACGGAAAAATTATACATCATATGAAAGTAGAAGATGTAGGCTTCATGTTCCGCCCTGCTGTAAAATGTGAAAGTGGTGCCGTTGCCATGGAAACAGAATGTAAACAATGTAGACACAGTTTGATATTAAACCATTTCCGCAAATGGTAAAAACTAATTTAAGCCCATTCTAGGACAGGAACAGACGTTGAAGATCATTTATTGACAATTTGTCCACTATAACTATGTTCCAACGATTCCAGTATTAAATAGGATGCACATATAGGTTATATGGGTCTTTATTGCCATTTTGGGGTGAAAAATGGTGATTTTTGCAAAAAATGCGATAATTTTGGAATTGAAACATTTATTGAATACTACACTGGTTACAGTAATAATTTATGCATTATTATGATGGCATCATACGTGTACTTAAAATTAATTTGGATAAAACTGCCGAAAAGGCCCAATACCAAGAGAAATACCTGTTACCATGGAAACGATATTTAAAAATACAAAAAATGCCGTTATTGGAAAGAAATGAAGACCTATAACCATTGCGACACAATATAACTTTTTGAAATTTGTTTTTTATGACATGCACTTTTAATCCGGACTTCTGTGTTGGGTAATTGATGCGGTTTATTAATCTGTTGTCATGGAAACGGACCAAATTTCGCCAAATAATGATGTTTTTTTCCCATAGAGCTGACATTTAAAGCATGTAATTTTATGAAGCAAAGCGTATTATGACAACCCGTTATAGATATCTCAAAACCTTTTTCAAAGATTACTATTTCCCAATTATCCCAGTAGTAGCTAGGATGCACATATAGGATATGAAGGTTTTATTGCCATTTTGGGGTAAAAACTGTTAATTTTTGCAAAAAATGCGATAATTTTGGAATTGAAACATTTATTTGATACTACATTGGTTACAGTAATAATTTATACATATTATGATGGCTTCTTACGTGTGCTTCAATCTAGTTTTGATAAAACTGCAGAAAAAGCCCAATACCCTGAGAAATACCTATCACAATGGAAACGATATTGAAAAATACACAAAATTTCATTATTGGAAAGAAATGAAGTTCTGTACTTGCTCAGAATAACGGCATAACAAGTTCCTGGAATATATCACATCCGAACCCCTTTGGGTCAAATGTGAACCTGCATGATTAAAATGGGCCAGGCAGTGTGATAATAGTGAGGATTGCTATGCAAATGCAGTGATATGGTGCGCCATAGCTGCATTATGTCAAGCTCAGGCAATATATCCGGTTAATATATCAATATATGTGGTTAGTTAGTCAATAGATACAGCCTCTTTGCAATTATATTTGGCTACTTTGTCAATATTGGAGGTTAGTTAGTCAATATTGTCGTATTTTTACTTATAGGTTATTTCTTATATTACTTCATTATTAATTAAATACGAACATACAAGTTTAACTAACCTTTATAATATAACAGGAACATTTACATGTAGAATAACAGGCAATAGAATAGACGATATTTGTAAGACATGTTGTTGGTTTGAAGATTGTGGATCGAGTGATGGAAGTTCGTCATCGGGAGAGCGTCGCCGTGCAGTTCCGGAATTGGCCGAGCCGTGTTCGTTTGACTTCGTGATTGTCTCTCCCGCAGTTGTTGACGGGGTCAAATGTGACCTCATTTGTATATCTTCCGATCACGGGCTTTTCGGTGTTTTGTTTGTCATCCACGTTAATTAATTGATACCCAAAAACACTACACTACACCCTGTTTTATTTTGAAAAGATATGATCCGAAGGTCCATAACTTTTGAGCCAAGAAAGGGTGAGGAGTCTGAACTATAAGAGCTCAAAAACCCTAGTCACGCAAAATTAGGATTAAGGTGTTGCTAAACCACACCCAAAAGTGAGCGTTTCTATGATCTAGCAAAAACTCACAATGACTGCTAAATTTAGAAGTAAGTAAGCCAATCCTTTTAGCCAAATGGATCGTAACGCTTTATTTTAGAAATTTATGCCCTATATATACGAACAATTGAATTTGAGGGGCTCACTAATATGAGCCTATTGTAATTGGCCTAGCCAATAATATTAAACCTTTTATTAAATGAGATTGTATATTGAATAATGTGAAAAAGATGTATTTTCTGTCATGTGGACTACATAATGCAGTCTATTTTTAACACTGGTATGTGGACTACCTATGGGTAGCCTATTTACATCTTTTTATTCAATGTTAGAATCTTTCATGGTTTAGTCTTTTCCATTTAATTTCAAACTGAAAAAGATAGTACATATGATATCATACGTGACGTTCAGTTGGATTGACTTGAGAATTGCACCAATATGAAATGATTTCATCTCCTTGATGTTACCATATTTTGGGAAATGATCTAGTAACCATTTATATAACAATTAACATTCACAATGTGAATGATTTCATTTACATTAGGTGCAGTCTAAAATTAAGATTCATGATGTTTCCTCAAATACTTCGTCATTGTTATATTGACCAATTATGTTTTTTCTTCCAATTTAAAGTGAACAGCCATTCATCACATTTGGATGTATTTGCATGGTGGTTGGCAACTTGGCTGATTTTTCCATTCAAACAGTCATAACTTCGTATTTTGCGAAGTTTATCATTTGGGAAGCTATTGGGAAAATGTTGAGCGTCTGATTGATGCCTTGGTATAGATATATGACACATCTTGTCATAGTTTGCGATAGTCGTGCTATCATGGCATGTTATTTCAATCATGTTTAGTGCTTCCCTTGTGCCATTGAGTGTACCACCTTCTATTGGATGAATAACTTCAATTTCATGAATGTCTTCACTGGGAATAGTTTCTGAAATCTCTATTGAAATATCTAACCATTCCCATTTTTCATTGACATTATTTGTGGAGTGGCTGAAGTATGTGGTGTTTGATTCAGATGAGGCTATCCCACACGAGTTATCTGCGTCATTTAATGGTATGTAATCGTTCACATGTGGGATATTATTCATGCTGTCGTTCGTGATTATTTCATGGTACAATTCGGATATGTTGTCAACCTTATTATCACATATATCAGGGTTTGATATACACGGTTCCATCTCCTTACCTGGAGATGTTTTGTCAGATAACTCACCATGTGAATCTGAGTCTCCAAACACGGATGGAAATTCTGAGTAATCTGAGTTTGAACACACGTATTTATCCGATGATTTATGGGGGTTGACTTTTGACTCAGGGAAGGATATATCCGACAACTCTTGTTGATATCCCGGATCCATGTGCCATGGAGGATTGTCATTACTGTTTGAGTCCAGAGTTGGTATTCTAGGAATGAGATTTTCAAAATCATTGTTTTCTGGTTCTTCAACCATATGTGGTTGATATTGTTTGTTCCCTATGATTGCAGATTTTGTCTCATTTAAACAAGTATCAGTAGAATCACTATCACAGTAATTTTCTTCATCAAATGCCATCTGAGTATTCTCAGACTTTGGCATTATTTGTTCCATTTCATACAGAATATAAGTTGTTGATATGCCAGGGTTGTTAATGGCAATGGCATTAAAAATATTGAAATCATCTTGAGGCAAACAATGACTAAGAGCGTTTATTCGCTCATTTTCACTAAAGTTGGCATCGATTACAAAATTAGAAAATCTGAGTCTGTATTTCAGCCAGTCTTCTATACCATCATAAACTAGATGTTGTGGTATATTTTGGGGCAGTTGTTCATTTTTCGTACAACTTGAATGGTTATGAACATGTAAGTCAACTTCTGGTATCACATTCTCAGTCTGTGATGTTTGGATTTCTATTTCAAGAGGTGCTTTTTCAGTCTGAACTGTATGATGTACCTCTGGTATAATTATTTGATTGTGTACCTTTGGGGAACACATTTGTTGTTGGATAACTTGAGGTTGACCAACTTGAGTTTGAGAAAATTGAGGTTGAACAAATTGAGGTTGTTGCATTCCATGAGTTTGAACACCCTGATGGAACAATAGTTGAGTTTGAATACCCCTTTGGGGCATTATTTGAAATTGCTTACTTAGTTGAGAATTTGGTTGAACCTGCATACCTGGTTGAGGTATGGATTGATTTTGGGTGCCTTTTTGATTTGATTGGGGTTGCCCATTATGTTGAGCCATTTGAATTTGAGTACCTTGTTGGAACACATTTTGAGATTGATGCATTACAGGGGGTATCTTTAGATCTTGTTGTACAGTCAGAGGTTGCTGTATTAGTTGAACACCTTGCTGAGGCATCATTTGAGTTTGAACACCCTGCTGGGGCATTATTTGAAGTTGCACACCCTGATGAGGTACTATTTGAGCTTCGGGTTGCACATCTGCATGCGGGTGTATCATTTGGTGTTTAATACCCTGCTGAGGTATTGTTTGCAATTGCCCAATTGTTTGATAAATTGGTTTACCAGGCATACCTGGTTGAGGCATGTATTCATTATGGGTGCCTGTTTGATTTATCAACTGGGGTTGCCAATTATGTTGATCCATTTGAGTTTGAGTACCTTGTTGGAACATATTTTTATGTTGGCCACTTGGTTGAGGTACTATTTGAGGTTGATGAGTACCTTGTTGGAAAATAGTTTGAGGTTGACCACTTGGTTGAGGTACTATTTGAGGTTGAATATGTTGCTGGGACATAGATTGAGTACCTGGTTGAGGTTGGTACTGTGGTTGACATTGTGGTTGTGACATAGCCTGAAACTGCATACCTATTTGAGGTATGAATTGATGATTTTGAACACCTGTTTGAGTGTGCACTTGTGGTTGAGTCACTGGTTGAGATTGACATTGATTTGGAGCAACTGGTTCAGGTTGAACCTGATTAGGAACTGGTTGAGTTTGACTTTGATATGGAACAACTGGTTGTGGTGTTTTTGGTTGAACATATTGTTGAAATTGAACACCTGGTTGGGGTGTTATCCGTGGTTGAGCATTATTCTGAAATTGACCACCCGGTTGGGGTGTTATTTGCAATTGAGCATTATTTTGAAATTGAACACCCAGATGGCGTGTTATTTGGGGTTGATTTTTTGGTTGAAATTGAACACCTGGTTGAGGTGTTATCTGGGGTTGAATATTTGGTTGAAATTGAACACCTGGTTGATGTGTTATCTGGGGTTGAATATTTGGTTGAAATTGAACACACGGTTGAGGTGTTATCTGGGGTTGAATATTTGGTTGAAATTGAACACCCGGTTGAGGTGTTATTTGGGGTAGAATATTTTGTTGAAATTGAACATCCGGTTGAGGTGTTATTTGTGGTTGAATATTTGGTTGAAACCCTTGTTGATTGTGAACATATTGTTGACAATTCTGGGTGACTTTTGGTGAGCTTGATGCTACTGTTGCATCTACTAAATATTGACTTGTGACATTTTGGCCTTGAATAGGTTGCTGAAGACGCCAGTTTGAGGTTTGGCAATTCAAACCTTCTGGTCTAATGTCATGATATAAATATGGGGACTGTTCTTGTGAATTATGATATGAATTGTTCTGAGCAAAAACTGTTTGCATTTGAGCTTTCGGTGTTAATGAAGTACTTTTGTTCTCCTTTTGACCACAGTCCATGTATTTCAGACAAAGAGTCTGATTATAATGTGGTGGCTGATAATTCATTCTGTTATTGATGTTTTATATTTCAGAATTCACACCTACACCCTCTTTCATTTGATGCCAAAATGTAAAGTATACTAGTTGGATACAAAACAAACTCCAATAAATGGAATTATTTGTCAAAAAGTGGACACTAGAGCATCCATGTCATTACATAAATGGGCATTTGGCAATGAAAAGGACAAAAAATATTATATCAAACAATTTGAGATTAAAAATTAATCAATTATATGGAAATTAATGCAAGTTTTTTTTTTTTTAACAAGTGGACAAATTATCAAATATATGGATTATTATAGGATATTTCAACAATAATTGACAAGAAAAATATTAATTTATAACAAAATATTTAATTAATGCAATGTATAGGACAAAAACTGGAGAAATTCAATTCAAAAACGAAATATTTATGAAAAAATGTGAACAGGTGAAAATAAAAAAATGGCAAAAATTATATAATTTTAATCAAAAGGTAATTTTATCAGCAATTATATTGGCAATAAGGATATATTTATGGCAAAAATAACATTCAATGATTGGGCATAAAAATGGAAAAATTATTTTGATATACACAGCAATGTTTGTGAAATTTTAATCAAACAGTAAAAAATTCATAAATTTTCCAGAAAATACTAACAATTTGTCGTAGCCAAGCAAGTACGATTAATTCCATGATGTGGAATCATTTGGAATCGCCGGCGGCGATTTTTTGACTGAACCCACGTGGGGGGTCCACTTCAATAATACCTTCCGCCATTATCGTCTTCCTCGCACGTGTTCGTTTTTAGCTAACAACGCCATTGTCGTATTTTTACTTATAGGTTATTTCTTATATTACTTCATTATTAATTAAATACGAACATACAAGTTTAACTAACCTTTATAATATAACAGGAACATTTACATGTAGAATAACAGGCAATAGAATAGACGATATTTGTAAGACATGTTGTTGGTTTGAAGATTGTGGATCGAGTGATGGAAGTTCGTCATCGGGAGAGCGTCGCCGTGCAGTTCCGGAATTGGCCGAGCCGTGTTCGTTTGACTTCGTGATTGTCTCTCCCGCAGTTGTTGACGGGGTCAAATGTGACCTCATTTGTATATCTTCCGATCACGGGCTTTTCGGTGTTTTGTTTGTCATCCACGTTAATTAATTGATACCCAAAAACACTACAATATATGCAGATAATTTGTCAATATATGTGGTTAGTTAAGTCAATATATGCAGCTACTTTGCAAATATATGCAGCTACGTTTCCAATATATGTGGTTAGTTGCTCAATACTTTGTCCATTAATTTGGTTAGTTAGTCAATATATGTAGCAAATTAGTCAATATATTCGGCTAGTTAGTCATTATATGCAGTTTCTTTGTCAATAAATGTGGTAAGTTAGTCAATATATACATCTATTTTTTCCAAAATGTGCAATTGCATTGACAATATATCCAGCTACTTTATCAATATATATATATGATTAGTTAGTCATTGTATGCAGCTGCTTAGTCAATATATGTGGTTAGTTAGTCATTATATGCAACTACTTAGTCAATATTTATGGTCAGTTAGTCATTATAGGCATCTACATTGTCAATATATGCAGTTAGTTAGTCATTATATGCAGCTACTTAGTCAATATATGTGGTCAGTTAGTCATTATATGCAGCTACTTAGTCAATATATGCGGTCAGTTAGTCATTATATGCAGCTACTTAGTCAATATATGCGGTTAGTTAGTCATTATATGCAACTACTTAGTCAATATATGTGGTCAGTTAGTCATTATATGCATTTACTTTATATTAAATATATGCAGTCAGTCATTATATGCAACTACTTAGTCAATATATGCGGTTAGTTAGTCATTATATGCAGCTAATTAGTCAATATATATGGTCAGTTAGTCATTATATGCAGCTAATTAGTCATTATATGCAGCTAATTAGTCAATATTTGTGGTCAGTTAGTCATTATTGGCATCTACATTGTCAATATATGCAGTTAGTTAGTCACTATATGCAGCTACTTAGTCAATATATGTGGTCAGTTTATAATAGTCATTATATGCATCTACTTAGTCAATATATGCGGTCAGTTAGTCATTATATGCAACTACTTAGTCAATATATGCGATTAGTTTAATAGTCATTATATGCAGCTAATTAGTCAATATATATGGTCAGTTAGTCATTATATGCAGCTAATTGGTCAATATATGCGATCAGTTAGTCATTATATGCAGCTACTTAGTCAATATATGCGGTTAGTTAGTCATTATATGCAACTACTTAGTCAATATTTGTGGTCAGTTAGTCATTATATTCATCTACTTAGTCAATATATGCGGTCAGTTAGTCATTATATGCAACTAATTAGTCAATATTTGGTCAGTTAGTCATTATATGCAGCTACTTGGTCAATATATGTGGTCAGTTAGTCATTATATGTGGCTACTTAGTCAATGTATGCGGATAGTTAGTCATTATATGCAACTACTTAGTCAATATTTGTGGTCAGTTAGTCATTATATTCATCTACTTAGTCAATATTTGGTCAGTTAGTCATTATATGCATCTACTTAGTCAATATATGCGGTCAGTTAGTCATTATATGCAACTACTTAGTCAATATATGCGATTAGTTAGTCATTATATGCAGCTAATTAGTCAATATATATGGTCAGTTAGTCATTATATGCAGCTAATTGGTCAATATATGCGATCAGTTAGTCATTATATGCAGCTACTTAGTCAATATATGCGGTTAGTTAGTCATTATATGCAACTACTTTATAGTCAATATTTGTGGTCAGTTAGTCATTATATTCATCTACTTAGTCAATATATGCGGTCAGTTAGTCATTATATGCAACTAATTAGTCAATATTTGGTCAGTTAGTCATTATATGCAGCTACTTGGTCAATATATGCGGTCAGTTAGTCATTATATGCGGCTACTTAGTCAATGTATGCGGATAGTTAGTCATTATATGCAGCTACTTAGTCAATATAAGCAGTTAGTCATTATGTGTAGATACTTAGTCAACGTGTGTGGTTAGTTAGTCATTATATGCAGTTACTTAGTCAATATAAGCAGTTAGTTAGTCATTATATGTAGCTACTTAGTCAATATATGCGGTTAGTTAGTCATTATATGCAGTTTCTTTGTCAATATATGTGTTAGTCAGTCATTATATGCAACTACTTAGTCAATATATGTGATCAGTTTAATAATAGTCATTATATTTTGCTACTTAGTCAATATATGCGGTTAGATAGTCATTATATGCAGCTAATTGGTCAATATATGCGATCAGTTAGTCATTATATGCAGCTACTTAGTCAATATATGCGGTTAGTTAGTCATTATATGCAACTACTTAGTCAATATTTGTGGTCAGTTAGTCATTATATTCATCTACTTAGTCAATATATGCGGTCAGTTAGTCATTATATGCAACTAATTAGTCAATATTTGGTCAGTTAGTCATTATATGCAGCTACTTGGTCAATATATGCGGTCAGTTAGTCATTATATGCGGCTACTTAGTCAATGTATGCGGATAGTTAGTCATTATATGCAGCTACTTAGTCAATATAAGCAGTTAGTCATTATGTGTAGATACTTAGTCAACGTGTGTGGTTAGTTAGTCATTATATGCAGTTACTTAGTCAATATAAGCAGTTAGTTAGTCATTATATGTAGCTACTTAGTCAATATATGCGGTTAGTTAGTCATTATATGCAGTTTCTTTGTCAATATATGTGTTAGTCAGTCATTATATGCAACTACTTAGTCAATATATGTGATCAGTTTAATAATAGTCATTATATTTTGCTACTTAGTCAATATATGCGGTTAGATAGTCATTATATGCAGCTACTTTGTCAATATATGCGGTCAGTTTGTCATTATATTCAGCTACTTAGACAAAGTAGATGCATATATTGACTAACTAACCGCATTTATTGACTAATTATCTACACATAATGACTAACTAACCACATTTATTGACTATTAAGTAGCTGCATATAATGACTAACTAACTGCATATATTGACTAAGTAGCTGGATATAATGACTAACTGACCACATATTTTGACTAAGTAGCTGCATATAATGACTAACTGACACATATATTGACTAAGTAACTGCATATAATGACTAACTAACAAACATATATTGACTAACTAACCGCATATATTGACTAATTTGCTACATATATTGACTAACTAACCAAATTAATGGCCAAAGTATTGACCAACTAACCACATATATTGGAATATATTGCATATATTTGCAAAGTAGCTGCATATATTGACTTAACTAACCACATATATTGACAAATTATCTGCATATATTGACTAACTAACCTCCAATATTGACAAAGTAGCCAAATATAATTGCAAAGAGGCTGCATCTATTGACTAACTAACCACATATATTGATATATTAACCGGATATATTGCCTGAGCTTGACATAATGCAGCTATGGCGCACCATATCACCACATTTGCATAGCAATCCTCACTATTATCACACTGCCTGACCCATTTTAATCATGCAGGTTCACATTTGACCCAAAGGGGTTCGGTTGTGATATATTCCAGGAACTTGTTATGCCGTTATTCTGAGTAAGTACAGGTAATTACTATTTAGGGATGTAGCTTATAATCATCAACTATTTGCTTTCAAATCAGTTTCATAATTCCCAGACAGCGAATCTTTTAAAATCCTATCATGGCATTTTCCAGATACGTGGTGTTGGTTTTTAATTTTTCACACAATTTCCAATAATAAAAAAATTGTGCAAAACACATCACTATTTAGACAATTTTCTTCTAGATCCACAGAAACAGCTGAGAAATTGAGAATAAAATGATCAAAACACGTGGACTCTGAGTCTGATGATTACCATGTCAGGGTGCGTTCACATAATGGTAAATTTGTCTGGCAAACCTGCAGGAAAGTCGTCTTAGGGGTGCTCTTATCCCCTATTGTATTATATATATGAGTTGAAGATTTTGAAATACCTATAACAGGTTGTTACAATATGTTTTGCTTTATAAAATTCACAACTTAAATGTCCAGTTTATAGGGGAAAACATCATTATTAATTATTCAAAAAGTTAATTTGTGTCGCAATGGTTATAGAACTTCATTTCTTTCCAATAATGAAATTTTGTGTATTTTTTAATATCATTTCCATGGTGATAGGTATTTCTCAGGGTATTGGGCTTTTTCTGCAGTTTTATCAAAACTAGATTGAAGCACACGTAAGAAGCCATCATAATATGTTTAAATTATTACTGTAACCAATGTAGTATCAAATAAATGTTTCAATTCCAAAATTGTCGCATTTTTTGCAAAAATTAACAGTTTTTACCCCAAAATGGCAATAAAACCTTCATATCCTATATGTGCATCCTAGCTACTACTGGTATAATTGGGAAATAGTAATCTTTGAAAACAAGTTTTGAGACATCTATAACGGGTTGTCATAATACGTTTTGCTTCATAAAATTACATGCTTTAAATGTCAGCTCTATGGGGAAAAAACATCATTATTTGGCGATATTTGGTCCGTTTCCATGGCAACAGCTGAATAAACCGCATCAATTACCCAACACAGAAGTCCGGATTAAAAGTGCATGTCATAAAAAACAAATTTCAAAAAGTTATATTGTGTTGCAAGGGTTATAGGTCTTCATTTCTTTCCAATAACGGCATTTTTTTGTATTTTTAAATATCGTTTCCATGGTAACAGGTATTTCTCTTGGTATTGGGCCTTTTCGGCAGTTTTATCCAAATTAATTTTAAGTACACGTATGATGCCATCATAATAATGCATAAATTATTACTGTAACCAATGTAGTATTCAATACATGTTCCAATTCCAAAATTATCGCATTTTTTTGCAAAAATCACCATTTTTAACCCAAAATTGCAATAAAGACCCGTATAACCTATATGTGCATCCTATTTAATACTGGAATCGTTGGAACATAGTTATAGTGGACAAATCATCAATAAATGATCTTCAACGTCTGTTCCTGTCCTAGAATGGGCTTAAATTAGTTTTTACCATTTGCGGAAATGGTTTAATATCAAACTGTGTCTACATTGTTTACATTCTGTTTCCATGGCAACGGCACCACTTTCACATTTTACAGCAGGGCGGAACATGAAGCCTACATCTTCTACTTTCATATGATATATAATTTTTCCGTTTGTAAAAGAACAAATAAAAAAAAAAAAATTCTGGTCAATACCGCTCCTCTATAAGACAGACATTGTGCGAAATCCATAAAAATATAACCTAGGCATTTTTAGAGAAAAATGCGTATTGAAGTAATCAAAATTAGTGTTTGATTTTTATGTGTACCCATACCATGTATGGTACACATAATGCCGACGTCCGGATCAACCATCCGTCGTTCGTCCGTCCGTCTGTCTGTAGACACTTGCTATCCGATTCGATTACTTGAGTAGTTTTTATCGGATCATGTTCAAATTTTATGCGCATGTTTATGATGACACACCCCTCACCTGTATAGTTTTTGGTATCGATCGGTTGATCGGTTTAGAAATGATTAACACTTTCCATCCATACCTGGTCATATTCTATCTGATGCCATAACTCATGTATTTTTTTACCCATTGTGTTCATATTTTATATGCAGGTTTATGATGACACATGGCTCACCTGTATAGTTTTTGGTATCGATTGGTTGATCGGTTTAGAAAATAATTAACCCTGCTCACAAATGCTATCCGATGTATCAAAGTCAAACAATTTTCTTCTGATCTGCCTCATATTTCTTACCTAGGTCTTTCTTAGCACGTTCTTCATCTGTATGGGTTTTGGTATTGTTTAGTTAACCCTTTCCACTCTTGTTTTTAAATAGAATTCATCCAAGCCAGGATGACTCAAACATTTTTCATCTGATCGACACCAATTTTGGTATATGAATTTCTGACCCCTAAATACAGATCAAGTGCGAATATGGGTTTGATCCGGTATATATTAACAGAGTTATGGCCCTTTATAATTCATACATCTTTTCCATGCACTATTAAATTTGAATAGAACAAGACACAACACACACCTGTGTTATTGGAAGGAGATAATTTATTGCTTTGGACACAGTGACCTGATAGTTCCACTGGTGGCTGCAGACTTAATATAAACATCTGTCAAACTTTGATTGATGTTAGACTCTTTATTCCAGTTCTGTTCTCTGTTGAAACCATGCAGTTCATGGCATTATTGTTTACAGAGACACTGTTGTTATAACTTAGAAAATAATTAATACAGCATTCCTTAGTTCCATCATATGATGTCATTGAAAATGATTAACCCTCTGCACACATCATATCGTCTTCTGATGTTTTTTATTTGATCATTCTCCTATTCTATGTACATGTTGATGGTGATCCACTTTTAATTTGCATGGATTTGGGATTAAAATTAACCCATTCGATTGACTCATATTATCTGATAGACATATATTAAATTATCACTTTAACTTTGAGCCAGGTTCAGTCAGTGTTTCAAGAAATGACCAATTGAAATTCATCATTAGAGGATATGTCTTATTTTGAAATTCCCTCAATTGCATTTGGGCTACAGGATAATATTAACAGCGCTGGGATTCTTGAGACTGACTTATTGTATGGGTTTCTAAATCCAATGACATGCTTTTTGTTGACTACTCTGTGTTTATCAGTTCATTAGTTTGGGTAAGATTAACCCCTTACTATCCAATTTGATAACTCAAATATTTCCATTGATTATGTTTATAGTTCTGGCACAGTTTATGATAACACACCTCCAACCTGCATAGTGAGGGTCATTTGGTTTATTTGCTTAAATATATTAACATCCTTCACCAATCCTGTTGACACAATGTGATAGCTAAATATTTTTTGCATGATTACTCTATAAATAATCACATCTGTGATAATCATGACACATTCTTCACCTGTATAGATTTTGGTATCGATCGAATGGTTGTGATAATATTAACCTTAACTTTAATTATATTTAAACTGTTCACAAACATATCTTTCTAATGATCAACTACTTACAAGAAAATTAACATTTATATCCAATCATTAGCAATTATATTTTATATCCAGGTCTATACATCCCTCACTTCTATAGTTGATCAGGTATTGATTGTTTTTTAGTGGTGAAATATTAATAGGTTGCTATGAATTTTTAATATGCAGCTGACACAAGATATTATAAACAAAAAAATAGCAATGATAATAAAAAACCCACACAATATGTAATGTCTCATGTTCCAATGTAATAAATAGATAAATTGAGTTGCTATGATGTTTATCTACCTAATTTCTTAACTATTTGATATTTAACAGCTATGGTGCTTCTCTCCGACTATGGATTGAGCTTAATTAGACTTATAACTCTATAAGACATACATGTATCTGTGTTGGAGTCACTAATAGGTTGAAATCAAAGCCACGTCTGTTAACATTGTGTTAATGTGAGCAAGGTGCCCAATAAGTGTGATTTCACTTGTGAATTAATAGTAAGGTGTGAATTGTTTAAAGTTTTGCACTCATGAAAAGGATGGGGTAAGGATATATGAAAATAGCTCATCGCTGTCGCCAAGGTATGGGTTAAACATCTGCCGATCGTGATCGGCCTCTCGTTTATCATACATGAACTTACCAAAAATAAAAAGCAATATTTGTGCTAAGAATACAAAAAGTAAAATATCTTGGTTTAATTCAGATTACAGAGGCAAGTGCGAAGAGTGGGCTCAAGCCTGACATCAGTCGGACCTTGTCCTCATTGCTGAAGTACCCAATATATTTTATATCCAATGACGGGGTTATCGGATATATTTACGTGTCGGAGAAGGAGTCCATCTTCAGCACTAATGTGAAAAAGGGTGTAATAGCATTATTCCAGATGCAGCAAGACTCTGGACAGAGAACAGAGGTAATGTACTAAAAATCTAAAATACACGAAATGGATTGTATACAATGTTGTACATATTTTCAAAGTGGGTTGTTTTATGATGTTAATGACACCAGTCATTAATTTATAATGATGTTTTAAACAGGAGCTATCTCATTTTTCAAAAAACCGATATTTGATTATTATAAAGTCACTTTCAAATATCTAAAAGCATTCTTTAAAGCCTGATATTGATTTTGACTACCAGTATGGAACATAATATAGAAACTGCGACTATGATATTGTTTGTTAAGAAATATGGAATTTCTTTTAAAACAAAATCAGTTTCTCTTAGCAGAAATTCCAAACTTCTAATGGGAGAAATTGCATTTCTATTAACAGACATTTCTCTGTTACTTAAACAGTAACACTTGTTCATGAAGAGAAATTAATATTTTCTTAAAACTTATTGATTTATCTTCACACAACATGAACTAAAGGAAGACTGTACCTAAATCCAGCCATTTATGGGGGCCATCTACTATACTCAACATAAAATATCCAATACAAAAATTAATAACAGTCTAGAATGAGAGTTAAATACACTCACGAACACAAAGAACCACGTATAACTATAATTATAATGAAAATGAGTAAAATGCTTTGACAAGTTTGGAGTACATGAAGCATGCAGATTCATTTATTTCTCAAATTACGTTTATATCTAATATTCCTACTTCCAAATTTGGAAGATCAAATGAGCAATGTCCGTTTATATCAGATTAACTCTAATTGTGTTAAGCTAATATTGACCGTTTGTTTTAGATCGATGTTTCTGGGGAATGTTCAATTATATATACTGCTGAAGGGAATCAAGTAACAAAAGTCAAGAATGGTTGCAAAAATGTTGAAATTACAGGACAATTTGCATCTGCAAAAAAGGTAATAATAATAATTGCTATTTAACCCTTTGAGTGCCAGGTCGATTTTTGTATCAACCCATATACCCTGTGCCAATGCATTCTCTTATATATGCGAGTCGACCATAGGTCGCCTCGCATATATAAGAGAATGCATTGGCCTAACAATGTTTTATTTTTTTTATTTTTTTTTTACAATTTTTTACAATTTTAATTATTTATTCTTATATTCTTTAACAGACTTATTTTGTAGATTTAGGGCCGATTAGATCGGCCCCTGGCACTCAAAGGGTTAAAGACATATTATGGACTTGTTCGGATGCGTGAAACTGATGAATTAGTACTCAAGTGCTGTGCTAACTGGGGGAATGTAGCATTCTACTAACATCGCCCAAAATCTCAAAGAAATCGACCATACAACTCCATAGAAAAAACCGTCTGAACTGCGCTCAATTGTAAATATTTAAATCTTTATTCAGGACGCAACAATGTGCGATAAACTAACGCAAATAATTTCGCCATCATTGCATTCATAAAAATAACTACTTTGAGCAAGATTATTCTCCATTTCTATTTGATCACCCAATCGGAGTGTTTCACATCACTTTAAAGAAATTTAGAATATATCTCTTACTTTTTAGCTCAATTTGACAAAGTCAAGTTTGAGCTATTTCCATGGGTTGGCATCCATCTGTCTGCATGCATGTGTGCGTTGTCGACAATTTCCATTAGCACACCCTACAGTCCACATCACTCATCTGTTTGTCAGCAAACTTCATATGGATCCTCGGGGTGGCCTCTGTTGAGTGGCCATCTTATTTTTACTCTTTGTATGACTAAATCTATTAGCACACCCTACAGGTCAAATCCCTTACCCGTTCATCACCAAACTTCATTTGGATCATCAGGGTGACCTCTAGGTGGGAGCTTACCAATTTTTCTGATTTTCAATGAGAAACATGGCCACCGGCATCCATCATGGATTTGACTCTTTACATCACTAAATTATTTGGCACACCCTACAGGCCACATCCCTCATCTGATCGTCACCAAAACTTCATATATATCTTCGGGGGGACCTCTAGATGGGAGCATACCATTTTTGTCGAATTGTTTTAAAAAACATGGCCGCCAGCATCCTATTGGATTTAAAATTTGGAATTATCGGCACACCATGCACAGGAGATATTGAATTTTAACGATTTCTGATGAAAAATATTGGCCGTTGGCAGTCATCTTTGCATCACTAAATCTTTTTGCATATCTCTGGGGAGACCTTTTGCATCATAAAATTCCAGATTTTCCAACAATCTTGTCGCCGATCGATCTATATATACCTCAATGTGCGCAGATTAATTTTCCCATTTATATGAATGCCGCTAAGTATATAGTATTAGTATAGGAAATCTCAAGGTTGGGTTAACCCTTTGGAGACTATTTATAATGTCATATACATGACATGCATGAATTTAACGTCAATGTCATAGCAATAATTATTAACAAGCTCGGGTCAAAAGGGTCAATAATTCATTTTAATTTATGTGTATTTTCTGTTAACGTGCGCTATCATAATCTATTGCACTTTATACATTGGGACATTACATTAATCAAAATATCTCCTATACAATTCATTTATAAATCGGATGATTAATCAAAATTATGTCTTAATAAAAATGACACTTCCTGAAACGACATATATGTCGTTCCACTCGTGAACTGTATGGCGACATATAACACCCTGCCTACTTATAACTGAGTTTTCAGACATTTCCAGTGCTGAAACCCATATGAATTCCGATTGCACATGTAGATGAAATGCAGGTGAACCAGATGAACTTTT
Organism: Siphonodentalium dalli; assembly: GCA_032622095.1. Classification (NCBI taxonomy): domain Eukaryota; kingdom Metazoa; phylum Mollusca; class Scaphopoda; order Gadilida; family Siphonodentaliidae; genus Siphonodentalium; species Siphonodentalium dalli. The sequence continues at coordinate 122,543,750 of CP136065.1, read as the reverse complement.
TCCTTAACACAGTTTTCATTTTGAGGTTTGAACAGTTTTAAAATGCCCCCACCGGCTTCATATGCTCTGAAAAATGCTTGTCACAGCCATGTTTAAATTTTTCGCACATAATATAGACAAACACTCTAATATTGAAACCATATCAGGAATAGATATAACATGGAATGCTCTTTTCTGTCCCATGCCTTGCACATGGCTATTATTTGTTTGGGACAACACCATGTTCAAAGTTGTATTTGTTTTATGTTTACCCATACCATAGTATGGTACACATAGTATTGACATTCGGATTGACCACTCGTCGTTCGTTCCATCCATCCGTAGATACTTGACGCATGGTGTGATAACTCAAACAGTTTCTATCCGATCGGAACCAATTTTTGTAAATGAGTTTCTCATCCCAAAATACAGATCGAGTTTGAATATGGGTTTGATCCGAGTTATTTTGTCAGAGTTTATCTTCTCTGATATATTTGAATAAACAAATTCCACAGAGCAATGCATGGATACTATTTTCTAACGAAAACTATCTACTTACCTGACAAAAATGCTTTAGAATGATCCCCTTTGCGCATTAACCCTTTCAGTGCCAAGAGCTCTTTCCATCAATGTATCACATTATTATAATCAATAAATTTGAAAAATGATCAAGGAAATATGGGTTGATACAAAAATCGGACTTGGTACTGAAAGGGTTAATAACTCACCTGCTTCAGATTCAGGGTTGTGACTTTTTAGTCAAACCACGATCCGGAATCGGTAACCCACACCATATTGGATTCAGAATCCTTCTGGCATTTGAAAGATCAGACGTATTTTTTCACTCGCACTTATAATTATGAGTGACTCTGACATTTCCAGTTCAGAGTGAGATAGTAATATACCGAAACGTTACAAGCGTAATTATAGGAATATAGAAGATGATTTGAAGAAACAGCTGAAAACACAGAAAGACCAACATGACAAGCTTAATAGTTATGCAACAACAAATATCAAGCGGCAAAACGAAGAAAATTATTAACCAAGCCTTAAAATAATTTTTATTCGGGTCTGACATTTTGTCAGGCACCATATTGTCTCAGTGGTCAAAGATGGGCAAATGGACATGGTCTGACATTTCAAAAGTATGCCTCACATGTCTTTTTTATCACCCAAAATAATGCCAATTGAAACTAATAATGGTGTATTATGATTCAATTATCCCCCATTTATGTTCCTGTCCTCAATTGTCACGTTTTTAAATAATTAAATAATGCAAATTTGCCCACTGTGACAATATGCTTGCCAATTTCATGCCCAATTCTAAGGTTATATAATTCCTCATTTGCAATACAAAAGAAATATCACCAATCTGTTAGTGTCTACTTCAAAGTTCAGCCAATTTGATGCGTTATAAACGGCAAGGTCATTTTGTATCCAACTAGATACAGTTGTCGCACATAGTGTACGAGATTGGAGTGTCTATTTTATATTTTTTGATTGAAGAAAATTCATTTTTAAACCTCGCTGTGGAAAGCCGGAAGTAGAACTTAATGCGGGATTAACAATGACCAATCAAAAATTTGGAATACCTAAATTGGAGCGGAGTTCGACTGACACATTTATATATTGCATCACTCACGTGCAATGAGGTATAACGGAACACAATTAATATACTGATGAACCCTGTCTTAATAAACATATAACATTATTAATACAGTTACACACGACTGTCCTATCCATGTCAGGACACTTATTTTAAGGCTTGAAGCAGCTTGAAGTGAACAAAACTAAACACATTACTTCGCAGTCAGAGGCCTTAAACAGTGATAATGAAGGTGTCAGCTCCATTGAAGAGCATCGCCCTTCCACTGACAGTATCGCCAACTCTGTTAATGGAGGAAATATTGAATCTGACACGCTTTCAGTAATGGTTGATCAAGCTTTGGCAAAAGGTTTAATCAAAATGTTTGGGGAAGATGCCTTGCCAACCAAGAAAGAAGTGAAAACTGGGTTGAAACTTGAATAATCTCAAAAACAGGTGCTAGAAGGTAAACTGACATGCATTCGCAGAAAAAAAAAACTGTCTTCCCGGTGGAGATAGAAACTGAATAATTCCTACATGTGCTTACCCTGGATGATGTTGTGGAACAGGGTTTTAGTAAAGAAATTTGGAAACAAGGCAGCCTATTTTTCAAACTTTCTAGATTCTAGAAAAATTGGTGTATCGGGAACAGTTAATATGCTCACAAATGGGTATAATTTCTATGCTGTACATACAACAAGCAATGGGCATACATAAACAATAAGCCATCGCAAAAGGCAGATAGAGCCACTGGTCCCACTGCTAAGACTGGGGCGGCACCGAAGATGAATCAGTTTATTAAACAAGTTTGGAAATTTCGGATTCCTAAGAAAGGAAACCAAAACAACAACAGGAACTTTTGAGATGAACGTCCTGCAAGAAGATGACTGGGTGAGTATGATAGAAATAACTTGTTGTCCTGAGATAGCGGTTAGATGCCGATTGGTTCATTTTCTGCATCAGTGGAAACTTATTATTGTCCTATCGACAATAGAGGAGGGTTTAAAATTGAAATTTCTAGAGAAACTCCCATTTCTGGGCATAAAAGAGACACATGTAGATGAAAAAAAAAATAGAAATTTTAAATGTATAAATAGAGCATTTGTTAAATTTGAATGCGATAGAAATTGTTACAGACAAAGAGAAATTAAATTGTTTCTACAGTACACTGTTCCTTACTCAAAAGAAAAATGGCCGTTGGCGACCAGTAATAAATTTGAAACCACTCAACCAGTACGAATCTCCGGAAAGAACACTTCAAAATGGACACCTTATCAGAGGTTCTAAATATCACCAAACAGTTGGGCAATAACACCAGATTTTAATAGCCGATGCTTATTACATCCAGCACACAGAAAGAATCTACGGTTTGCAGTAAACAAAAAAGTGTATCAATGGAAAGAAATGTGATTTGGCCTAACGTCAAGCCCACGTTGCTTTACAAAAGTAGTAGCAGAAGTGGCGGGACACCAAAACAAAAACAAAATATAATCCTTTGTGTGTTCCTAGACAACTGGATGGCAATAAATCATCTAACAAGCCTTGATAAGAGAAAAAAAAACATAGTATTGCACACATTAAGAAGTCTTGGATTCTTAATAAATACCAAAAAATCTAATCTAAATCCAACTCAAAGAATAACATATCTAGGGTCGTGTTCAATTTCAAACAAAATATAGTTCACCAAACTCACAAAGAATTAGTTTTCAAAAGACTGTGGGAAATTTCTTTGCAAAATCAGTACCGGCCAGACAATACCTAGAACTGCTGGGAAAAATATCATCTTGTCTGGAATTGATCACAAATGCATGTCTTTTTATGTGTCCAATTCAATTACACTTTATAATACTGAGTCATTGGATGGCAGCGACCATGAGTGTAGAAACACTAACTCAACTATCTCAATCGCTAATACGTACCACATCTGCAGTGGTGGAAAAATTCAGCAAACATGCTTTTTGGTCAATCCCTGCATCCTTCAAAAATACAAGCGACATTTACCATATATGCTGCTTTAAGAGGGTGGTCAGCACATATCAATGGGGAGATGGTACAATGGATCTGGTCGGAAGACCAGAGAAACCTGCATATAAACAATCTAGAAATGCAGGCTGTTTTATTAAATGGCTCGGAAACATTTCACAGCCCAGTTACACAACAAAACATGTACTGATGAGATCATACAACACAACAGTATTACAGTATATAAACAAACAAGGGGGAACACATTCAGCCCAATTATGCTTGAAACTTTGGGAATTGTGGTCACATGCCCTGAATCACAAAATAACAATCAAGGCAGCACACATAGCAGGGAAAGCCAACATTCAGGCCGACCAATTAAACTGATACACAATTCAGGAAACTAAGTGGGAATTGGATCAACAATAAGTAGAACATATTTTCAACAAATGGGCTCATCCCCTAATAGATCTATTCAATGGCTGACAACACGATAACTTTCTGTTCATGGCACCTAAATCCACAAGCTCTTCAGATAGATGCATATGCGGGAACATGTCTCTATTCCGAAGGTTCGCTATTCCGAAGGTTCACTATTCCGAAGGTTCACTTCTCCGAAGGTTCGCTATTCCGAAGGTTCTCTATTCCGAAGGTTCGCTATTCCGAAGATTTTTTTCCCCCAAAGGTTAATTCTATATTCAAGTATTGAGAGGGTTCTTTATCACGAAGACTCTTTTTTATGAAGGAAATAACTTAAAACATTGAAACAATCAATGTTATTTTTTATTTTTTTGCGGGTTTCCTTGAGATTTAATGTCATTACGTATAACGTTATTTTCCAATACATATTCACATCAGGCAGTCCACACAATTGCTCTTTCCATGCGATTTAATGTCATCGCGTATGGCGTTATATCTCAATAATCTTACAGGCAACAATACGCCAGCTAAAGGCGGGATTAAAACAGCGGGACTATAACTCTTAATGAATACTGCGAAGCAGAATGTCGTTGAATAGATGGGTATGAGTTGAACCTATAACTGCAATTGTGAATTTGTATTGAATTGTAAGGCCCACTTAATTTTCGAGTCATCGGCTATTTTTATAGTGCCTTGATATCAGGTTTTAAACACACTGTGCCATAAAAAATATGATTAAACACTATATATAGTTCATCACCATTCCAAACGTCTGTATCAGAAGATGCCCCTAGAGAAACAGAAAACATCTTAAATCATAAAAAGATTCCCCCGTTATATGTCATGGCTCTCAGAATGCAACAGAATTCAACCTAATGTATTTTCAATTGAAGGGGAATAACATTATCTTTAAAATATAGAGTTACCCCCCTCCATTGAAAATAATACACTTTACTTTGCGAAACAAAACCAGATGAACCTTAAGCACAAAAACAAGTCGTTAACCCTGCGTTAACTCAACAAAAACAACATGTTCACAGTTTATTACACCAGATAAGCTGATAATACAGTGTTAGAGAGCTTCATATTTCAAATGGTAAATATAGTGGCATATATTTTATATATGTGATCTGGGGGTTCGAAAATTAAGTGGGCCTTGAATGTTGATGTTTTTTTTTCAAATACAGATTGCCAGTTCGGAAAAACTATATCTCGTACATGTAGTTTATTTCAGTCATCGTGTTTTTAACTTTCCATAATGAACGATAAACTGATACTCTTTTCTTGCTATTAATAACCGATATCTAGGACAATTTGGGAATTAGCTAGAAGTGGATGTATAAATGTACTATATATGAATACTAGCGTAATCATATTTTTCATTCCTCGTGTGGTTTTTGTGGTGGGGTGCAAATGCGAACCTTCGGAATAATGAACCTTCGGAATAGGGAACCTTCGGAATAATGAACCTTCGGAATAGCGAACCTTCGGAATAATGAACCTTCGGAATAGAGAACCCTACCCTGCATATGCATATGCCTTCCCACCAATGAATTTAATTCTGAGGGGACTGAAACATATGACACAATATCAATGCATCTAATTCTAATTGCACCTCGATAGTCCAAACAACATTTGTTTCCTCTACTTCTGCAGAGGTTGATTAATCAATACAGATTCCAATGCTGACAAAACACAAGCACAAATTAGAACATCTGAATCCATAAATATATCAATTAACTGCATGTAAAATCTTGACCAACAGTTCAAAGATAAAGGATTTTCAAATGGGGTAGACAATTATTGTCCGCATCATGAAGAACAAACACACAAAAGACTATCAATGCAAATTCAGAAGATTCAATAATTGGTGTAGTGCTAGGGAAATTGATTCAGCATCTTTAAATAATCCCGGGAATTTTTTGGCAAATTTGTTTGATGAATTAAAATATATACATTAAAATATAGATCAATTTCTGGCTACAGGTCTAATATATTACCAAGAGTAGATAATATACCGATTTGACAAAATCCATACATTGTCAAACTTCTAAAAGGAGTATTCAATTCTAGACCTCCTGAAAGACAACTATTATAAAGTAAAATACCTGACTGGGATCTCCCTCTAGAACTAGACATGTTACAAAAACACCCTTTTGAACCATTATGAAAAACCTCATTAAAGTATTTGGCCTGGAAAACAATATTCTTAATTGCTATAAAAACCCTTTGCAGATGTGGAGATTTGTAGTCTCTCAAGTTTACTGGAAGGTTCAGTCAGAATACAAGAGAAAGGTGTAACCTTCATTAGGTATGCATGGACTAGCCAAACAAGATAGAATTTCACACATAAACCAAACTGTTTTTGTCCCAGCATTCACAGAAAATGAACTTTTAGATCCTTGATGGATACTAATGATATACATGGACCGGACAAAGCAATTTAGACAGGAAAATCTAACAAAGCAAAATTAATTGTATCTTACAATAAATAAACCTAATACTCCTGCTACTTCACGGACAATTTCTAATTGGATTTTCCATACAATAATGAAATCTTATCCTAATTCCAGGTCAGACAGTGATCAGCATATAAAAGTGAAAGCACATTCTGCAAGTGCATTGGGTCCTTCTTAGGCTCTGTTCAAACCTGTTGAATGATATTATTAGACTGTGCCGACTGGACTTGTCCGTCAACATTTGTAAATTTCTATTTTCGAGGCATTAATGTCTCTGTTCTAAAAAGCTTAAAGAATCCGAGACTGGCGAGTTTCAGATGGAAATACCCAGTGGAAGTTTGGTGTGAGTTTTACCAAAGGAGCAGATATTGTGAAGGGATTTTGTTTCTAAATTTAAGGAAAACAAAATATATGAATAATAATGCTGATATATATCAGACGTGCATCAGATCTAATGCTACAGATCGCTAACGCATGGAGAAGACCAACAACGGGTCACATCATCAACCAGAGGAGAAGCTCTTGAATAAGAAGAAATTCTAAAGCATTTTAATCAAGAATTAAGATTTGGACAAAAGTCAAAATGTTCATAGAAAACTATACTTTAATACCTGATGAATAGCATCCCAACCCACCTCCCATTGATGATGTTCCTTGGAGCTTTCTACGCCTCCATGAATCTGAATCCAATATGGTGTGGTTTACCGATTCCGGATCGTGGTTGGACTAAAAAGTCACAACTGGTGTAACAGTTTATCTCCCCACCCTGCGCATTAATTGTCTGCTTTATCTCCCCCCACCTGAATTTTGTTTTACATCTACAGCTAATGGTCAGTTAATCTCATTTTATCATTCAATATGATCTTTATGCGACTAAGAAAAACTATCATTGGTGACAAGGAAGCATGTATTTTCTTTGAAGTGGCAATAATTAAAGTTCGGAGAAATTTCATTGCAAATGACCTGGTTTATCGTCGGTCACTACTGCACACTACATGTTAAGGTAAGAAAAATTAAGGTGGGGGGAGATGCGCAGGTGGGGAGATGTCGTAGCACACCGGAATTGGAAGCAGGTGAGTTATTAATGTGCCAAGGGGGTAATTCTAAAGCGTTTTCGTCAGGTAAGTATAGTTTTCGATGAAAATTTGGACTTGTTTCCAAATCTGATAATTGTTTACTACTACTGGTGCATGTTAACCACCCCTTAGTCAGGTGAATCTAATAACTAGAACAATGGAGCTCTACTCTAGGTCCTTCGATGCTTGGACTTACATTGGATCCAGAGATAGGAGATTTTACCCATTTTACCCATTCCATTTCTTTTAACCTTTTCCAGTATTTAATAACTATATTATTTTGATATCTCACATGCAATTTGCAACAATATAAGTAGAACTGCTTACACTATGATAGTGGTGGCAGGCTCTATAGTTTAGATGTTATATTAACCATTCTCTTTTGACCCATACATTCCAATAATTTGTGTTATGTACATTTGTCTATACTACTTTAGTACATACCAGTATACTTTATAATTCGACATCAAATCTCTAGATTATGATTCTGATCATAGCAATTTACTATGGCCAAGAGATGGGTTAAACATCTGCCAATCATGATCGGTCTCTGGTTATGACCTCAATTTGTCTTTCTGAAGTGATGGGCGGTTAAACCAAGAAAACAACTCGGTTTCGGTTGAAAGAATAATGGCCTTACCCGATCGACGTGATTCAGTCTCAACTGACGCACGTTTTTTACATTTACATCCCCTTGCAAATTGTTGTCAAATTATTGGCCTCTATGATCAATAATGTATCGGGATATGTCAATTTTGACTCGGCCACCGTGTTGTTGTCATTATCATAAGCGACCGTTTTGTTCTTTTTTAACAGTCGAGTGAACACGGCAACAAAAAAGACCCTGTTTGGCGCTATATTACACACTTCGACGAGAGATGCCCGATTAACAGTTTAAGACACCCAGCAAACATGAACCCATCTATGCGTGACTGCTTAATTTGGAGTATTGTTTAAATTTTATTCCATTCGGGGACAAATTTTCATTAGCCAGCATCAAGGCGAGTCTTGTGATGTAATTCAAATGCTTTCGATCAGACAAACTTCTGTGTCGCACTCACATTTTGTCATCTACATGAATTCATTGTATTAAAGCGTCCTATTTTTAGAACGCAACACATAGTCATTGTACCAAAATAATGTCACATTGGTGATGGGGGTGCATGGCGGGATTAATTTAAATATAAGTCATTTTGGTAACGGTAATCGCTCTGTGTTTAAGTGTTTTTATTTACTCAATTCCTATCTGCAGTGGTATCCTGCACTTATATGGATTGGCAGAACCAGTTATTACTAAGAGAGTATTGATAGGGACTGAGTGGAGAGACCACGGGCATGTGCAGCCGAGGACCCGAGGTGAAGATGCCCCGCTGACCTAATTATGATACAGAAATATTAATAATGCAGTGTGTTGTTTTATGCTTCCCGAATCCCCGTCATATTCACATTTACTATGATGTTACCGCATTGTGCGTCTTTTTGTACAAAGCATAGCTGTCCACTGATTAAATGCACACAATACTTTTAATAAAGGTAATTAACAATACGTTGTATTTGGTGACTCAGATGCGATGTCACACGTGCATGGAAATTGGGAATTAGCCCCAATTTAGCTGCAACATTGCACAATCCTCTTGATCTCGGCACAATTTTCTTCACACTTGATTAATACCTACTGAATCTTGGCACATTGAGCTCTCTTCTCAAAAAACACATATATATGCAATGTACTTAAAAAAATCGAAACGGAAACCGGGAGTCAACTCTTTTAGTCAAAACCGAAACTTCAAAATTTCAAAACCATCCATCACTATCTTTCTGTGACATATCATGCCTGTAGAAAGGTAGTTCAAGTATTTATCGACCTATTTCGAAACCACGAAAAATTCAAAACCGAATATTGTTGGGGTGTATTTTGGAGCGCAAACCGCCATGTGGTTTTATGGATAAAGTTCCACTAAATATATATGCAAAGACTTACTTGAAACTAACTAAAGAAATTAATTATTCGTTAATTTATTCCTTTGCTTGCCCCTTCAAAATGAGATGATAATCAGCTTTGAAATATAAGTTTTACTTTATATAGTTTTGTACAAATTAATATATATTACAGAAGAGCTTATTCGAGTTACCGATTTTTTAACACTCGGGTCCCAAATTTTCTTCAACATGGCACAATAAATATCTGGTAATTTAGTACAGATAAAGTAAAATAAACAGCGTTTATATTTCTTTTATGCAAACATTTAAAAAAAACTGGAAACTAGTATGATTTTTGCAAGGTTTTAGAGTATATGAGGCTACTATATATACCCGAATGTCAAATTTAGTATCCTTGCTGCTCATTAAATTATGTAATGAACCGAATATGTGTTCTTTTTACAGGTCTGTGTTTTCATAGTTTCCATGGCCGTGATTGTTCTATTATATTATAAAGTTTATGGTATAGTCTAACCTACAACTACGAGACTGCTCTCGCAAAATGTCCCAAATGTCCTCGATTGATGTAAAGACCGGTCACGAGTTTCCACCATTATTACTCTGATCACACATGATTAGGCCTATACCATATGATCTTTCCATCTACGATTATTCGTCAACTTATTGGTTTGCTCGCTACTTCACATAATATACCTAAGAAAATGCGATGAGCATAGGCTTTGAAAAATAATTTTGCTTGAGACTGATGATATGTAATTTAGAATAAATTGTAGTAAATATTAGAGGCGCAATCAAGTATTGCTCATGTGTGTGTAGGTGCATACTCGACACATTGAAGATGTGCAACATATTTATTGAATATGCACTTTGTATCGTATTGGTGCAATCATTCCTCCTTGTAGTGTAGGGATCTGAAACACATAAATCCTTCAAACCTGCCACCTTCGTTGGGGGAAATTTTGGTCAGCGACCTTATATTTTTGTATAATTTGCATAATTTTGTCCGGGGGTGGTCGGAAAAAAGTTACAGGACACAAGGACCGGGTGGGTGGGTGTCCCCGAGCCTAGACTGCAGATTTTTTCTGATGTCATGCAATTTTTTTCCAAAATCATTTCTAAGACAAATTACAGCTTCAAAATGAATTGAAACAATCAGATTCATATAGTAGTGCATGCTATATATAGCCTTATACAAGTGAGGGGGGCTCTATATTTTAATTTTTTGTCCACAATTTCTCCCTTTAACAGTTGAAACCATGGGGTGGGTCCGGTTTTGGTCGAGGAAAAAAATTGCATTGAAAAAAATCCATTCTCATCTTTTCTCATAGTTTATCCTGGTTTATCATGGCTTTTTAAACTTATTATACATAGAGCATACCTGCGTGTTTTGAGTGAATACCGGACATATGAGTGGTCACAGTGAGATACTGGAATCATCACGAGTGGCCTTGTGATGATTCCAGTATTTCACTGTGACCACGAATGAGGTAATTCCGGTATTCATTCAAAACACGAAGGTTTTCTTTTTATTATATGCGCTATTTACTAAAATAGATAGAGGAATTAATTCAAAATCGAACTGATTCCGATTCACATCGGCAATACAATTTCTGCACAACAAACAGAGAGACCACGTGGTTTAATAAAATACTGTTTGATAACTCTGGGTTCCCTCATTTCTTGAAATCCCACTGGAAACCCCAGTACTTTTAAATAAATACTGGTAATGTATGACCTATTAGATTGATTTGCTGTCAAAAAGCCGAAAAATCGTTGTCCTCATTTGTTTATATTAATGATATCAGTCAAGATATTGAATAAACGATAAATACAGTGACCACGTGGTCGAAGTACATGGTCGATACATGACTACAGTGACTTTACTAAAGTCACATAATAACGTGTTGTCCACTGATTGGAGCATTAAAAGGCTCCAGATTAAATCTCAGAGCATCTAATTTTCTAAATTATATTATGCAATTAAAAATCTCACTTTTATATATATATAACATTATAATACAAATAAAGCCTCCTCTCATATAGCCAATAAGCTATTTGGTGATTGGAGTGTTGTATGAAATTATTAATTATTCTAGCAGTTCTTGGTACCGAAAGGGACAAAAAAGAAAATTTTATTTTCAAATCTCAGATGTATTACAATCCATTGTTTTTATCATCTCCTAATAATTGCTCAGATTCTAATGATGTTGATGATATGTGAAATTCAAGATGTTTCGCCAGATAGATCCAGAGAAATTCTTTGTTGAAAATGTCTTGCCATTTTTTGCTGGATTTATGCAAAACGTGCATCTCACCCTTAAAGGGGAACTGTACACTATTAAAATCCTGCCATTTGTGGGAACATCTACTATTATACTCAACAGAATATATGTAACAAATGAATGAATTTGAGCCATAGATTAGTGCAAAATACACTTGTGTGCTCTATGAACGATGCAAACAACATTGTAATTATAATGAAAATGAATTTATGAATGCTGTCATTTTCATTATAATTACCATGTTGTTTGCATAGTTCTCAGATTAAAGGGGTTTTCCCGTTCACCCGGCAGCTATTGTTTCGGGTCAAGGTGTCATAATCGGGTACATCACAGAGATGCCGACTATAGTTTATATCTTAGTTTGGTGTAGAATTCCCAGTCACCCGACAAAATTGTAGCCAATACGATAATCTCAATTTCACACCTTTTAATTAATAGATAAGAGCAACATGACTTTATAACAACTTGGTCACATAACATACACAAAATCGTCTGTTCATAGTGAACAAACTCAGTGATAACATATCAATACATAAATCATCAATATATATATATGTTTCAATTACAATTAGCACCCGGCCCATAGGGCCTATATGTCACGCTTAATAGTATAAGTACAGTCAATTTCAGTTAATTGCATATCGTTTAAATGCATATTTCGGCTATCTGCATAAAATATGCATGCACCAAACCATTTTCTCATAAAAAGACTATTTTTTAATCGTTTATTTGCATAAGGGTCGGACTCTATTCCGTTTTTATGCATACGAAAATCGCCAAAAATGTTGATGAGAAGGGGTAAAAAGTCACCTGATGGTGTCGAAATTATAGCAATTTGTTAAATTATTTACCTTGAAAAACGTTTTTTATGGGAAAACTTAATGCAAAGTTGTTGAAGATGACCATCGCGAGAGCGAAGACGGCAATTTTCAATTTCATAACACACGTGGTTTTCTATCTCTTCTCAGTAACATGCTTCTGTTGGCCTATATGTCACGCTTAATAGTATAAGTACATGTATGTACATGGTTTGGTCAAACACATGTGGACTATCCTCAGTGATGATATTAAGAGAATATAAAGTAGAGAATTTCATTTTAATCTTACACAATTTGGAGATATTCGGATTTATATATTTTGTATTCTTATATGTTCATACGTTTGGTGTATAATTTATTTGTATATGAATCGTTTTCTTCGCATAAAAGCATCAAATAGAAAATTTTCTAGTTGTCGGGGAAATAACAATAGCTCACTAAAAGAGTTGTCGATGCGGTCTGTTTTAAACATGTCATTAATATATCTTGGGACGGAATTTAAAAGAGACATCCGGATGTCATTGTAAAAGGGACAAAACAAAAGAAAATGTTTTTCGTCTTCAACTTTGTCTGAGCTGTACATAATGCAGATTCTTTGTTCGATTTTCTCGTTTCTGAAACAACCGGTTTCTATCCGCAGAGGTAAAATCGCACATCAAAATTTTGCAAGTATGGAGCGGTGGGATTTATCCATATTCATGGAAATATATTTTTCAGTAGCATAATTTTTCTTAAAGAGTCGGTATGTGCGTAGCTTTGGTACATATGTCATTTTTTTTCAATCCAAGTTTTCTGTTTAGATGCGGAAAGCTCTCGTTCGAGATCATGTATATTACATATCTGTAGGTTTTCAAAGGTGCTTGTCATATTTATTTCTGACAAAACACTATTAAATGATGCACACCATCCATCACTATTATTCATGAGATCCCAGAGAAAAACCATTTTTATTTCAGAAATCAAATCGTTAACGAAAATATTATAAAGTGTCGATGAGACAATGTCACCTTGTTTTACTCCAAAATTACATTCAAACTTGTCAGATATTCGGCCATTTACACGAACGCACGAATAAGTTATTCGATACATGCTCTTAACCCTTTGAACCCCAGCGGCCGGAAAACCGGCTGCTGCGTGAACCTCCAAATACCCTAGTGGCCGTTATACCGGCCGCTGAACCGGCCATTATAACGACCGCCACGTGTTTATAGTTTATAGCGCCCGCGAAGCCGCGGAAGCGAAGCGACCTAGGGTATACGTATGCGAATATGAGATATATACTAATCGACTTTTCGGCCCAATCTAAAAATAAATTGAAATTACCTAAAATAGGATAATTTATTCATAACTGAAGGGTCAGCCAGGGTCAGCGGAGTCCAAAATTCTATTGTTGGCAACGGTCGCCATTTTTTATTGATTAATGCCACCTCGAAATGTGTAATTGGGCAAAATGCTCCAGGCAAAAATAAAAGACTTTGCTCTAGCAACTGTTAGCTATACTTCATCATATGTAGGAACATCATGCTCCTAAAGCCAAATATATTTTAAAAAAGTGAATGTAAATTGAACAAAAGCTCTGGTTAACAAAAAAGTTAAATTGCATGAAAAAGTTTTGTTTACATATTTCATAAAATTATTAAAAATATTTACCCCAAAAGAGGAATCTAGCGACCTTGCTGGCCGTTTACATATTATCTTCAATTTTCTAACGGTATTTTCGCCTAAAAAAATGATGAAATATTCTCAAAGTTCAAGGCCGACAAACGGAAACTTTAAGTTCCGATTGAAAGATCGCAGAGTCATTTTAAGATTGCTTCTTGGGAAACCAGTAAAGGCGTCATGACATCAAGACGTACATCATGACGTCACTACCTACACCGGCGCGCACAATTCCAGACAGGACTGCGTCGATGGCCAGACAGCTGAGACTCGTATTACATGGCAGGCTAAATATCCACATTTACGTTATATGTGATTATTTACATACATTGTATATATCATTTTCTTGTGTCCCATTATAATTAGGGTGGATACACACATGCATGTAATTTCTGTATGTAAAATACATGTATTTTACATGGCCACACCAATAATTGATAACATTAATCACCTGCGCGCGAGCGGTTCATTGTTAACAGGCCAGACAAGTGAGCAGTGCTAAGCGAAGTCAAATTGTCTTCTATCAGTACATTTAAGGCCAGTCCAACACATGTCTTCTCTCACGGATGCGGAAATTAGTCAAGTCTGTGTGATATCTGGCATTTTATTAATGCACAACCACCAGAAGCCATACGTCTGGCATATACAGGCTTGATGTAGAACATTTTCAACCATGATGCTTGTTTGGGTGGGGTCTCGAAAGCTTCAAATCGCTAAGGGACTTTGTTGAATGTATCGGTCGGAATAATCTGGGCAAGAAGGTACAATATGATATGTTTTACTTAAATAGATCAGAGTTAGCCACCCCCGCCTGGTAGCTTTCGGGGTCATATATAGCCCCTGCATGCGTCGGGAAAATCCTGATCCACCACTGCTATAAATAAGAGAGGACTGGTAATTATTTAAATAGCAAGTCTACCATATGGGTTATCCCTCGAACAATTATTTTAAGTTGCCTGGCGACTCGTTCCAAGATAACGACGTAGGCAATGATTGGGTTGTCAGTGGACACATATTACATCGTTTGTATGATCCATGTAAAACGCCAAATACACGATAATTACAGAGATTACATGCATGTGTGTATCCACCCTATAGGGTTTATCAAATCCTTCTATAAAGATAACAATTCATCCGATAATCCCATGGACAGTAACACGCGGGCGCAAATTACGTTTACGTACATGATCATATTAGCTATGCGATTCAATAACAAATCGACGTCTAAACTCTAGTTATATATATCAAATATAAAAAGCCTGTTCAAATTATATTTATATGGTGAAGGGCCTCGATCGCATATCAAGTTGATTTCTTCGCGCATGCGCAGAGCAGCGAAATGCGAAATAAATAGTTTATAGCGTACTTATGCACGACATACCCACTAATATATGTTTAAGTGGCCCCACAGACATCGGCGGTGGTCAGGGTGTGTATATGGAATGTCTACCCGCTATAGTATCGGGTAGGAATATATGCGCATGCGCAGAACATAGGTTGTAAATGACAAAAACATGCGTTTTAAGCGAAATGTGGTGTTATATATAGGACATATAGCTGCATCATAATTGCAGTTTCTTGCTAATGCCGGGTAGTTGTCTGGTAAACGTTACTAAGGAGAGATTGGGTGGCAAAGTGTCCTTATATTTTAATGATCATAGAATGGTCCATGCATAACATACATATGTATGCACAGTTTCAAACAGGTGCCCCCCATTGGACATATAAAGCATTATGCGACTAAATATTGTATAAATTAAGGGAACACTACCACTTAATGGTTAGTGCAGTGGTGTCATCCGTTCATTTGTGGTACTTGATTAGCAACCGCTGCTACCTTAAATAATTAATTTCATTCGATCTCTCTTAAATTCTTGTCGGATATATCTCAAATTTCACATTATGGTATTATCGTCATCAAAAAACGCAATCACTGGCATTGAGTTATGACATACCATGCTATAATTGCCTTTTCCAGTCAATTCGGGGCAGTTGCCTAGCAACCGTTACCAAGACGCTGCCGCGTGGCAAAGTCTCCCAATTTTATAATGATCAGTGATCAATGGGGGGGGGGGGGACCTGTAAAGTTTCATACCTGTGTCACAAGTTGAACATAAACAACATCATCCAACAAGACACTATAAAATTTAAAGGAAAATCCCACGAGGAGCCCAGTGTCAGGGTGTCGGTCATGGTAGGGCGTCAGGGTTCAAAGGGTTAATGGATTGATATATGTTGCCATCTACGCCAATTTTTAAAAGTTTATATAATAACATATTCCTGTCTACTCGATCAAAGGCTTTACTGAAGTCAATAAAAGTTGTAAATAATTGAAGTTTTCCTCGTATTAAAGATATCAATACAAACATGTTGTCCAAGCAGGACCTCTTTGGTCGAAAACCATTTTGTTCGTATATATAACCGCGATAGGGGAAAGGTTGCGACTGAAACAACAACCCCGCGACGGTACTCAACACTGCCGGGCAAGTGGGAACGAAACATACTCTTAATTTGATATGGACTATAACTGCGGCTTGTTAATTGTGTAACTGGTCGCTGCCGGGTGAACGGGAATACCCCAGATTAAATTGGTGCATTTTGCATTAATCCATGGCTCGAATTCATTCATTTGTTACATATATTCCGTATCGTATAAAAGGAGATGGTCGCATAAATGGCTGGATTTAGTGTACAGTACCCCTTTAACTAAGAAATATATTATACATGTAGTACTAAATGTCTTGCGATAACGATTATTTTATAAGTTACTTACTTGTCACTATTCTGTATATATGTGAAATGATTCCACATGAAGGATGCTGCGATATTCACATGCAGTGAACACCATTGAAATAGGAATTGTCCATTGTGATTGACCGCCTCCCATGGAGCCTGACACATGCACATTCTATAGACGAGCATCATTTTTATCATGCAACAACTCAATTATTGAAAACTCTGTCCCCCTCCTGTCTTTTACTTTCTCACCCTCTCTCACTCTCTCTCTCTCCCTCTCTCTCTCCATGCCTCTTGCTCTCCCTAACACTATCTTCTCCCTGTCTCCATCCCTAACTCAAACTTAGTTATATCTCCATTTCTCCTAAAAAAAAAAACATTATTTCTATCCTTTCCCATCTGATCGATACCCCTCCCTCACTTATTGGGGAAGGGGCATGTCACCAAAGAGGAGAAGATCCTCATTTCCATACACTATCTCTTCTATTTTTACATATTTGTATCATCTGTATATTATGTTATGTTGGATTTGGAAATAAAAATATGTTTACACAAAGAAATATATTACCTGCATTGTTTTCTCAATGTTATAAACTTCCCTGTCAGAACATCAAAAAGTTTCCAGGTTTTGAACTGGTGGAGTATGATCTCTACATGTAAAGCCCTGGTAGAGATTCATGACATGATCTAATATAAAATATGTCACTCAAATGCTATATGGCTTTATAGGTCTGTACTGTAAATTATCGTTATTATTTCAGCTTCTGGGGGTGTCTGTTGGTGTCAAATCTACACTTGTTTATCAACTGAGAGACAACATCATCAACGAAGCAGCTGGCAGTACACGAGTGGTGTCACTTCTTAATGCAAAGAATGATATCAACATGGGAGCACTGTCAAAGTAATAAGCCAATATCCATAAATTTAGTCGCTCTTCTCTAAATATGGATGATATTAAAGTATGTAAGAAAGGTCTTTCGGAATCATGAAACAACCATTTGAAATTGTTCTTTTACATCTGCCCGTATTTGAGTTCTAAATACAAATTTAGCATACATCAGTTCACTTAAATTAGGTTACAATTGTGCTCTGTTTCGTTGGATATTCCGAAATCCCTGAATATCCAGTGAAACAGGTCACTTTTATTCCATTGTAATTCAATCCACCAAAAATTTTAAAGGCCTGCAAGGCGTTCGTAATATCAATATCAAGATATTGGAATTTCGGCACTCAACTATAAACAAACAAGTGCAACGCCAAGCATGGCATATACCCCCGATGCTCAGATTAGAGAGTGGGCATACTAAATATTTGTATGGATGGAGAGTGTTTGTTATTTTCTAAATCCAAGAAGTGGGTATACTTTTCCATTAAACTGGGCTACCAATACACCAAAGCACAATCAAATCCGATGATCCATGCCTATTATATAAAGTTACAAGCTGAAATTTTCATATTGATACAAAATTAAGAAATCGGTGTTGAATCTTTATTAAACAAGCTGATGCTGAAATCCACAAGTTGATTATTCGAAACAAATCCCAACATGGCCTACTGATCGCCATAAACAACCTAAAGGTGCAAAGATCACTTAAAAAAGGAACAACCTTCAATAAAAAGGTACCATTATTATTCAGATATCTAGTTATTACTCCATGTAGTGACCCTTCGATGATGCTAATATGCCACCTTGTGTTACCACAGGTGTAACATGTGCAGATCGAGAGCCCAATTGATCATGCACTGTGACGTAGTTTATCTAAAAAATGTGCCGACAACTCTGTGCTGGTGAGCTGATGCACTAGCCGGCATGTTGTTTATTTAATTAGCTGTAAATTGTAATATAGTTTCATTCACTGAATTACCAATCCTTCTTAAGTTCTATGGATCTTTTTCAAGTCGTTGTTACAGAAGGCATAGACCCAGAACGCTTTTTTAGACAAAACACCTAGCACCAGTCACCGGTTCAGAAGTTCCGGATTTTGTTATGCGTTACATATTTTGGAAATCCCGATTACTTAAAAAACTGTTTTGATGTTTTACCTTCTTTACTCTTTTTTCACATAGATTAAATGCATTCAATGAGCCTATTATTTATATTTTGGCTGGATATCTTGTGTCAAATACCATTCAGTTGGCAGTAACAACATATTTATCAAGTAAATCAGCCAGAAACTTACAAATAACAGTTTTCAAAATATCTTTTGCAAAGATGTTTCATTGTCAATCATGTCCCCGGGAGACGGGGTTCGACTAATCGACTTGTAGTCAACTTCTCCTGCCCACAGTTGACTTCTGACAACCCCTAATTTCGTCAAAACTACTCCATACCAAAGCACAACCGTATCTGATGATGCGTGTTCGAATGTTCGAAACCTGGAGCAAGTCCTATCCTTTCCACCAAGCTGTGCTATCACCTTTCCACTGGATAATGAAATTCAATAATTAACACCCATGTTAGAAGATATGTTCGGACGGACACAATATTCACCATTTTTCAAGACGAACAAGTGCCATAAATCTGGTAAGAATTAATGGACTAAACCCATAGTATGTGGGTATCCTTTCCCACAAAATGTGCTATTGCCATGCCAATGGACAATGAAATTTGTTAACGATTATGTATGTTACGCAGATGTAATAAGTCCATTTTTTGATGATCGTATCCGATACCATGCCCCAGTTAAACTCGACATCGATTTAACTTTACCAACTCAGTTATCTACTAAATGAGTTATTTGGAACTACGATAGAGCCGACTACGAAGGCATTAACAACATGTTATCTAATTGGGATTTTAAAAGTGTTAGCCATAATCTGCATGTATCTAAGATTAACAACGAACTGACAGAAATGTTACAAAATGCTTGTCTGAAATTTATTCCAAATAAAACAGTCTGCATAAGAAAAGACTGTCCTCCTTGGTTGACGTGTGGGGTAAGAAAACTAATGCGCCAACGCAATAGACTACATAGAATCGCCAAATAAAAAAATTCCTCACCTTCCTGGGCAAAATTTCGTATTTTTCGAAATCAATGTGTGAGTGCTGTCAGAAAAGCAAAAGTCGATTATGACAGTAAAATTGACCACATTTTGAGTGATAAAAACACTGATTCATCGACATGGTGGAAGAATCTGCAGAAAGTAATTTCACCCACCACAAAAGCAATACCCCCTCTTTTAAGCAACGACTGTTATCTAGTTTCCCCTTCTGAAAAGGCACATGCGTTGAATGATTATTTTTGTGAAATATCTAAAGTTGATGATAATTCATGCAATACTCACTTGAGCTCTACTATTCAATATACAGAAACTGCTCCCGAACTAGCGGACATAAAAATCACATCAGTCGACGTTTTTAACGCTCTTAAAAAGTTAAAAGTTTCCAAAGCCTGTGGACCTGATAATATTAGCCCACGTATGCTAAAACAGTGTGCCTCGTCTCTTTCTGAACCACTTTCCCATTTCTTCAATATTTTCACAAACAAGAGTTACTATCCGCATGAATGGAAAAAATCCAATGTGACTCCTATTTTTTAAAATGGTGACCCAAGCATAATAGCGAACTACCGCCCCATTTCTCTTCTGAGCTGTATATCCAAAACTTATGAGAAGTGCATTTACAAATATCTTTGGACATACCTAGACGAAAATAAGTTACTTTCTGTTTACCAATCAGGATTCAAAAAAGGTGACTCTACAGTATATCAGCTTACTGACATATATGACTATATTAGCAGATCTCTGGACGAAGGTAAAGAAATTCGATGTATTTTTTGTGATATAAGCAAAGCCTTTGACAAGGTTTGGCACGAAGGTCTCCTGTTTAAGCTTAAGAAACTTGGAATAAAGGGTAAAGTATATGAACTAATTTCATCTTATCTTGAAGGTCGTCAACAGAGAGTTATAGTTGATAATGCTAGTTCTGAGTGGCAAAATGTTTCCGCAGGTGTGCCTCAAGGCTCAATATTAGGCCCACTGTTATTCCTGATTTACATTAACGACATAACCGAAAACATCACGTGCAACATACGTCTATTTGCTGATGATACATCAATATATTTATGTGTCGAGAACCCTGTTTTAGCAGCTGAAATAATTAATAGAGACATTGCCACTATTGTCGATTGGTCAAAACAATGGCTTGTAAAATTTAATCCCCTCAAAACTGAAGCTTTAATGATATCAAAGAAATCTACAAATATAGTTCACCCACCCCTAATCATGGCTGATTCTGATTTAAACAATATTTATTAGCCCCAATATTACATTTATGATGAACAACATTTAGATGATGGAAACATGAGTAGAATAGAAAAGGGGAAGAGGATTTAGCAGCAAGCAGATATGTGCTTTTGTTGAGCTATCTCCTCAGACAAGTAGAAAAATTGTAGAAATCAAGGAAGATCGAGCGAATGGCAAGTGGTCGAGTTAGAGAAACAATAGGTTTAAGAAGTGATGGTATATTAATATTATGATGTACAGACGAGTTTACAATAAGTGTTGAAATGATAAATAAGCTTATGTGGATAATAATGAGAGGGGTGTATTCACAAGGAATACGAGACAGAGATAGGTGAAGCGATAGAAATAAAGAGCTTGTATGTGAAAAAAAAGTCGGTACCACTGTTATGAACATTTTTAGACTAACTTGTGGAAAGAATTATTTTGAAAATGAATTGTTTTGAAAATAAATGTGGAAACTAAATATGGAAACTAAATATGAAAACTAAATATGAAAACTCCATGGGTTATCGTTGCTATGCCGTTGAATTGTTAGTGTATTGTTTGAAACGACCGCTTTTTAGAATGAAGTATTGCGTAGCTCTGAATATTTCATTATTTATTTCAGATGATAGCAATGGTATGCCTTTGAGTAAGATCTTGGTAGTTAAGAAAGTCGGGTCAATATTTGAGAATGAGTCAGACCTGAGTTGAGTATATCTTTGACAGAATAATAGAAAGTGTTCAGCGCTTTCTACATCCCCGCATACACAATTGTCACAATCGCGTAAATGGTTTTCACGAAGGTCACGATTTAGATTACTACACTTGAGTCTTAAACGGGCATGCAATATTTGGGTTTCGCGATTTAAACAATAATCAAAATGTTGGGCTTCCCTTTTACCTCAATGTGTGTAATCAATGGCTTTAGCATGCAGAATTTCATCACTGGCTTCCCTGTTACCTCAGTGTGTGTAAACAATGGCTTCAACATGCATAATCTCATCACTGGCTTCCATGTTACCTCAATGTGTATAAACAATGGCTTTAACATGCAGAATTTCATCACTGGCTTCCCTGTTACATCAGTGTGTGTAAACAATGGCTTTATTAACATGCAGAATTTCATCACTGGCTTCCCTGTTACTTCAATGTGTGTAAACAATGGGTTTAACATGCAAAATCTCATCACTGGCTTCCCTGTTACCTCAGTGTGTGTAAACAATGGCTTTTAATAACATGCAGAATATCACCACTGGCTTCCCTGTTACCTTAATGTGTGTAAACAATGGCTTTAACATTCAGAATCGCATCACTGGCTTCCCTGTTACCTCAATGTGTGTAAACAATGGCTTTAACATGCAGAATCTCATCACTGGCTTCCCTGTTGCCTCAATGTGTATAAACAATGGCTTCAACATGCATAATCTCATCACTGGCTTCCCTGTTACCTCAGTGTGTGTAAACAATGGCTTCAACATGCATAATCTCATCACTGGCTTCCCTGTTACCTCAGTGTGTGTAAACAATGGCTTTAACATGCAGAATCTCATCACTGGCTTCCCTGTTACCTCAGTGTGTGTAAACAATGGCTTTAACGTGCAGAATCTCATCACTGGCTTCCCTGTTACCTCAGTGTGTGTAAACAATGGCTTTAACATGCAGAATCTCATCACTGGCTTCCCTGTTACCTCAGTGTGTGTAAACAATGGATTTAACATGCAGAATTTCATCACTGGCTTCCCTGTTACCTCAATGTGTGTAAACAATGGCTTTAACACTGTTTAACATGCATAATCTCATCACTGGCTTCCCTGTTACCTCAATGTGTGTAAACTATGGCTTTAACATGCAGAATCTCATCACTGGCTTCCCTGTTACCTCAATGTGTGTAAACAATGGCTTTAGCATGCAGAATCTCATCACTAGCTTCCCTATTACCTCAATGTGTGTAAACAATGGCTTTAACATGCAGAATCTCATCACTGGCTTCCCTGTTACCTCAATGTGTGTAAACAATGGCTTTAACACTGTTTAACATGAATAATCTCACCACTGGCTTCCCTGTTACCTCAGTGTGTGTAAACAATGGCTTTAACATGCAGAATCTCATCACTGACTTCCCTGTTACCTCAGTGTGTGTAAACTATGGATTTAACATGCAGAATCTCATCACTGGCTTCCCTGTTGCCTCAATGTGTGTAAACAATGTCTTTAACATGCAGAATCTCATCACTGGCTTCCCTGTTACCTCAGTGTGTGTAAACAATGGCTTCAACATGCAGAATCTCATCACTGGCTTCCCTGTTACCTCAATGTGTGTAAACAATGGCTTTAACACTGTTTAACATGAATAATCTCATCACTGGCTTCCCTGTTACCTCAGTGTGTGTAAACAATGGCTTTAACATGCAGAATCTCATCACTGGCTTCCCTGTTACCTCAGTGTGTGTAAACAATGGCTTTAACATGCATAATCTCATCACTGGCTTCCCTGTTACCTCAGTGTGTGTAAACAATGGCTTTAACATGCAGAATCTCATCACTGGCTTCCCTGTTACCTCAGTGTGTGTAAACAATGGCTTTAACATGCAGAATCTCATCACTGGCTTCCCTGTTACCTCAATGTGTGTAAACAATGGCTTTAACACTGTTTAACATGCATAATCTCATCACTGGCTTCCCTGTTACCTCAATGTGTGTAAACTATGGCTTTAACATGCAGAATCTCATCACTGGCTTCCCTGTTACCTCAATGTGTGTAAACAATGGCTTTAACATGCAGAATCTCATCACTAGCTTCCCTATTACCTCAATGTGTGTAAACAATGGCTTTAACATGCAGAATCTCATCACTGGCTTCCCTGTTAACTCAATGTGTGCAAACAATGGCTTCAACATGCATAATCTCATCACTGGCTTCCCTGTTACCTCAGTGTGTGTAAACAATGGCTTTAACATGCAGAATCTCATCACTGACTTCCCTGTTACATCAGTGTGTGTAAACTATGGCTTTAACATGCAGAATCTCATCACTGGCTTCCCTGTTACCTCAATGTGTGTAAACAATGGCTTCAACATGCAGAATCTCATCACTGGCTTCCCTGTTACCTCAATGTGTGTAAACAATGGCTTTAACACTGTTTAACATGAATAATCTCATCACTGGCTTCACTGTTACCTCAGTGTGTGTAAACTATGGCTTTAACATGCAGAATCTCATCACTGGCTTCCCTGTTACCTCAGTGTGTGTAAACAATGGCTTCAACATGCATAATCTCATCACTGGCTTCCATGTTACCTCAATGTGTGTAAACAATGGCTTTAACATGCAGAATTTCATCACTGGCTTCCCTGTTACATCAGTGTGTGTAAACAATGGCTTTAACACTGTTTAACATGAATAATCTCATCACTGGCTTCCCTGTTACCTCAATGTGTGTAAACAATGGCTTTAACACTGTTTAACATGAATAATCTCATCACTGGCTTCCCTGTTACCTCAGTGTGTGTAAACTATGGCTTTAACATGCAGAATCTCATCACTGGCTTCCCTGTCACCTCAATGTGTGTAAACAATGGCTTTAACATGCAGAATCTCATCACTGGCTTCCCTTTTACCTCAATGTGTGTAATCAATGGCTTTAACATGCAGAATTTCATCACTGGCTTCCCTGTTACCTCAGTGTGTATAAACAATGGCTTCAACATGCATAATCTCATCACTGGCTTCCATGTTACCTCAATGTGTGTAAACAATGGCTTTAACATGCGGAATTTCATCACTGGCTTCCCTGTTACCTCAGTGTGTGTAAACAATGGCTTTATTAACATGCAGAATTTCATCACTGGCTTCCCTGTTACTTCAATGTGCGTAAACAATGGTTTTAACATGCAAAATCTCATCACTGGCTTCCCTGTTACCTCAGTGTGTGTAAACAATGGCTTTATATAACATGCAGAATATCACCACTGGCTTCCATGTTACCTTAATGTGTGTAAACAATGGCTTCAACATTCAGAATCGCATCACTGGCTTCCCTGTTACCTCAATGTGTGTAAACAATGGCTTTAACATGCAGAATCTCATCACTGGCTTCCCTGTTGCCTCAATGTGTATAAACAATGGCTTCAACATGCATAATCTCATCACTGGCTTCCCTGTTACCTCAGTGTGTGTAAACAATGGCTTCAACGTGCATAATCTCATCACTGGCTTCCCTGTTACCTCAGTGTGTGTAAACAATGGCTTTAACATGCATAATCTCATCACTGGCTTCCCTGTTACCTCAGTGTGTGTAAACAATGGCTTTAACATGCATAATCTCATCACTGGCTTCCCTGTTACCTCAGTGTGTGTAAACAATGGCTTTAACATGCAGAATCTCATCACTGGCTTCCCTGTTACCTCAATGTGTGTAAACAATGGCTTTAACACTGTTTAACATGCATAATCTCATCACTGGCTTCCCTGTTACCTCAATGTGTGTAAACAATGGCTTTAACATGCAGAATCTCATCACTAGCTTCCCTATTACCTCAATGTGTGTAAACAATGGCTTTAACATGCAGAATCTCATCACTGGCTTCCCTGTTACCTTAATGTGTGCAAACAATGGCTTCAACATGCATAATCTCATCACTGGCTTCCCTGTTACCTCAGTGTGTGTAAACAATGGCTTTAACATGCAGAATCTCATCACTGACTTCCCTGTTACCTCATTGTGTGTAAACTATGGCTTTAACATGCAGAATCTCATCACTGGCTTCCCTGTTACCTCAATGTGTGTAAATAATGGCTTTACCATGCAGAATCTCATCACTGGCTTCCCTGTTACCTCAATGTGTGCAAACAATGGCTTCAACATGCATAATCTCATCACTGGCTTCCCTGTTACCTCAGTGTGTGTAAACAATGGCTTTAACATGCAGAATCTCATCACTGACTTCCCTGTTACCTCAGTGTGTGTAAAATATGGCTTTAACATGCAGAATCTCATCACTGGCTTCCCTGTTACCTCAATGTGTGTAAACAATGGCTTTAACATGCAGAATCTCATCACTGGCTTCCCTGTTACCTCAATGTGTGTAAACAATGGCTTCAACATGCAGAATCTCATCACTGGCTTCCCTGTTACCTCAATGTGTGTAAACAATGGCGTTAACACGGTTTAACATGAATAATCTCATCACTGGCTTCCCTGTTACCTCAGTGTGTGTAAACTATGGCTTTAACATGCAGAATCTCATCACTGGCTTCCCTGTTACCTCAATGTGTGTAAACAATGGCTTTAACATGCAGAATCTCATCACTGGCTTCCCTTTTACCTCAATGTGTGTAATCAATGGCTTTAACATGCATAATTTCATCACTGGCTTCCCTGTTACCTCAGTGTGTGTAAACAATGGCTTCAACATGCATAATCTCATCACTGGCTTCCATGTTACCTCAATGTGTGTAAACAATGGCTTTAACACTGTTTAACATGAATAATCTCATCACTGGCTTCCCTGTTACCTCAGTGTGTGTAAACTATGGCTTTAACATGCAGAATTTCATCACTGGCTTCCCTGTTACCTCAGTGTGTGTAAACAATGGCTTTATTAACATGCAGAATTTCATCACTGGCTTCCCTGTTACTTCATTGTGCGTAAACAATGGTTTTAACATGCAAAATCTCATCACTGGCTTCCCTGTTACCTCAGTGTGTGTAAACAATGGCTTTTAATAACATGCAGAATATCACCACTGGCTTCCCTGTTACCTTAATGTGTGTAAACAATGGCTTTAACATTCAGAATCGCATCACTGGCTTCCCTGTTACCTCAATGTGTGTAAACAATGGCTTTAACATGCAGAATCTCATCACTGGCTTCCCTGTTGCCTCAATGTGTATAAACAATGGCTTCAACATGCATAATCTCATCACTGGCTTCCCTGTTACCTCAGTGTGTGTAAACAATGGCTTCAACGTGCATAATCTCATCACTGGCTTCCCTGTTACCTCAGTGTGTGTAAACAATGGCTTTAACATGCAGAATCTCATCACTGGCTTCCCTGTTACCTCAGTGTGTGTAAACAATGGCTTTAACATGCATAATCTCATCACTGGCTTCCCTGTTACCTCAGTGTGTGTAAACAATGGCTTTAACATGCAGAATCTCATCACTGGCTTCCCTGTTACCTCAATGTGTGTAAACAATGGCTTTAACACTGTTTAACATGCATAATCTCATCACTGGCTTCCCTGTTACCTCAATGTGTGTAAACAATGGCTTTAACATGCAGAATCTCATCACTAGCTTCCCTATTACCTCAATGTGTGTAAACAATGGCTTTAACATGCAGAATCTCATCACTGGCTTCCCTGTTACCTTAATGTGTGCAAACAATGGCTTCAACATGCATAATCTCATCACTGGCTTCCCTGTTACCTCAGTGTGTGTAAACAATGGCTTTAACATGCAGAATCTCATCACTGACTTCCCTGTTACCTCATTGTGTGTAAACTATGGCTTTAACATGCAGAATCTCATCACTGGCTTCCCTGTTACCTCAATGTGTGTAAACAATGGCTTTAACATGCAGAATCTCATCACTGGCTTCCCTGTTACCTCAATGTGTGTAAACTATGGCTTTAACATGCATAATCTCATCACTGGCTTCCCTGTTACCTCAATGTGTGTAAACAATGGCTTTAACATGCAGAATCTCATCACTAGCTTCCCTATTACCTCAATGTGTGTAAACAATGGCTTTAACATGCAGAATCTCATCACTGGCTTCCCTGTTACCTCAATGTGTGCAAACAATGGCTTCAATATGCATAATCTCATCACTGGCTTCCCTGTTACCTCAGTGTTTGTAAACAATGGCTTTATTAACATGCAGAATTTCATCACTGGCTTCCCTTTTACTTCAATGTGTGTAAACAATGGTTTTAACATGCAAAATCTCACCACTGGCTTCCCTGTTACCTCAGTGTGTGTAAACAATGGCTTTTAATAACATACAGAATATCACCACTGGCTTCCCTGTTACCTCAATGTGTGTAAACAATGGCTTTAACATGCATAATCTCATCACTGGCTTCCCTTTTACCTCAGTGTGTGTAAACAATGGCTTCAACATGCATAATCTCATCACTGGCTTCCCTGTTACCTCAGTGTGTGTAAACAATGGCTTTAACATGCAGAATATCATCACTGGCTTCCCTGTTACCTCAGTGTGTGTAAACAATGGCTTTAACATGCAGAATCTCATCACTGGCTTCCCTGTTACCTCAGTGTGTGTAAACAATGGCTTTAACATGCAGAATCTCATCACTGGCTTCCCTGTAACCTCAATGTGTGTAAACAATGGCTTTAACACTGTTTAACATGCATAATCTCATCACTGGCTTCCCTGTTACCTCAATGTGTGTAAACTATGGCTTTAACATGCAGAATCTCATCACTGGCTTCCCTGTTACCTCAATGTGTGTAAACAATGGCTTTAACATGCAGAATCTCATCACTGGCTTCCCTGTTACCTCAATGTATGCAAACAATGGCTTCAACGTGCATAATCTCATCACTGGCTTCCCTGTTACCTCAGTGTGTGTAAACTATGGCTTTAACATGCAGAATTTCATCACTGGCTTCCCTGTTACCTCAATGTGTGTAAACAATGGCTTCAACATGCAGAATCTCATCACTGGCTTCCCTGTTACCTCAGTGTGTGTAAACTATGGCTTTAACATGCAGAATCTCATCACTGGCTTCCCTGTTACCTCAGTGTGTGTAAACTATGGCTTTAACATGCAGAATCTCATCACTGGCTTCCCTGTTACCTCAGTGTGTGTAAACTATGGCTTTAACATGCAGAATCTCATCACTGGCTTCCCTGTTACCTCAATGTGTATAAACAATGGCTTCAACATGCAAAATCTCATCACTGGAGGGTTATTGATAATGAAAACTGATAAGAATAAATTCCTTCTATTTTTTCATGATCTTGATTATACTGGTTTAAATAACTTTATATAATTTTCTAGCTGTTCTGTCCATAAACATCTTCCTCATGTTTAAAAGAAACTGCAAGAAAAGCACTTTCTATAGACATTACATGCTGTGAACTTAGTATGAAGTAGATATCCAAATTACCCTCAACTGATCAGACAGTCCCCATGTATCATTTATATTACATGCCATGTAGTAGATATTAAAGGTACTCAATCTGATCAGACAGTCCCAATATCATCAAGTTACAAGGACAATATTTCTTCAAAATACGCTTTAGTTATCAGAATTGATTAATTACAACAAAATAATTAATGCGAACCACTGTCAACTATGGTATAAAATTTCCCAAAACGTGTTATTTATCAAAATTTATTGTTCAATGAAATATGGCCATATTATCACTTGAGTATCACAAAATTTGGCCGTATTTACACTTGATTTTATAGTTCTCTAGCTTCTGCAATTTTGTTTGACGACTTTTTTCTGGACCACAAATAAGAACACATCTCAAGAAATAAAAAATTTCAAAAATTGATATCTGATCACTCCGAGATTTGATGGGTGGGTTCCTCGATCGTAATTTGGGAGCATTAATTTGGATTATGCATCTTTAAACAGTGCCAGAACAACTTTCTGTTAATGATATCTATAGTAAATAACATTCCGGTGGACTCGATTATTTAAAGTGACAATGACAATGTGCTCCGTTCAAAATGTTTTCTCCGCGCAATCGGCGGCCAATGCTGGTAAATCGAAAACAAAAGTTAGCAGCTCTCGGACAATCAGAATCCGAGTTTCAGTGACAAATCTTACACTTGAATTACAATTCACAACATTATAGTACTAGTATGGTCGTTAGAGAGTTAGGACGGGAAGAAATTGGTATAGACACTTTTTATCTCATTTGAAGCAGGAGTGTGTCCTGTATAACATATACAAAATCAGCTAAAATCCGCTTTGGGGAAAATTTTCAAGAGCTCTTTGAAAAAAGGTCCTATTTTTAGCTTTATTGTCAAATTGTCGTTCCTTATAGAATATACACTTCAATGGCATTTAACTATAAGTTTATATAAAGATGGCAGAAACATGCAACAAAAACAAATCACTATTATTGTCATGATGGACACACATGCATGGGTGCCCCAAACCAACAAATTGGTGTTTATAACCATCTAATGAGTGTCCCAAGCCACATGGCAATTGTCTTAAACTCCCAGGTGTGTCTAAACACCACCCAACCAGTGTCTCAAAACACCCCCAGAATGCACCACACCATCTAACTAACTATCCATTAAAATCTCAAAACATCCAGCGAGTGTCCCATGGTGTGGTAAACTCATTGGATGGTTTTGTCGTTCCTTATAGAATATACACTTCAATGGCATTTAACTATAAGTTTATATAAAGATGCAACAAAAACAAATCACTATTATTGTCATGATGGACACATGCATGGGTGCCCCAAACCAACAAATTGGTGTTTATAACCATCTAATGAGTGTCCCAAGCCACATGGCAATTGTCTTAAACTCCCAGGTGTGTATAAACAACACCCAACCAGTGTCTCAAAACACCCCCAGAATGCACCACACCATCCTACTAACTATCCATTAAAATCTCAAGACATCCAGCGAGTGTCCCATGGTGTGGTTAACTCATTGGATGGTTTGGAAAACTAATTTGATAGTCTGACATACTTGATGGAAATTTTTTTATAATATTTTGGTTGTATTGAGATGACATTAGTAGGTAATAGGTAAAAACACTTCAATCGTTGACTTTCAATTGCAATTTATGCAGTCATTTTGAAGACTTTTGAGACACTGAATTGTCAAATCCCCAGGTTTTGACTTACTATCATGAATGGTGGTGCAATGTACTAGCTACTTACGCCTATATTCTTCATATAAATGGAAACGATCTTGTGAAATGTAGCGTCAAATTTTACTACTTCTGGTTGTATTTTGTCTGCCATTTTGGATTTAACCCTTTGGCGAGTAGAACAACATATATGTCGTCTATCGGTTGAGGAGTAGAACGACAGATAACCATGTAACAATTTCCCCCTTCTGTCTATGTGGGGAATTTGAAACAACTTACCACTATCTCTTTGAATGTACATTTTATCAAGAGCCCAGAAGAGAACTATATGACTCCCTACCAAATGTTGCCTTATCTGAGAATACACTAATGCGGGGGTCAAGAGAGCTTAGTCTTCGCGAAAACAAACAAATATTTAATGCAGTACAGACATATATTATGAGAACAAAAAGATTTCCATGATCTGTATGGGTAACAAATTGCTTTGGATTCCGGCCGCGTTATGCGGCAGCACGATGTTCCCCATTATATATGTAGTACTAAATGTCTTCCGATAACGATTATTTTGTAAGTTACTTACTTGTCACTATCCTGTATATACGTGAAATGATTCTACATGAAGAATGCAGCGATATTCACAGTGAACCCCATTGAAATAGGAATTGGCCATTGCGATTGACCCCCTCCCATGGAGCCTACGCATGCATATTACTACGAGCATAATTCTCATCACGCAGCAACTAAATTATTGAAAACTCTGTCCCCTCTACTTTCTCACTCTCTCTCTCACTCTCTCTCTTCTCTCTCTCTCTCTCTCTATATCTCTCTCTATCTCTCTATCTCTCTCTCTGCCTCCTGCTATCCCTAACACTATCTTCCCGCTGTGTCCATCCCAACTTAAACTTAGTTACTTCTCCTTTAAAAAATATTATTTCTATTATTTCCCATCTGATCGATACCCCTCCCTCACTTACTGGGGAAGGGGCATGTCGCTAAAGAGGAGAAGACTTCATATAAGCCCTCGGGCTTGTTGTCTGATCCTCATTTCCATACATTATCTCTTATATGTTGTGTATTTATGTCATTTGTGTATTATGTGTATTATGTTTGGATTTGGAAATAAAAATATGTTTACACTGAGTAGAACGACATATATGTCGTTTCAGGAAGTGTTATTTTACATAGACATATTAAACTTCAATAAATGATCCGATTTATAAATGATTTGTAAAGGAGTTATTTTGATTAATATAATGTCCCAAATGTATAAGTGTAATCGATTATGATAACACACGTTAGCGAAAAATGCACATAAATTAAAATGAATTATTGGACCCTTTTGACCCGAACTTGTTAATAATTATTGCTATGACGTTGACGTTAAATTTACTCATGACGTCATGTATATGACGTTACAGATACTCTCCAAAGGGTTAAAAGCAAATTATGCATGACATGACAGGCATATGACATGGTAACAAGAATAATGCATTCTTGTTATAAGTGAGTAGATGGGCGCGAAGCGCCCGGGATGGTCGAAAAGATCGAGTGATCTTCTCCTTCACCCCATGGTTTGTTGTTGTTGGAGATATAGCACACAGAAAATATTCATGTCTGAACACGGCAAAAGTTGAATATAATTGAATTAAGTGTTATATCTTGAATTGGATTGATTTGAATTGGGGAAAGGCCCACGAGCTTTAATACGGGGCATGTGGGGAGTCCCGGTGTGTCCCTTTGATGTTTTTGTTGTTGCTGAGCGTGTCGAGTGGTGCGCTGAAAAAAGGAACGGGGCCCGTGTTATGATGTTAAAATGGTGTTAGTTTGTATTGTTAGTTTGTTAGTTTTTCAAGCCGCTAAACAATTGCAAGTCAAAGCGTGTGATTCAATGTGCCAACCTATAGAGATTCCAATACAGACCAAACGCACTGTGAGAGTTTTTCTAAGCTATATCAGGTTGTTGCATTTAAATTTAAATTTAAATGGCCCGCCCTACCTCCCCTGGGCACGGGCGTAGATGAAGGCATATATGACGAATTTGTGTACAGTGTTATTTGGGTTTTAATATATGAAAATAAAAACAGATCTGAATGATGATGGTCTTTAATGGTTGACAATATATGTGAATGGTTTAGACAGAGATGTATACATATGATTTACATTCAATAGATTTTTTTATTTTTTTTTTGTGTGGATTTTTGGTAAATTATTATTTTTTTTTTATAAAAATGATATATACATTTAGTACATGGCAGTGTGTTCTTGAGCCATGAGCCGTCCCCGCTCCCGAAGAAAGGCCAGAGCGGCAAGCGGGACAAGCATATGTCGGTATATGCCCCTCCCAACTCTGTGAGAGCTGTGACCGCTTATGGGTCTGTAGTTCCTGCACCCCACCCCGAGCCAGTGCTGATAGGTTAGCAGAACTCACCACAAAGAATTATCATCTGGTATGATCCACCTCGAGATCCGGCTCGCGCTGGCCTTTGGCGAACGCCTTGTTGTTTATCAGTTCCATTCTCTCTCTCCCGTATTTCTACACTCTCTCTAAACTCGCTCGCAATGACGTCACTTCCTTCCGCTTCAGAATGTACAATACAGTCACACCCAGAAACAAATGTCCATTCACCAAAACACATCGTAACACATTCCTCTTTCTTTCTTCTATTTTTTTTTTAATTTTTTTTTACTTCTTTTCTTTATATACACAAACAATGAATTATCTACATGAAAATAGTCAGTGATGATCTAAAAGTCATATTTTCCTTCAAAATTGTCCACATACAAGTATCTGTGATAATTCTTTATGTGAAGCCCCCTTTTTGGTTAATGCATCTGCCAGTTGGTTCTTACTCTCTATCCATTGAACTTTTGAAATGTCTCCTTCATTTAGCATCTGCTTGATGTTGGAAATGTCTATTCTTAGTCTCTTTTCAGATGCTAACTTGGTTGAATTTATATTCTCCACTAGAGAACGATTATCAGTGAACACATCAATGTGCATTTTGTTTCTATCCACAGTGTTGAAAAGTAATTCACTCAATATGCAGCCCAAATAATATGCTGCATCCAGTCCGTCAACCATGGCTAGTGCCTCGGCAGCTAGTGTACTCTTCACAACTCTCCGAATTTTGTTAGACTTCCAGCAAATTGGACTACATTTTTCATTATTGTCAACCAAGAATATCATATAACCACAAGAGCTAGAATATCCATCAGGAAGGTTTGCAAATGAGGCATCACAGTATAGTCTCAGTCGAAGGTTGTTAACATCATTAAGTACCGGGAATTTTATTTCGAATGATTCCAATTTGAGCTGTTTTAGAATTTTGTTGCATTTAACTAAGTGTTCAACTTTGGGTTCTTTGATAGATGTGCTGATCTCCAAAGCATCATATGCTGCATCGGGGCGTGTCTGATTAACTATCCAATTGATTTGTCCAGATGAGCTCCGCAATTGTGTTATTTCACTTTCAGTCAACGGTTCATGTTTCATAGATTTCCGTGCATTGTTTATCGGAATGAATTGTGTAGATTCTATGTATTGTTGTTGATTCATGAATATTCCTTCATCTGAATGTCTGATATCAAGTCCAATGTATTTGAATTGAGAAGTTTGATGTCTTCCAATGTTGAAGGTTTCAGACAGAGGAATGATAACATTTTCTTTGAATTCCTTTGTACCTGCCCAGATAAAGTCATCAACATGAATTAAGAACATTCCAGAAAGTTCCTTATTGTCATATTTGTAGAATAAGCTTGGATCAGTTACTGATTTTCGGCACCCTAGTTGTTTCATCACATCACAAACTTTGAAATACCAATTTCTCGAAGCATCATTCAGGCCATATACACATTTTTTGAGTTTCCATAACTTCCCTGATGACAGTGATATATCCGGTTTGAGATATACTTCTCGTCCAATTTCCGTTCCTTGCAGAAAAGCAGCCTTCACATCAATAAAACTGCATATCCACTCTAATGATGAAGCTAATGCTAATAAGATTTTTAGAGTTTCCTTCCCTGCAGTTGGCGAATCTGTCCTATGTTCATCTTTTTCCTCAAATCCTCTAGCAACAAGTCGAGCCTTTAACTGCCTTTCCCCATTCTTGAATTTTTCTGTAACGACCCACCTTGTTGATATATATGGCTGACCAACATCATCTACTTCTTCATACACCTTAAAGTTTTTCCAGTTGTCAATTTCCTTCATTTTTGCAATCATAATATCTTCTTCTCGTCCATCTGTTATTACCACATTAACTTCATCAATGTTCTGATCATCACTACATATATGTTCATCTCTGCATGTGTCAAAAATCTTCCATTCCACACTCGGATTTTCAAAATCTACACCTGACACTTCTGAACTGTGTGAATTCATAACATTAAACCATCCTTTGTACTTTCCTGTTGTCTTTCCACCTCTGCTCACAATATCTGCCTTTTTCCATATATCATCACTGTTGACTCTGTACAAGATACAGTCATTCAATTTTGGTAGTCCAGAGTCTTTTCCTTTGGAATTGAATGGATTATTTGTATCATCAGTCTCTTCACACGCTGCTGTAGACTTTACACTTCTAACGGTATCATCGCTTTCACTTTCATCTTCTGGTGTCATCTGTGCAGTTGGAATTGTCATACATGTAGTTTGAACCTTCAAATTCTCCTCTTCGTTATCATTGCTTAACAGTTTAACTTCATCAGTTTTTCCTTTTGAAAATTCTTGTCCAACTTTCATCATTCTACAAGACGGAACTCGGATGTAAAGACTGCCATGTCTTAAGAAAACCACCTTGCCATCTTGACCCAACACTTTTCCAGGCCCTTTCCATTCCGAGGATTTATCATTCTTGAAATATACTCTCTCACCAATGCTAAAAGTCTCTCCAGTTGGACGAATTTGTCGTCTTAGTGCTCGTCGAATCTTCTCAGATGACTCTGATTTTATGAAAGCTTCTCTTGCAGCATGCAAAGATGTAATATGTTTTACAAAGATTTCACTTCTTGTGGTTCCTTCTAAAGCTGGAGGAGCATCAGTCAGAATAGATGGCAGCTTGGGGTTTATACCAAACACAAGTTGGTGAGGACTATAGCCGTAAACCATGTGAAGGGAATTCTTAGCATTGACAGCCCAAATAAGGGCTATCTCAAGGTCCATCTTTGGATTGTCACATAGAATCTTAGAAACATTATTGTCTATAACTGCATGATTTCTTTCACAGATGCCATTCTGCCATGGAGAGTTTGCAGATGTGTTCCATACCTCAACATTGAGATTTTCAGCCATATCTCTGAATTTATCTGATGAAAATTCACCACCGTTGTCTGACAAGAATCTCGCTGGTACACCGAATCCACCACCAACCCACATTCTCATAATTTTGTCTATCACAGTTTCTGTTTTCTTATCATATATCACAGTTGATAAAGAAAATCTCGTTGCTAAGTCAATTAGGTGCAGGAAATAAACACCAGGTCTCCATTCCTTCAGGTCCATTGCAACTGTTTCATTAAACTCTTGGGATATAGGTAGACAAACCACAGGTCTTGATGGAGTCCGTTTGTATTTTCTGCAGATATCACATGTTGACGAAATCTCATTAATAAGGTCCATATACACTTCACTTGTTATTCCAGCATCCCTCAGAAGTGATTTTAAATGTTTAGAAGACGGATGTGAGAATTGTTTATGCAATTTCAATATCATCTGTCTCTTTTCTTTCTCTGTTTTTACATCATCACAAACTGAAGCTTCAAAAATAGAGGTTTCTTTGATGTCAATCTCCGAAGTAATCAGGTTAACACAATAGTGTCCAGAGGAAGTACATTCAAGTTCCACATCTTTACCGAATATAGAAGCTTTGTCATGTTCCAAAATTACCTTAGTCTTTTTCATGGCAGGTTTTCCAAGAAGGAGAGGAATCTCACTTTCAACGACATCGGATGTTATGGTACATTTTACACCAGCTATTTCACATGGAAATGTCACCTTTTCCTTGGAAACCAAACGTGTTCCTCCACCAAATCTGAATATCGTTCCGCTTGCCAATTTTGTAACACGAGAGCGATCAGAAGAACTTAGTGAATCTAGAAATGTTTCCATCCAAACAGATCCAGCAACTGTTGAACTACATGCACTGTCCAAAACAGCACAATTTATAGTTTCAGCAACAAGCACCTGAGATTCTTCAATGTTATTTCCGGTAAACAAGGCTGCTTCTACTTCATATCCGTCATTAGAATATGTTGCATATACATTATTGTTCATGTTTTCATAGGCATTTGGACACATTCTCGCAAAGTGACTGACAGATTTTACAAACCATTACTTTTCCATCTGTGCCCATTGGATTTGTGCAGCGCCGTTGATTCTGTCTTGTAGGATTATCTCTGAAATTTTGTCCTCTACCTTGGTTGAATGTATTTCGTCCACCTCGTGCATGAAATCCTCTTCTTCCCCTCATCGACGAGTAATATGTTTCCTTTTCATAAGGTTCCAGTTTTATGGGTGGATGTTCACTTTCGCCCCTTTTATAATCGCAGGCTGCCGATTGTTTGCCAAAGAACTTCCTCAGCGAAATACTCATTTGTTGATATAGGGTACCTGCTTCATCATAATTCACTCCAGTTAAAACTAACTGACGATCTTTGTGTTCCAAAGCTGATCCTTCCAATAATTTGAAAGCCAAGACTGATTCTGGCAATTCCATTTTGAATTTCCTTGTCCGGTTATACCGCTTATCAAATTCACTTATGTAGTGATCCATGTCCATACTTCCATTCTTATGAAATCTATCAAACTCCACATATACCTCAAATGCTTCAGAAAGTTTGTCTTTCTTATACAGTTTGTCCAAGAATGTAAACAGTTTCTTCACTCCATCATCTGAATTTAAATCTCCTACAGAGAGTTCGTTGAAAACTTTGTCTCGAATTCCTCCCTCTGATTCAGGTAGAGATAAAGCTATCGCCGACGCCTGTTTCTTTTTGTCTAGTTCAGTTACAGTCTGCTACACTTTTATTTCTTCTACCCACCTGGTATAGGGCTTAGACTCGCTAAATAACGGTGGAACTTTGAAACCGGAAGCCATTTTTTTGTTTTTTTCGCTAATCGCTAGAGTATATAAATTGACTGGAAATGTCCGCTATTTTTCGTCAATAACCTCGCTCTGCTACCATTTTGATAGGTTAGCAGAACTCACCACAAAGAATTATCATCTGGTATGATCCACCTCGAGATCCCGCTCGCGCTGGCCTTTGGCGAACGCCTTGTTGTTTATCAGTTCCATTCTCTCTCTCCCGTATTTCTACACTCTCTCTAAACTCGCTCGCAATGACGTCACTTCCTTCCGCTTCAGAATGTACAGTACAGTCACACCCAGAAACAAATGTCCATTCACCAAAACACATCGTAACAAGTGCTGGGTCGGTTTTTAAGCCGGGTCCCGATCGGTAGGTCTTGTCAGGTGAGTGGAATGTGTAAGACATGAGCGCTAGCTTCTGAAAGTGAATTGTAATATTATACAGATGGCGAGTTGTGCCTGTTATTGAATTGAATGAAATTGGGTCATAGGTAGCTGGCGCGGGCGCTGTCGGCAGCATGTTTGTGAGATCTTCTCTAGTGTGGGGATTTCGTGCTGTGCATGTTTTTATGATGTGAGTGCATTCTTGTTGCAGGTTACTGCCACATTTATATCTTTAGACAACATTGAAGTGAGTGGGAGTGTCTCCCAGAAATGGCGGCCATCTTGACTGCCATACTGCCTGGGACATATATGCTTCCACCTTTTTATGTCAAAATAGTTTGAGCATTTGAACATAAAAGTGAATTATGATGTCCTGTGGGATTCACTAAATTCACCCTCTGGGGACCTCATTCTGCAATATTCCTATATTTTGACCCAAAAATGACGACTTTCCTATCCTGGGATTCATGGGGATTTCTTATATTTATCTGATTGGTATAGTCACATCCAAAAACACAAAAAGACATTGCATAGCAATTTGTTCACGATTGGGTATTTCTTTCTCTCAGATTGACTGGACTAATAAGGAACAGAAAAATTGACATAAAAGCCATAAATAGGACCCTATTTTATAACAGAGCTGTAGAAAATTTTCCCCAAAGTGGATTTTGTATATGTTAATTGTTCCCCAGATGTCTGACAAAATGGCACCAAAAAAGCTTCAATACAAATTTGTTACCGGTGGACATCCTTTTTGGGATGCCATGACCACACTATTATGCGACATTGATTGAAGGCCTAAACTATAAAATATTCTTTATTTTTTCAAGGTGTTTTGCTCCCTTGCTCAAAATGGAAAAATTATTGTCTTGTTATATAATTTTGCTACATTTTCAACTGGTTTGAAAAGTTTGTTACACAACTAAAGTGATCGCTGCCATAGCATAAAGTTTACAAAACAAGTTAAAGCTGATACGTTACATGGGACACTTTTCTTTTGCAGTCAAAAGCTTTCATTTGAGGAAGTTGCCGGTAGTATACAGACTATAACAGCAAGTAATGTGGATGAAATATTACCCATGCTCAACAAAGGTAAATCTCAGGTTATCTTTATTCATTTTAATCTTCTAATGCATAAAATATCTGCACCACTCCTTTCAAATCGCAAATTTTTTTGAAACCATTATTGTGTGACAGATCATTCTATGCTTGCATATTGAGTAGAAATGTGCCTATGGTTCGATTGACACTTAAACATTCTGACAGTTATTTGGGGAGGGTAAATGTCAGCTTGATTTTAATATTACAGACAACAAAATTATTCCCCTCAAAGATATGTTACACACTGAAGTACATTGTATATTACTTTCTATTCACAAAGGAGGGATCTATGAGACCGTTATACTATTAAATACCAAAATAATAACATTTTATATATAATTTTAAGTACGTTTTATCTCAACTTCACTTTGTAATGTTTGAGCTATTGCCATGGGTAAATTGTTCATTGTGCATGAATCTATCAGTCAACAAATTCCTTGGGCTCACCCTACAGACCGCATCCCTCATCACCTCTAGGATAACCTCTAGATGGGAGCTATAAAATTTTCGCGATTTTCCATGAAAAACATGGCCACCAGCATGCATCTTTTATTTTACTCTTTGCAGGACTAAATCATTTGGCATACACTACTGACCAAATCTTGTCCAGTCAACATAAGGTTTGACCTAGACAAAATTTGTACAGAAATGATTTTATTATTTTTAGAATCAGTACGCTATTCTGATCAAAATATAAAAAATCCTCTATGAGATCTATGTGCAACGTTTCATAATCGAGCATATTCTGGGGTTACTCGATATTGGCAATTCAGCGATTATCATTAAGGGTAGGGTTAGATATCGGGCATATGTCGTGACAGTTTTGGAGAAAACTGGCTGCAAATGATTACTCTTGCCACACGGATCACCAGTCATGTATATCATTGCGCTTAAAATATAAATGGCGTCCAAATTGTACAAAATAAAATTTACATTTTGGCCAAAATTGAATAGCTAATCCTATAAGAGTGAACAAACACTCTATAAAGTATGTGAGAAAGAATGATTGCAGAGTATAAGAGAAACTTTTGATCAGAGATGTATGAATTACATAGTCGGTCTCACAACTGGGCTCTTTAGGGAATGTCCAACCACTTTCTATTTGATACTGATTCTAGAGTACTTTTCGATGAGGAATTAGTGTAAACATATTTTATTCCAATCAAAATAATAACATATATAAACATTTAACAGACATTTTACAGGAGTATAGATTAATATAAATTTGATTGATTGGAAAGGGGATTAAACAACAAGCCCAAGGGCTTTTATTAAGTTTGCTCCCCTTTTGTTTCGCGCCCGCTCTTCATTAAGTGTAAAGAGGGGGTCGGACGGGAAGGAATGAAAATATCATAATTATAGTAATGATGATGTCGTTAGAAGCAGGGAGAGAAATTGTGAACGAGAAAGAGATAGAGAGGACGAGAGAGAATGAGAGAGAGAGAGAGAGAGAGATAAAAAGGGATGAGATGCTGGGAGAGGGGGTAGTTTTCAATAGTTGAGTTGATTTATTGCGTATTAGTAATGATGCTCGTCTATAGTATTCTTCGTGCGTCAGGCGCCATGGGAGGGGGTCAAGCCCAAATATTTATTGGTTGCATTTGTCAATTTGTAATTAGGCATAAACAGTGGGGAATATCATGATGCTGCATAACTCGACCAGAATCCAAAGCAATTCGATGTCCGTGCAGGTGATAGAATCATGGGAATCTTTTTGTACTCATGATATATGTCTGAACTGCATTAAATATTTCTTTGTTTTCGCGAAGGCTAAGCTCCCTTGATCCCCGCAGTAGAGTGTATCTCCTTCAAATATATCTTGGACACTGAAACTAATGGTTATATATTCTTGCTTGCAAGAAATCTAGAAGTCGTAAAAAAAAAAAAGGTACGCAATACCTCGAGTACGCGCACTTGTCAAATGCCAATTAATGGCGATATATTATTTGGACCAATCATGCGAGTCCTTTCACTATAACAGCGATGGAAAGACAAGACCTCATTCATTTTTAATTCTTCTAGACGCAAGATAAGTCGCATTTTTTATCTGTTCATTTCTCATGAACGTTTCTCTTTATGCTATTGCGAACGACAACACGCAGTTGCCTAATTTCGTGACTACGCACGTGTTTTCCAATGTTACAATTGTTCAACAATCTTTTATTCTACAATACTGTCTTATTAATGACAGTAGTCCGTGGGTGGATATTTTCATTAACAAATATTTCAATTTTGTTTTATTTACGAGAATCACTTCGAACAAATATCGTTTTTGTTTGCATAAAACAATACTCAATAAAACAAACCGATGCTCTTTCGAGTCTTTCGGGTTCTTGTCGGGATTTTTTAACACTGCACCGGATGCAATATCGTGTTGTCGTCTCCACTAAGCTCCAGTTTGGAGTTTGGTCCCTGACAAAATCCTATCCAAATGTATTAGAAGTAATAATTTACAATATTTTACATTACAATATTTTACAATAATTTTCCTCACGGATGCTAGATAAAATGTGTGGCTTGCCTCTTCTCTCTACATTGAACATAAGGCTCAATGCTTTTCCGATGAAACCTTCGTAATGTTATTTCCCTCCGACAGGTAGGGGTGCCACGATTAATCGTATAATCGATGAAATGTTGATACGGCCGATATTCGATGACCATTTTCGGCTGCGATTACTCTGAGTTCTTTATTTCAGATGTCGAAAAGTACCGGACATATTTGGATACCCTGTTTTACAGTTTAATATCCAACGGCCAGGTTAACGATCATTGATCGCGCAAAGATATTGGTAACGCATTGTGCTCATTACTAATTACCGGCTTTCCTTCCCACGAGTCAGTAACGATTGCTCTCGCAATTTTCTATTCACGGGTATTCACCATTTGCACTTGTCCACCTGGTCACCATCAATATTAAAATATGTGAAGATATATTTAGCACATTTCCCATTTCCGTTAATTTATGGGCATGTGAAATTGTCAGTGGACTTGGGTATATCACACAATGACCTTTGATTTGAGATAACCCCAACTTACAATTATA
Source organism: Siphonodentalium dalli (assembly GCA_032622095.1). Lineage (NCBI taxonomy): Eukaryota > Metazoa > Mollusca > Scaphopoda > Gadilida > Siphonodentaliidae > Siphonodentalium > Siphonodentalium dalli. Next base: position 122,501,171 of record CP136065.1, on the reverse strand, counting down.
TTACCGGTGCAATTACACCCTTCTAATCAACGAAACTATATTTTTTGTCATGGGAAGGACAGTCTCGGTGGTTTCTGATACAAATTCTGCACATGTGAATATTATGCACTACTTCCTCTGTCCTTGCTATTAGATACGCTTCATCGATTCTAATCTAGTATTGACTATCGATTATCAAGTTCAATGATCGTGGCACCTCTGCTGACGTGGCACCTTCTCTTGCATCCTCCATTAACTTGGAGACTCCGCTGGAGTTGGTTGGTGGACATGCCTCCTCCCTCAGGGTCGCGGCGTCCATAGCCCCCGCAGAGAAGGGCAGCGATGGTGGTCCAAGTGCAGCTGCCCTTGGTCCTGCCTCCGGTTCCTCCGGGTTCGCACCATCGCTGCACCAGCCGGCCACTTGCTACAGCTACCACATCAGTGGTCCGTTTAGCTGGCAAGCCCCGGTGCCCTCGGCACATTGCCTGCCTACGCAGTTCAATGTGTCAACTGCCACTGCTTCCACTCCAGGGGATTTGACCGCACGGGTTCTGACCTGTCCTCCATTCGTCGACGTCTTTTCCGGCATCCATCCCTCCCAGTTTTGGGGTGGGTATGTATCCCTATTGTTCACCTGTGTTCTTTCCTACACCAGTGTGGCCTTGCCTTGTACAGTTTCTGGCCTCTTTTGGGCTCCTAGGCCAGAACTTAGACTTAGTTTCCTTTCCGAGGCTCTGGAATTTCTTGCCTCATCAAACCAGGTGACCTGGTCGGGATACTTGCCCCTTTCCCCCCATCTCCGGGACGGACGGTGCTGTTCAGAGACGAGGACGTGCTGTCGCAACATCTCCTGGATTTGGCAGCGTTTGATGCGTGGCCGAGTTCGCCATGCCCATCCGAGAGTGCCTTCCCTAGGGTCATTTCGGATGGGTCAGTCCTTCGGTCTTAGGATAACAATTGCGCACAATTTTGCATGCATTACCAGCACGATACTAACAGCACAGAAAAAGGAAGAACAAACAGCGCCATTCTCTTGTTTCCTCCATTCACATGGAGCCTCCGCTGGAGTCGGATGCGGGACATGCCTCCTCCTTATTGGTCGCGGCCTCCTGAGCCATCCACAGAGAAGTACGCCTGTCTTCCACAACCGAAGGACTGCATGGGGCCCACATATCAAGAACAAAAACCAACGTGTGACGAGATTTTCCTCTGCCAACTCGATACAGCCTGCGCAGCAGGCTCAGGGTCTGTTAGTGGTCAAGCCTCCTCTATTTGTAGTCGCGGCTTCCACAACATTCGCAGAGACAGGAAACAATGAATATTCCTCTGTCCACTCGGTACAGCCTGCGCTGCAGGCTCGAAATCTGTTGGTGGTCATGCCTCCTCTATTTGTAGTCGCGGCTTCCACAACCTTCTCCGAGATGGGCAACAATGAATTTTCCTCTGTCAACTTGGTACAGCCTGCGCTGCAGGCTCGGAATCTGTTGGTGGTCATGCCTCCTCTATTTGTAGTCGCGGCTTCCACAACCTTCTCCGAGATGGGCAACAATGAATTTTCCTCTGTCAACTTGGTACAGCCTGCGCTGCAGGCTCAGAATCTGTTGGTGGTCATGCCTCCTCTATTTGTAGTCGCGGCTCCCACAACCTTCGCAGCGACGAGCAGCGATGGAGGTTCTGCAGCAACGAGCAGTGATGGAGGTTCTGCAGCATCTACCGCTGGTTCTGTCTCAGTCCATCCAGGTTCATGCTGTCACGGCACATAGCGGTTTTTCCGAACCCCTTCTTGCCTTGGCTACCTCATTGTTCCTAGTCGCCGACAAGTGGCATTCATTCGACTGAGTGTTTTGTACAATATTACCTTCGTTCTTTGTACTCTGAGGTTTCCTCGGTCAGTCTGCTTTCTGCCATATCGCATTGCTCTGGCTATGTGCTGCATTCAGGAACTGCTCCTGAATCAGTTTCTTTCGCCTCCATTCTCACCTCCGTTCTTATCCCGTCGGGGTATTCCAGGTGTTGTTGAGACCTGTCTTTTATTGTTTTGGGCCTTCTAATCTGTTAGATTTTTATTCAACAATTAGGCCGCTTTTATGAGACAAACCTAGACGTATTATGGACTTGATTGTGAACCTGATAAGTTAGTATGCGGGTGCTATTTCTCACAGGGGAAATTGGCGCTCTACTCACTTCGCCGAACATATCATGAATATCGACCGTTCAGCTCCATTGACACTATCGTCTGAACTACGCTCATTTTCAATTTTACTTCTAGATTTGGGATGTATCTTTCAGTGACCACCTAACATCATGGGATTTCATCATATAGCGTATCAGCATTTCATTGGTGTCTAGGCGTCATGTACGTAGTCCATTTTGTTATCGTCTTTGTCACAGTGCTCAGACTTTGAACCAAGAATATTTTCCAATTCTATGTTATCACTCGGGCCGAGTGTTTAACATCACTTGGCAGGCGTGATTCTAATTATAATCTGATTTAGCGATTACCGAATCTCACCTTTGCGACATTTCACAATTATTGCCGCATGCCCATCGGTGCTTGCGCATACCAGTTGGCGGGTTATCACAGTTTTTGTAACTTTCTGCTAACCTACGGTATGGGTTCCCTATACCACCACCTGACAAACGATATTAAACTAAGTTCCACATTTATTTTGAAACCATGCAGGCCGGTTCATTGCATCACAGATTGGCCGTATGATCAGACAGTGTTCCATTCGCGGTATTAGTTCCTCTCCTTGGTTACCCGTACACTTCAATTTCCAGTTCCTTGGCTTAGTGTACCAGAGGCAGGCAATCTTTCCATTTTGGTCCCCTCCCTTATGTGTATGTTTTTTCTTTCCAGGGTCATGATTTCCAGTGCTCAACTCAGTCATGTTTTCCTGGTGTATCCCTGGTCCCCCCTTTGGTCTGGGCCCAACGGTTTCTCATATCTCCCCTGGGTCTCTCGGTCGGGCTCAAAATACTGTCAAGTCGGTCATACCGCACCGAGCATTGCCTCATTTTGTGAGATCCATTCTGAGTATTGATTCAGCTTTTCTGGCGGGGGGGGGGGGGGGGGGGGGGGGGGGGGGGGGGGGGGGGGGTGGGCGTGTCATAACCGTGTTTTCCCCTTGGTGCACCTTTTGCATGTATTGTGGGCCAGTCAGCATCCTCTGGATGTCGTGCTAGTGCTGCTTCATCCTCTAAGGGGGTGGGGGGGGGGGGGTGGGGTAGGTTCCTTTATCCTATTAGGTACATGAATGAATGAGTTATCCCCCTTGCCTATGACCAATGTTTATCCTGGACACCTTCACCCTGTGATCATTACTAGTCGGACACATGAAGTACGTGGTGTTTCCTTTTAGTAGGCTCAGTTGTTTTTGAGTTTATCTGAACTATTACATATGGGTCACAATGATCTATTTTTTGGCACATGTCTACCAAGAAATCTTTTTGGTACAGGATGCAGGTCTTTTCTGCTTCAGCAGGTGGGTTTCATGGACATAGTCGGATTATCTGCCTCGTGGCCTCCTCCTCTTCAAGAATTCTAATTATAACCATTAGTTTCAGTGTCCAAGATTTGAAGGAGATATAATATTTTTTTACCCAAAATATGTATCTCCTATAATAAATATCTTGGACACTGAACATAGAGGGCCCTCCCAGTTGGGATCAACATTCCCGCCCCGCGCACTCGGTCAAACGCATCAAACACACAGGAGGAAGAAATTAAAATGAATGAGGTCTTGTCTTTCCATCGCTGTTATAGTGAAAGGACTCGCATGATTGGTCCACATAATATATCGCCATTAATTGGCATTTGACAAGTGCGCGTACTCGAGGTATTGCGTACCGATTTTTTGTTTACGACTTCTAGATTTCTTGCAAGCAAGAATATATAACCATTAGTTTCAGTGTCCAAGATATTTATTATAGGAGATACATATTTTGGGTAAAAAAATATTATTTTCAGATAGGGCAACATTGGGTAGGGAGTCATATAGTTCTCTTCTGGGCTCTTGATAAAGTGTACATTCAAAGAGATAGTGATAAGTTGTCTCAAATTCCCCACATAGACAAAAGGGGAATTTTTTTTACATGATTATCTGTCAGGTCTCCACTCAGGTGGCTACAGTTCAGTCTTAACCGGGTATGAAGGATGTGTGATTTACTTTATTTACTATGATAAAAATGGGCAGGTGGATGCATATTGTCATTGTTGAGTTCATTTTTGAATTCGTCGATTGTTCTGCTACCCTTTGTAGATTCCGGCAGTTTGTTCCATTCAGAAATTGTCGCTGGTAAGAACGAATCCATATAATAGTCATAGTTAATATTCGATGGTAGTCTTATATGTTCAAATCTGAAGTTATATCTAGAGTTATTTGCCTGGATTGGTCGAACATAATTTCTTAAAATTGTCGGCGCAGTTCCGCGTATCATTTAAAAAAACTGGCATAGTTTGTGTTTTCTACGACGCGAGGAGAAGAGTTCCCAGCCAGTTTCTGATAAAAGACGCGCGTTACTCGTACTGTTACTGTTACAATTCGGACCATTTCATACTGAACCTTTTCAATGTCATCACTAAGATAATCAGGACAGTTATCCCAAACAGGGGAGGCGTATAAATGTATAATGTATTTTTTCAAGCGTTACTCTGCTTAGCCTGTATCTGTGCTTACGTACTAGATTTACTCGACTCCATGCTTTGTCATGCATAGATCTGATATGGATACCCCATGAGCCTGTGTTGTCGAACGTGGGCCCCAGATGTTTATGGCTGTCAACCTCAACAATTGTCGCGGTTCCCATGGTCAAGTGTGGATGATATACTGGCGTTTCTTTCCTGGAGATTAAGAGAGCTTCCGTTTTACAAGCCATTCTGATGCCCAACACATGAGAGTTTCGAGGTCATCGTTGATTAGTTTTGCGGCCATAGTGGTGGAATTCAGTGGTGCCAACCGATTTTTAGCTCACCTGAGACGAATTCTCCGGTGGAGCTATAGTCATCACTCCTCGTCCGTCGTCTGTCATGCCGTCCATCCATCCATCCATCCGTCCGTCCATCCGTACGTCAACAATTCTTTAAACATCTTCTCCTCTGAAACCATCAGACCGATTGGGTTTATATTTGGTGTGGATGTTCCCTAGGTGACTCTTATTCAGATTTGTTCAAATGAGGTCACAAAGTCAAATAGTTTTGATGTCAGGACCATAACTATTTTTCTACATAGTAATTCTTAAAACGACTTCTTTTCTGAAGTTGTCGGGCCGAATGGGTTCATATTTGGTATGAGGGTACCTTGGGTGACTGTGGTTCAGATTTGTTCAAAATCGGGGGGGGGGGGGGTAGGTACAGCTAGTCACCCCACTAAATTTGGTTGAAATCAGGGGTTTGTGAGAAAACATGAACAGACAGATAGATGTACAGAAATGTTCAGTAAGTTCCATATCCTTGCATTCCCAAGCCATCTCTGCTCTGTACCACCAAGCATGATAGACACATGTTGTTTATAAAACAGTGCCAGAACTTCTGTGGCTATAGGCAGAGTCCCCTGGGAGTGTATTCATGTCATTCATAATTTAAATGAGATTAATAGTGTTGAACATTTGTTTTCTAAAGTTGTCAATCTTGCACCATGATTGTTTACAATACCCTGGTCTTTAATAATAGATTAAATTCCTTTTCTCAAAGCTGTACTTAAGTGTGTCTGGAATTTGTAGAATGAGGTTCCCAGAGGGTGAATTTAATTATGCTACCCTGCACAGCATGCTAGCATTGCTAAATACACCCTTTGAGTTCCTCATTCTGCTTAGGCCTCATCTTCTGGGAAGTATCTAGAGTCTCAAATTGACATTTTTAGCAGCTTTTTTTCCTTCTGTTGAGATTCTAAAATGCATAATTGAGGTGTGAAATGGGTGTGTATACTGTCTTGTAATACGACCCTGCCTAACTATGCTTAAAAGCCATGTCCTGATTGGCCAGTGGCCCGAGTTACCATGGCTATCTCGTTCCAGTTTTGTCGTACAATTCTACTTTTTCCAATTGTACCACGAAAAAATTTGGTTTATTCAGATCGCCGCACGCGACTTTTCCCGTCTTTTCTAACTCCGCGCAAACGGGGCATCAACGGAGTATACCCGCACCCATAACCCTTTGAATTTTGCTACATCTTGACAATTTGTCGCTTGAAAGCAGTTTGGTTGCCAATGAATATGGTCCAGATGATGTTATGGTATATTGATATATGTTACGACCAAAGAAAGTTACTTAATAAGTATATTAAATGACAAAATAAATCGGTAAAATTGTATTTTCCATGGGGCCGGGCTGTGCATTTGTCGATTCGAATCTCGATCATATTCGATATTTCGGAATCAAGTTGAAACTGAAAGCGTTTGTTCACCAGAAGGGAAATAAGATTAGATTAGTAAACTAGATAATTTAGATCGCTTTGTGTAAGGAAAATGGTCCATAGTCGATGATCATATTCATGTTGTCCCAACAACGTTCAACACAGAAATGACCGCAATTGTTTTTCATGTACAATTTAAATGAAAGGCACGGGCGCCGCTGAAACCACATCCTTTTTTAGCCAATCACAATGATTATTTACGCAAACAAATTACCAGAGTACTCCGTGCAAAGAAATCAAGTACGCCAAATAAGAATTACACCACGAATTTGTTTTCTCACCTGAGACCGAAAAAGCGCAGTATTTCGTTGACTATTCAGTCGAATTATGACCAGAAACTTTCAGTCGTATTACAAAAGAAATAAATACACGGTGTATCGGTGTGTATGGTCAAGTTGTACCACAAAAAACTGATTGTAGGACTCCGCTACAATCAGTTTTTTGTGGTACAACTTGACCATACACACCGATACACTGTGTATTTATTTCTTAAATACGCCACCAACTTCACCTGGAGAACTTCTGTCTGTCCCCAGGTCTCCCATAGCAGTTGACGACTAAGTAAGATTGGGTTCCCAGATGGTGAATTTGGTGATGCTAGCCCACCTTACAGAATAGCATCACTACATTCACCCTTTTGGGACCTCAGAAACACTAAATTCACGCTTGGCTATTCCAATATTATTTTCCTTGCTGGCATGTTTAGATCTGTTCCAATTGGGTCCTTTTTGGAAATTCAATTTACTTCAACTCTTAAAAGCGAATGTTTAAAATTATTATATGAATAGATATCAGAGATGGGGATTCATGTTTAGGTATAAGAGAATTAGCTCTGCCCCACCCACATAACCTGTATCTATGCTGTACGCTACTGGTATAATAAGATAATGTCATATTCTTGCATGGATGTCCCCACAGTGTTGGGGGGGGGGGGGTGATTTACAGATTTGTTCAATGAAATGTAATTTTTAAGCTTGCCTGAGACGAAGCTATTGTCATCACTTCTCATCTGTCTCCTGTGCATCTGTCTGTCCATCCATCCATCTGTCAACAATTCTTTGAACATCTCTAGATCATAAGACTGAATGGGTTCATATTTGGTGTGGATGTTCCCTTGGTGACTCACATTCAGATTTGTTCAAATGAGGTCACTCTGTCAAATGGTTGTGAAGCCAGGGCCATAACTCTTGCCCTCCATAGTAATTCTTAAAAACGACTTCTTCTCATGTACCATCAGGTTGAATGGGTTCATATTTGGTATGAAGGGTCATTGGGTGACTGGAGTTCAGATTTGTTAAAATGGGTCACTTGTTTTAAATGGGGTTTCAAATTTATTCAGATGGGGTCACCAGATTAAATAGGGTGGGACCAGGGACATAACTGTATGTCTCTATGGTAATACTTAAAATGTCTTCTCAAGAGAGGTTGGACTATTTAGCTTACATATAGTATGGAGGATCCTTAATGACTGAGATTCAGATTTGTTAACACGATTCAACCTGTTAAGAAATGACGGGTCTATGGGGACTAATAAAATCATTAAAATACAAAATTCATTAAAACATCTACCTTGGAACTACCTGACTGATTAATCTGACATACCTATATGGTGTTTTTGGGTCCATGGATAATTGTGCTTCAAACATGTCTAAATAGTTTTATGAAAAGGCGCTTGTGAGATTGGAAATTTCCAACAATTGAGAAAGTTTGTGAGATGTCGGTTGTGAAATTCCAACCTAAGACTTGAGAGTCTGGAGCCCAGTCAGGAAGGGACATGAGCTGGAGGAGGGAGGGGGTGATCAGTAGTGTACAGTTGGTAATTTAAAAGTAGGTATTCACTGATCTACATACATGAAGCCTCTCTATCCACATATCCTGTTTAGATCTACTTCTTTTAAAGTGATTATGAAAAGTTCTGACTGTTATGGTCTCCAGAGTCCCAGTCTTTGCAGTCTGGTGAGCGACCCCACAGTCTTTGACTGTCTTGTTGATAAAAGGGGCCCAAATTCCATTTTTAAGGGCCTGAACCCCAATTTTGGGGTTCAGCGCTTTTTTCTGAAAGTTGAGCCCCCAATTGGAATTTTAATGACCTATATGCATTAATTCCACATACAAGTATCATTTCTGATATTTTCTATAGCATTATAGGACGGAATTGACCTTCAAGGAGCTCTTGACCCTGAAAATCCAAAATGGCCGACTTCAAAATTAGCAAACATTTTAGCAAAGTCAAGAATAATTAAAATAGTGCAAAGTATAGAATTTTTTTTCATCTTTAAAGTATCAACACCATTGTGTTTCCACCTTGAGTGCTCAACAAGGTTTTGGATGGAATGTATTGGCCCTAGAATGAAACACTGGCATTTTCTCAATAACCAAGATGTTGACGAAATCATACATTTTAGGGTAATTGATTAGTAGTGCAAACACTGCTGCAAACAAGGGTAGCTAATGACATGATATGAATAAATATATGTATTTATGAGTAGTTCATCCTTTTTATATTGATTTCACGGCCTTTGATATGAGATGGCTGCCAAAATGGCTATAGCCTATAGATGGGATAACATATATCACATTTATATCATTGTAAATGAGTGCAATGTGGTATTTCCTTTAAACTATATAGCCAACAGGAGATCAGTATGTCTTTTATGGTATTCAATGTTGAATTGAATTTTAGTTTAAAATTTATTCTAATAAGTAAGAGTTATAGAGCAAAATTCTTTACCAGAATCAATTGAGTCAAAGACGAGATTTATTCCAGTATTAAAAGAACTATCTGCATGCTCTGACCAACTTTGAGCACAATTGACCACAGCACAATTGACCACACACAATGTGATTAGCTGGAAATCGCTGCTGAGCATGTGTTGACCCCGACACACAACATATGCCCTTCCTGACTTTGAACATGCCTTGGAAATTGGTGTGCTTTACCAAAAATCAGGTAACGATTGTGCTCTAATCAACAAATTGCATTTGGTTTCAAATTTTTTTATCAACATTTAACAGCTGATCTGATTTAAGTGACCAAGCTATGGAATATGCTAAACACTTTTACTAAATGGAATGACCAGCTGTTTGCTTCATGCAGCAACCACATGTTGCGATCTTAAAATGGGTATTGCATCTGTGTATAGCAAAAACATGTTGTAATCAGATGAGAGATGACCATATATACCAGTAAATATTTCAGAAGTAATCAATTCTTCCAAAAGGACTACCGGTATGACAACTCATCTCACAAAAAGATTTAGGAAATGATGGAATCATCACTATTCAATCAATATTAAATGAGCCTTTGTCAATCCTATATTAATTTTGATTGGCCATGATAGTTGTGGCACTTGCAGGTTGAAGAAGATGAGGTCTATAATTTGACTAACATAATTCTTCATAATAGCTAATAGCCCTCATAACTTGCCATTCAATGATAACGGATCATGGGGAGCCCAAATTGATACTGTGTGTGCCATTGCATGGCAGAAGCTATCTGTACATAGGCAGTACAAATTTGTACTTGATAGAGCTACTTTGGAAAAATGTTATATCACCACGGTTAGACCTATACTTGAATATGCGAGTCCTGCTTGGGGAATCTGTAATATCACTGATTCATTGAACATAGAACATATTCAATATGATGCAGCACGCATAGTAACCGGCGCAACTAGATCTGCTAGTTTTGAAACCCTGTTAGAAGAAACTGGATGGGAACTCTTAAGCAAATGGCGTGAGAAATCCCGATTATACTTATTCCACAAAATGATACAAGGCAAAGCCCCTAACTACCTGAACAATTTGCTTCCTGCTCGTGTATCTGAGGCATCCGAATCAAACATGGAAACTCGAAATGCAAACAACTATAGAGTCCCTAGATGGAATACTAAATCGCACGAAAACTCATTTATTCTAGAAACCACCTCTCTGTGGAATTCATTGGCAGAAGAAACTAAAACCATATCTGATTTTTACAACTTTAAAAAAGAAATTAACATTAATGTAAAACGAAAGAAGCCTTGGTACTATTGCTCATACAATCGAAGAGCTCAGATATTACATACTCGCCTGCGTACTGAATGTTGTAACTTAAATAGTCACATTTAACTCTCTAATTATATATCCGATACTGACCGTTGCACGTGTGGTGCGATCGAAGACACATATCATTTTATTTTTCAATGCCCGCAATACGAACATGCGCGCCACAAACTTTTAAACAGTCTACCCGACAATCTTATGCTAACTGACACTTGATTTCTTTATGGAGATGACAATCTAAACAAAAACTACAACCGCCGCATATTTAAATCGTTTCAAAAATTCATCCTGGACACAAGAAGATTCAGTGAATGATGTACATGAGCATCCTATAAGCCGCATCTGCGCTTCATGTATCAAGTATATAGTCGCACTATAACTACAATACTCCGCATGCATATTTGTTAGCAACGGCCGGGACCAATCGAGGGTTTATGGCATTCTGCCAAAATGCACATAACGCACAACCACGCACTGTTTTTCTTCTGTTCTGTTCTACGCTAAACATAGTTTTGTTTCCACCCAACCTACCATAGTCCAAGTCTTCTCGTACTAAAACCAGCTAAGATATTGGGTTGGTGAGATGCTGGCATTTAGTCTGAGTTCGCGGCCTATGCATTCCTATGACACGACTTTATAAGCGTTAGTGACCCGCTCAAATAAAACCACAATTATATGAAATAAAATATCACAATTGCAACAATAAACAGATATTTTCAGCAGAAGACATGCTATTTGATCTGAAACCCACATCAGTTGTGAATTGAAAAGCGGTAATTTAATGTGAAAAGAGACATTTACCACAGTGTTTACATATTTTTAAAAGTATGCAAACTCAGTTGACCTCGCGAACTGCGTTCGGCATTTTCCAGTGAAAATATTCTGTAGATTTTCGATTAACCACGCACAATCATGACGATGAATTCTCAATTGTAACCGTAATTATACGTGTCAATAAATACATAGATTAAGTTAATATTGAATATATAAATGTAATACATTAAATAAATTACGGGAATTACAACCATCTCACAGTTTAAAACAGTGTAAACACAACTAGCATTAGAATAATATGGGGGCTGCCATTTTATTTGTATAGAAATTTGTCTCGGCCAAAACAAACTCCAGACTATGCCGAAGTTGTTCGTAACACTTCGGCTTTCAGTTAAAACATAAACAAAATATAAAAACAGCGATGTCGGTGACAATCAACCGGAATATTCTATGCGTAATTTAACATGAAAGTTAGATTATTATACACCATTATGACCATAAGATGTCACTCTTTCCGTTGTATATCGCATCATGTATTGATTTGTTAAGTACATGTATATCGAGTAAAATACACCACAAATTCCCACCACAGATCCTAGGCATAAGTCGTGTCATAGGAATGCATAGGCCGCGAACTCGGACTAAATGCCAGCATCTCGCCAACCCAATATCTTAGCTGGTTTTAGTACGAGAAGACTTGGACTAGCCCTCTGACCACCAATATGATAATCGATTTATAAATAATGAACACGTATACTGTGTGGGCTTCGATTGGTACGGGGACGACTACAAAAAGCTCACGCTTACTGTCGTTCCTTTTCCAACCAAATACATATATCTAGACATATATACATGATTATATGCAAATGGAACAGAGTGAAATTTATTTATTATGTATACATGTATATAAAAATTTGTAAATTAAAATGTAATGAATTGTGTTGGAGAATAAACTATGTTTAAACTAACTTGCCATTTTAAAGATATTTTAATTTTCAATACCACCCAGGTTAAGTGGTCCTGCTAATTTTATATCATGCTGATGGGTACTGCTGGATTGCTATGATGTTTGTAGGTCAAAGCGATTCTGTTAAGAAAGGGTACCATCATTTTACCTAAAGTTGGTAATTTTTGCATTGTTTGGCTAATCCGAGCGATTTGTGCAAAAGCTGTATGAAACATTCAAGTACATATATATTTCAAATTATTTGATAATGTGTAGCTAGGCTGATGTTTGGTAAACAACAGGAATAGTCATCTCAATTATGGCCAGTTTGTAACAACCAGCAGCCATTATTAAAATATTTCACAATATACACTGATATACATGTTTTTTAATGTTTTCTACACATAGTGTTTTATCCTCGATTTGTTCAGATCGCTTTGCTCTACATGAGTATCATAGCAAATTTATTAGCATCACCGCTTAACTTAGGATGAATACTGCCATATGAATATATTTTGACATAAAGGGCAGTGGAAAATAATGGTTGAGTCTTTTTTATATATAATTCTAGTATGGTTGTTGAAAACCTACACAATACCGTCTTGGTCTGATTAGAGTCATGTTTATTTAGGAGTATGGACATGCAGTCCACCAGTCTTATGAAATCCAATTTGAGGCTGCTAGAATAGCAACGGGAGGAACAAGAAGCATATAAAACAGCATTGATATATTGACAGACCCTTGGTTTGGAAATGTTAAGTGAAAGAAGAAAAAAATTCAAACTTCATTAATTCTATAAGATGTTCAATTGCAATTCGCCAGCATATCTTTATAACACTGTTAATCATAAACAACCAGGGGCTGACAGATATGACTTTCGAAGAACTGACTTAAGACCCCCCCTTTTCGGACACATCATCATATCAACGCTCATTCTTACCCACGACAACACGACAGTGGAATCAATTATCTGATGAACTGAAAAATTCTGAAACTCTAGAAAACTTCAAATATAAATTGAATTCAAATCTGCGTTTAAGACAAAAGAACATTCGTCATTATAGCTATAACAAATGCCGCAAAGCCCAGATAATTCACACTCAACTTCGACTAGGATGCAGTAACCTCAATGATGATATCAGTCGCAACCATTTAAACGAATCTGATAAATGTGCATGTGGGGAAATCGAGACTGACGATCACTTTTTACTTTATTGTCCTAGATACTCAACAATACGAAATGAAATATTCTCAGTATTAGCCCAAAATTTGTGGAGATCTGATATTCTACTTAAGGGATCTACTTCATTCCCCAAAAGACTCAACAAGGCTATATTTGAGGCCACTCAAATATTTATACTATTAAACTAGCAATCGATTTCGTTAGTCGCCAATTGTATTTCTGTTAGTCACAATAAGTAGCTGCTTGAATTTGATAATATTCAGAGACACAAATACAAAATTATATAGCTATAAATGATACACATGTATATAGCTAACAATGTGGTAACAATTTCAGTAACTCGATGCTTCAAAAAACAAAACAAAAATAAAAACAAAAAGCCATATAAAGGTACTGGCAAACTAGTGACTCCACTCGACACATAGTTTTAAATTTTCCTATGTAAAACAATATCATGCATAAGGGAAGCGATTATTGTAAATATATGTGCTAATTGCTTTTTGTCCTCTGTTCTCACCCAACTGTAATCCATCAGTTCATTAATCTTCTCATCATGCTCTGTATCTCTTCCTCTTACTTAATCTTGACTTCCACTTCTCACTGACCACTATATGTAATCTATTCTTTCTTCTTTATTGTAGTTTGGGGGGCTAACCCCGGGATCTTCGAAAGGGTCGAGTGACCCTTTCCTTAACCCCTCATTTTTAGCTTTATTTGAATAACATGAAAAAAAAAAAAAAAAACACCAATTTTTAGTTCATCTTTTCTTTGTCTTTTTCTTCCTTTGCCTCTTTTCGCCGGTGGTGGTGCTGACGAAGAGGCATCCGAGGGATGTTCTGTTTGTTGTTGTTGTTGTTGGTGGAGTTCTGTTTGCTGTTGTTGGAGCACAGCTGCCTGTGCTTCTTCCCGTTGATGTTGAAGGAGCCGGCTTTTCCGTGATTCTTCAATCGATAAGACCACTGATGCGTAGTTGTCGGTACCTGGAGTCAGGAATTTCAGGGAATTTTCCATTACTTTAATGACATCGTCTGTGTACTCTGAGCTGGTACTGGTGTTGTTGTTGTTGGTGGTGGAACTGGGGGACACCGGGATGTGTTGGTAATCCGGTGTCCGAGGTGTATAACTATCCAGTTCCACGTCAAAGCTGGCGGCAGGAACATCTGGGGTGGTATCCACGTCCCTGTCTCCGCAAGCTTCGACGACGACAGCAGGGACCTCCGGCAGATCAACGGAGTCCCTGCTAGCTGGTGCAATGTCGCCTGTCTCCATGCAGGTCGGGTCGTCTGGGCGTCTCTCAGACAACTCCGACCTACCGGCTGTGACATTGGACGTCGGCTGAACCACAAGGGGAGGGGTGACTGGCAAATCAACAGTCACCCCCTTCTTCCATTTCGCCCGTCTGGCGGCGTCCCTTTTCCTTCTTGAAGGCGTCTTTTTCTTTGTGGGTCCCTTCTTCCCACTCTTCATTGGACAGCGGGTGGTCTTGGAGTTGGTGTCCCGGGTCTGTGATTTCTGGATGCCAGAATCTTTGGTCCGGAACTCCAGGCAAAGGGTCAGGTATCCTCTGCTAGACTGGAGAGTCCAGTTAGCAATATCCAATACCCGACACCTTTGCACTGCGGCCAACACGGCTTCAGGGATTAAATCCATAAGCTTAATCCAAAACCGTCTCACTGGCGTTAAGCACGGGGGCAGCTGCACCCGGAGGCACGACCACACGACTCACCCGTGCTCAACGCTCCGACAGAAGAGGAACTAATAAGGATCGAAGCAATCACGACCGTTTCGCTCCACTCTCCTGCCAGAGAGTAATCTATTCTTGTCTGAGGAGATGGTTCTATATAAGCATCTGATGCTTGTTGTCAAATCCTCTTCCTCCCTTCTAGTCTTCTATACATACATGTGTCATGTTTTATAATTATATAATTTTGGGAAGAAATAAAATATTGTTTAAACCAAAATTAAATGGGCTCTGCACTAGTAACATCCGGGCTCCTGGGACCCACTACTATTGACAAATTCAACAAAAATGAAAAATTCATAGTAACTTTCCTCAAACATAGATTATAACCTGACAACCATCAAGTTAGAGTCAGTCTACGTGTATATGTAGGCATGGCCATAGCATGTTTTTTGAAAGACTGCATAGGGCAGACCATAAATTTCACTATTATATAGTTACTGCATTTACATCACACACCTAAAGCAACTGACACACATACATGTACCTGCAGGGTACACAGTATTTAAACCAGTTTACAGTACCTTTGCTGACATTTTGAGTGACACATATACGTACATAAAAAAATAATAGTCAATTTAAAGGGATGAAATGAAAAGTATAATTGTGCAAATATAATGGAGATCTATATTGCATTACAACATCCACAGATCTACAAAAACATCTGACAAAATATGGTGGATGACTATTTGTGATTAGTCACTGACTTCCATGTCTTGTATGTGTTTTTTCTCATGATCCAGTCTGGTATCATAAAATAAAGTTTTTCTGAGTCAGCAAACCAGTTTCAAATGTGCTGTACTTTATAAAATTTAACAGCATTAAATGGTCATTGGTAATGTGATAATTTTCACTTGATAAGTTGAAAGATGAGAGAGTATTGCATAGCATGGCTATCTGCAGAATGTAGATTTGTCTGGTATGAATTTATATCTGCATATCAACTGATGCTTGTATTTTTCTTCTAACTCACTCTGAACTCACAATACAACAGGATTGCATTCTGAATTTCAAGCCCATAAAGCTAGACACTTTAGAATCAAGCTTGCCAAATAAGTTTCCATGAACCCACATGAACTCACTCAGTTGAACACAAGTAACGATTGTTAAGTTGGAAAATATTCTGCATGTATGGAAGCCCTATATTTTTAGTGTGTAGATTTATTATAACTGGACTAAAGCCCTTATAAAACAATCTGAAGGATTATTTTCAGTCTTTATTACTGGATATCACACCAATAACCAATAGATATACATTTGTTAGTTTTGAACAGGACAATATCTTTTAATATTACTGCAACTGCGTTCTTTCTTTTGACTTGTTTTCTTACAAACTCCCAAATTTGAACCAGAAACAATTTAGGGCAAATATACATCTATGTGTACATATACATATATGTTCAAATACATAAAAAAAACCTAAATCAGGATATAAGTATAGGCAATCATGCCAGGCTAGCCATTATATGTTCTAAAAAAATGTATGTGTTACGGAAATTGTAGAACCTTTATTCAAAATGGCGGTCACAGTATGACATGTGGCTAATCAAAATTGCTGTGGGACTGATAAAGACACAACCTGCTTGACTACTGAATCATACTAATTGATCGAGTTGTCGTAACTCAACATTTACTAAACCTACTTGTGGGCTGAGTATAATTCAATTCAACATTAGAATACCATAAAAACATCCTGATCTCCCATAAGTTTAAAGAAAATAACACATTGAATGCATTTATAATGATATTGTAATATATGTCATCCCATTTATAGCCATTTTGGCAGCCAGCTCACATCAAAGGCCATTACATCTAGATAACAAAGGATGAACCACTCACAATTACATGTATTCACTCAAATTATTTCACTAGGTAACCTTTTTGCATGAGTTTCAGGTTACTGATCAAATACCCTATAATTGATGATTTCCTCAACATCTTTGTTATTGGGAAAATGCCTGTTTTTCATTCTACGACCAATATATTCCATCCAAAAACCTTGTTAAGCATTCATGAGTGGAAGCACACAGGTGCTGATCCTTTAAAGATGAAAATAATTCTATAGGTAGCACAATTTTAATTATTCTTGACTTTGCTAAATATTTGCAAATTTGAAGTCGGCCATTTTGGATTTTCAGGGTCAAGAGCTCATTGAAGGTCAATCCCATCTGATAATGGTACAGAAAATAACCGAAATGATACCTGTATGTGGCACTGGTGCATATAGGTCAATAAAATTCTAATTGGGGGCTCAACTTTGAGATAAAAGTGCTGAACCCCAAAATTGGGGTTCAGGCCCTTAAAAATGGAATTTGGGCCCTATTTATCAAAAATCGGTCGGCACCACTGAATTCCTCATTGAAAAGTTCTCTGGAATCAGTATCAAACAGAAAGTGGTTGGACATTTCCCTAAAGAGCCCAGTTGTGAGACCGACTATTCTATTAAAGCAGAAATCCCGAGCTTTTAAAGACATAAATCATTGGGTTTGATTTGGATTGGAGTGACCTATAATTCCTTTAGATGGATCTGTTTTAATGATCTGTGTACATTTAAGGTTATTTAATTAGAGACATGTTTATTGCCAATACATATTGTCACTCCAAGGTGGTTATCCAATATGTTGCTTTTGCCATGGCATGGCTTGGGGTTGAAGCCATTTTGACAGCCATTTAGATTTTCACACGTACTGGTATAATAGTCTAAAAAAAATTGGTAAGCTTCTTTCTTGCCAATGTCAGTCGAGAGAAGCCATGTAATCGGAATGTATACTATATATGTCTATATGTTAACACATCGCTGCATGAAGCCACCACATTTTTTATAGGTGGTCTTTAATGTGTTATATTCGGACAAAATGGGGCAGTAATCAATAGCCTTTATTGAGAATTATTTCCAGGTAAGACGCCATCCTGTTTATTGTTTGAAGATCCTGCAATGCCATACTACATGTATGCTTATAGATTTCAGTTTAACCACTGATGTTATTTCCATTGTTTCCCCTGTTGGAACTACTATGCATGCCTATTTCTAGCAGAAATTGGGCTCCCATATAAGCTATTGTTTGAGCTAGGTGGCAGTCAGGGAGTTTTAAATTTCCAATTCATGATGAAAACATAGATTTGTTTAATGTTCGATTCAAAATATTTCTTTCACATTGTGTGTAAGATTTGTCCACTATAAGCCAATGGCCCACGCAAAGACACATTCCTAGACATTATGTCTGCATGTGTTATGGTACAGCTTATATTCATTGTCAGTTTGTGTATGTAAAGTTATACTGGAAGTTATCTCTGAACTGATAAGCAAAGTTGTTAACACAACATGTCTGTCAATCTAAAAATAGTACCTGTTAAATATTCAAGGTCATGTAGACAAGAATTAGCTCCATGACCTATATATAATGTACAGCATTCAATATGAACGAAGTTATTAATCTGTAGCCAAAAAAGCATGTGTTTGTCAATATTTTTTGCAAAACAAAATTGGAAATAGCCATTTTCTTTTTCCAAAAATGGGAATGCGAGATGAAACGAAAGTTTCATTCCCATTGGGGGGGGAATTGTCTATTTTAGTACTGCAATAAGCCTATCGATGTTTGGTTGTACAGTCTACATATACTTCATTAGATCGTTGACTCTCGTGTGTCATATTCACTTTTGTAAAGATGTGTTAAAAAGTTGAAATGGGAGACAAGGCGACAGTGATATGATTTGTTCTACGTGCCTGTTCTTGGATACAATTTTGAGTTGGCCATTGACCCTGTCCGTGAATTTATATTGTGCCTTTTAAACTGGCATTGTTTCTTGTAACTTCTGATAACTTGTACTGGTACCAATATATTTCATTATCCTTGAGACTGAAGAAAAACCCTTCTGAGAAGGCTGTTCCTGCAGGGACTGGTCAAAATTGACACATTGGATGATGCCCGGTCTTGATAATGACATCACTATTTTTTTGTCCTAATGATAATCTGAATTGTGATTGTATATTTGAACCTTGTAGGTAACCGATGCATAATCAGAAGGGCCATTTTGTTGAATTGGCATTTTAATATATAATATAGCTGCTCAATAATGAATTGAGTGTATATGTTTCTCTCGGCCAGTATAGTTGCTTTGAAAGCGTGTTTATTGGCAATGCACTTGAACATTATCTCAGCTAATTAAGGAATATTTAAGAATTCTTCTGCATCCTATATGACACAGGAAAAACAGCTGGTATTTATATGAAATTGTCAGATCAGTTCCATTCAAACGGTAAGTAGTGACCTTTCTCAGTAAGGATAAGCCAAGATTAGCTACCTCTACAATCGTAATTAAGCGCAGCGGCTCCGAACATTTGTATAAACAAAACCACTGAAGGTCCGATTGCAGGTGCCTTTCTTCATTGAATTTTGTTATATATCAACATGAAGCACACTATACGTATCAAATTCTCTCATATTAGATCTATGGGGAATATATAGATTGTATTGTATCGCTCTTCTTCGGCCTTTTCGTCAGTGTCAACATCTCTCATGTCAGAGTTTTCAGGGATACTATTGCATCATAATCGTCTCGCTCTCCATCGGCCTTTGAGGATTTGAGCATTGTTCTGATTCTACATAAGATTCAGTTACCATCTGAGTGTAAACTCGACGAAGTCCAATATCTAGGCCCAGAGGTACTAGCAATGTGGACTGTCCCTTTTCTCTCTCAGAGTCTTCAAGGGAATGATTCTGCTAAACTACCAGCCGAGAATAAGTCTGTGTCTGGTCTATACCTTCTGGCACTAGCACTAGAACAGAAAGTTCCTTTAATATCTTGATCTTGATCTATAAGATGCTGGAGCCAATGTAGGCTATACTGCATATGGAATTTTCTGCTAATTTTTTCTGCGGACATAGACAAAAATCTCTTGTAAATTGAGGACATACAAATAATGTATATTCCTCATATAGAGTGTCATTCACCAAGCAAGAGGCTTTATAATGTGAACAGAGTCCGTCATAATATATAGACGAACGATTAGAAATGTTGTTGCTCCAAGGACGCAAAGTAGATAAACTGATTTACGTGGAAGTATTCTGGATGTGATGTCACATCAGTGAGTGATTAAAAATGTCACACTCGGAAATGGAACAATGCGAGTTAGAAGTGTTACAGTGATATATTCTGAGCGATATGAGGTAGGTTAATTTATGAAATAAAATTATTTAATAACCCAATTCTATGTCTGATAAGATAAAATTATAATGTTATGCCTGACATAATTTACAATTGCCGATTGCAAATATGGAACTAGATGTGCCTTTCTAGATACATCAAAGGTATTAATGGTACTGCTGCATAAAGTAAGTACATGTGCATTAAGTTGCCTAGATGCCAGACTATATGAAGTCCAAGGTTGACGTCATCAGTTTGACATCACAATTTCAGTGAAAAAAGTAGTGAGAAAATTTTTGCACTATTTTATAAATTGTCAAATCTGGGTCAAACGTAATTATTTCACATTGGGGCTTGCAAATCTGTTATCTACATCCTTATCCTTATTGTTGGCTATTTCTAAGACTTTAACAGTTGCCTTTTAAAACCTCAATCAAATCTAAGAACCGGTACCTTCCCTGCAAAAACCTTATGTCATTCCTCGCTGCCTCCTCCTATAACTTGACCATGTAGTTTAGTGTTTGATGTATCTTTGAGGGGAATATAACATTTTCAGTAGAAAATACATATTCCCTAATATTAAAGATACTTAAACACTGAACTCATTTCCCTCCCTGATGCTCGGTCACCCCCTCGAATCTTGAAGAGGATGAAAGAGGAAATACTAGCCTTCGTTGTCAAGACTTACATAGCTAATGACAAGTGACCCCGCGGCAATGTCTGATTATAAGCATAACATTCAAACACAGACTTATGCTATTTCTTATAAAAATATTAACATTTTATAAGGGTCTCATAGATCCCTCCTTTGTGAATAGAAAGGAATAGATCATGTAGTTCAGTGTGTAAGTATCTTATTAGGGAATATGTATTTTCTATTGAAAATGTTATATTCACCAGGCGGTGACAGAATAAACTCAAATGCTCGCACAAAAATATTTTATTATTAGTTGACTACCACATTCTTCCAGTTAAAATCAGGATTGTTCACTACAAGTAAAATGAGCACACATGGTGTATTTAAATATGTTTTGTTTAAACTGTTATAATATTGTTGCAGGTGCAGGCTATTCACATATAATATCACTACTTCCTAGTACCACAGAGCTGCAACAGTGCCTAGAAGACTGTGACTCAGTAAGTATATGACTGGGGCATGTTCTCTTTGGTTCTGAAAATGTTTCTCTGAGAAATTCTGTCATTTATACATTGCATGTGCTTCTTTCTTCTTTGGTCTTGTGGTAATTAACACTGTCTTTACTAAATACTCATTGAAGAGTAGTTCCCATAAGATATTAAATAATTTCAACAAAATGGCCTTATTATCTTAATATTTCCCACCAATGAATAGGTATCTTTCTGCACTTGTATTATAACGCTTATAGTGGAGCGGAGGGTACCGATTTCAGAAAGTTTAGTCCACCCATAATTTTTATGGTTATGACATAGTGCTCCAGATAGGATCCAGTGTGTAATATACAAATGATGCAAAAGCTGATTTTGAGAGCTTAAAGAGCCAAAATTCAGCAAAAATCCCTGTTTTTTTAGATGCTGCAAAATGAGACATACAAGATATACAAGATATACAAGTATAGAAACACGATCTTTTTGCACTAACATAATGTAATCTACATACTTCTAGATATTTGATATGAGAGTGTTACCATTTCGTTGTTAGATAGCAAGACTATTTAGATTTATTGTAAATATAGGCAATTTTGGCAATTTTTCAATTTTTTGCAACCACTTATTAAATGGGCGATAGATCAATATTGTTCTGACCTGGGATATCATATATATATTCGAGAGAACTGCGGAGATATATAATGCATATGACAATAGGCTGAATAGGTCACTATAGATAAGATAAGATAGATTTATTGACATAAAACACCATAATAATTGGTTGATGTAAAAAAAACATAAGGAACATAGTGGTAAACGAAACAGAAATAACAGTATCGAGTAATAATATTCATATGGACGGCCAATATATAGTAACCAATAGTATAAAACAATATATGCCTTTCGACTACTTAGCTATTGATAAGGCTATGTTATTTTCTGATGTCTCTTATGCCAATGTGCAGATAATCTGATAAAGAAAGCTATGGTGTCTAATTTTTCAAAAAGTTTCAACAATACACATCATATGATATTAATAGTGGACTAGAACAGCTGTGCTGCATTGCACAGCTGAGTATATCACTCTACAGATGGTCTGAGGTCATTATAAATGTTATTGGTTTAAATAGAGATGCCAGCCTTCAACATAAACAATGCCTGTGATTTGTTGACAGCTCTGCTATATAATTGATATTAATCTGTCAGCTGTGAGGTGTTATATCATAATATCTTGATGGCTGTTGTTGGTAGAATTTGATACAGTATCATTGTAAACTTAAATTGGACTCTATTAACACAAGTATTCCATGTCCAGGTCACCTTTTCACATTTAATCCAAGGCTGTGGTGGTGCAGCATTACAGATCCTGTACCAGTGCATTCTCTTTAATATATAAATGCGAGTGACCCATAAATTCCAATAATTTGTGTTTATATGTACATTTGTCTATAGTAAATAGTACATAACAGTATTCTCTATAATTCAACATCAAAACTCTCATTTATGATTCAGATCATAGTAATTTACTATCGCCAAGGGATGGGTTAACATCTGCCGATCATGATCGACCTCTCATTATAATATAGTCACTACGTGTATATATCAATTTTAACACGCTTAAAGGATTCCCACTAATTCCCTTTTGTTGTACTTTTTGGAAAAGGATATATCTGTCTACAGAGTCGA
This sequence comes from Siphonodentalium dalli, assembly GCA_032622095.1. NCBI lineage: Eukaryota > Metazoa > Mollusca > Scaphopoda > Gadilida > Siphonodentaliidae > Siphonodentalium > Siphonodentalium dalli. Next base: position 122,478,135 of record CP136065.1, on the reverse strand, counting down.
AGGCCTTTTTAATGTCAATGAAGGCTATTAAGTATAATGGTTTGTTTCTATTCCTAAAGTTTTCAATTACCTAACCCTAACCCATCTATATGTAACATGTGCTGTGTTATGTAAGATTATTTCACCCCTCACCCCAAAATTCAGCAAAATGTCACTGCTTTTAATAAGGAAATTCGGCAAAACTTAATAAAAAAGAATAGGTATTCGGATAGTTCGTGCTAAGATATAGCAATCTACATACTTATAGATACAAAGTATGGCAATGCCATGATTTCATTGATAGATGTAAAAAATTCGTTAAATTTTGTTGTTGAAAATAGACTGAAAGATCAGGCAATTTAAACTTGTTTTACCCATCTACATGGGCGATAATTCAATTTCATTTTGAGAAATATTCTAGTGAAAATTCTCAAGAGTTGATGAATGTTGTCGGATTTTATCATCCTCTGTCGCAGTTGCTGTGTTTGGTTACATTACTTCACCCCTCACCCCAATAATACAATAAATCGCAAGATGAGACCATCATGGAATATTCCTATATACATTGATACATTATACATATACCTTATAAAGTTGAGGTGTTGAAGAGTTACTTAACTTAAAGAAAATACATCATTGTATATGTTTGCTTCACATGATAGCTTCACAGTTGTATAGGATTATACATATTGGGAGGTTTAGTGATTGTTAATAGCCAAGTTCAGCCAACGTGTAACTTATACAACTTATATAACATGTGTTTCTATTGCCAATGATATCACTTGGCTCACATGACCATTTTGCCAAAGCGTTTAAAATTTTTGTGTCAAATGTGTAACCGTTACCATTCCCAAAAGGGTTGTTGGCAACGACTTTGTTTAAATTTCGTAGGGTGTCTGCATCCTGGAACCTTTATACTACGAAATCACATTACTTTTCCTGCATAACTGTAGCAATACCATAATAACACATGTTGCAAGTTACACATACGTGTTGTTGAACCTGGCTACTATCTGTAAAGTCATCAAACATGCAATGAAAGTGTCAATGACACTGTGGCTCAACTTGGAAAGAGAATAATTTAAAGCATTACAGTCAATGGAGCGATTAGGAATGCAGAAAGTTGAAATGTCTAAGTAATTCTAGATTATCAACATGAACAGATATATATAAAGTGAAATCCAAGATGACCATTGGCGGCTATATTTTCCAATGAAATTCAAAACATATTGATAGATCCCAAAAAGTAGATCAATATCAACATCAATATGAAGTTTGTTGATGATCAGATGAGGGAAGTGGACTGTAGGGTGTGCCAAAGGATTTAGTCATGCAAAGAATAAAATCCAAGATGGCTGCCAGGGGCCATGGTTTATGGCTGAATGACCCCAAAATGACTCATTCCCATCTACATGTCAATATTAACATCCACAATATATTTCATGATGATCAGACAAACACTCTGGCCTGTAGCCCGTGCTAATGGATTGAATTTTGAAAGTTTTTTGGCCGAATGACCCCAAAATGACTCGTTTCCCATCTACATGACTCAATGTCATCATCCATGACAAATTTCATAATCATCCGACCAAAGGTACAACTTCAAGCCCATGCCAAAGGATTTAGTAATGCAAAGAGTAAAATCCAAGATGGCTGCCAGTGGCCATATTTTATGGCCGAATGACCCCAAAATGACTCGTTCCCATCTACATGTCAATGTTAACAGCTGTGACAAATTTCATAATGATCTGACCAAAGGTACGACCTGTAGCCCGTGCTTAAGGAAATTGTTGACAGAATCACACACATGCACGCACACACGGACGACGGATACCAAGCCATGGCAATAGCTCACACTTTACAAAGTAAAGTTGACCTATTATATAAATAATAACAGACAACTGCCAACAAAGCAAAAGATAACTTTTAATATGGCAGTCATGCATGGTAATGCATTGCGCTAAAAACCATGGGGCTCCTGTTTCCACTAAAACAGAGACATTCTATATTTTAGTGTGATTTCAAAAAGATGGAAATCTCAGAATATCTATTGCTATTGGGACTGTGGTATGTTTTTGAACTAAAATTGATGTTTCAAATATAAAGATGGCAGCCAAAACGGTACCAGAAAATAAAACAATTGGCAGAAGTTCACACATCCCCTGCGGTGTTCTTTTTATTTGGGAAAGATAGCTGTCTGTGAATCACTAAACACGACTTCTGCATATGCACATTTGTAATAAGCGAAAGCACTACTTTACAACAAAACTATCATACCTACAAATTTGCGCAAGATTTTGTAAGTTGGCTAGTTGGGTTGTTTGGGCTAGAAACTGTTATCTATAAAGTGGAACTGACCTGGCCAAGTTAATTGTAAGATTTCTGAGATTAAATTCTTTAAAATGCACATAGTCACTTGACCCCAGACAATAAGGCCACTGTTTTTTATGTTTACCCATACCATAGTATGGTAAACATAGTGTCGTTGCCCGGATTGACCACTCGTCGTTAGTCCGTCCGTCTGTCTGTCTGTCTGTCTGTCTGTCTGTCTGTCTGTCTGTCTGTCTGTCTGTCTGTAGACACTTTACGCATGGTGCGATAACTCGAACATTTTATATCTGATCGGAACCAAATTTTGTATATGAATTTGTCAGCACCAAATACAGATCGAGTTCGAATATGGGTTCGATCCGAGTTTTTTTCACGGAGTTATGGCCCTTTTTCGACTTAGAATTCATGCATGCTACCATAACTCAAAAAAATTTTATCTGATCAGAATCAAATTTGGTATGCAAGTTTCTCGGACCAAAATACAGATCGAGTTCGAATATGGGTTTGATCCGATATTTTTCAATGGAGTTATGGCCCTTTTTCGACTTAGAATTCATGCATGCTGCCATAACTCAAATTTTTTTTTATCTGATCGGAACCAAATTTGGTATGCGAGTTTCTCAACTCAAAATACAGATCGAGTTTGAATATGGGTTATATCCAACATTTTATACCAGAGTTATGGCCCTTTTTCAACTAAGAATTGAACAGATAACCATAGCAGTCTACAATTAATTACCAGTGGTATCAGTTTAGCTCTGAGAGCAGTAAATCTGTATTATGGGAATTAGAGTTATTTTTTACTCCCATGTTTATGATGACACACTCCTCACCTGTATAGTTTTGGTATCGATCGGTTGATCGGTTTAGAAATTATTAACACTTTGCATCCGCACATAGGCATGAGCTATCCGATGCTGTAACCAAATTATTTTTTGTCCGATTGTTTTCATATTTGATATGTAGGTTTATAATGACACACCCCTCAACTGTATAGTTTTTGGTATCGATCGGTTGATCGGTTTAGAAAATAATTAACCCTGCACACAAATGCTATCTGATCCATCTAAGTCAAACTGTTTTCTTCTGATATGCCTCATATTTCTTACCAAGGTTTTTCTTAGCACGTTCTTTATCTGTATGGTTTTTGGTATCGTTTAATTAACCCTTTTCAAACTTATTTTTACTTAGAACTCAAAACATTTTTCATCTGATCTACACCAAATTTGGTACATGTGGTCCTCACCCCGAAATACAGATCAAGTTCAAATTTGGGTTTGATCCGATATATTTTAACAGAGTTATGGCCCTTTATAATTCAAGTAATTTACTACCTATTGTATATGCCCTGTGAGAATTTAAGACAAACAACTTTACACAGTAATCTGCTTTATTGGGATCAGAAAATGACACTGGATACTCTTTGCTAAACCACTGCTGCTCCCAGAGCTGTCAAATATAAGTGATTGATGATACTTTACTCCAGTTTGTGTGCAATAGTAATTTAACCCAACCTGTTGAAACATGTTCATGGCATTAATACAAATAGTCCATTGTCCATGTGAAGGATGTTCTGGAGCATGGCTGTTTAGAGAATTGTTGTTTACAGAGACACTGTTGTCTTATCTTGAGAAAACAATTTATCCACACATTAGTTCCATCATATGATGTCATTGAAAATGATTAACACTCTCCACACATCATATGTTCATTCTCCTATTCTATGTCCAGGTTGATCGTGATCCACTTTTCACTTGCATGTATTTCAGGATTAAAATTAACCTATTCCATAGACACATAATATCTGATACGCAGATTTTAAATTATCTCTTTCGCCTTAGGCCAGGTTCACTAAGAATTTCTATTAATTATAAGCCACCAATTGAATATTCATCATTTGAGGATATATCTTATTTTGAAATTCCCTCTATTGCATTTGGGCTGCAGGATAATAATAATGGTTCTGGTATTCTTGAAGCTGACTTTTTGGTCAAATATTTTTCACCCAATCACTTTTATAATCTCATTCAGGTTGATTGTGATACATTCTTCATGCGTATAGATTTTGGTATTGATTGAATGGTTTTGAGAATATTAACCCAATATTTAATAATATTTCTGCTGTTACAGACATTGTATCTTTCCAATGATCAGCTTAGAATAAAATTAACCATAGGTACATGTATACTGTACGCGATCCAATGTTATGACTCTAATATTTTCAATTTGACCCTTCTCATATCTCTCCTTTAGTTATCTGATAATTCTGTATTAAAATATTTTATATCCAACCATTATCAATCATATTTAATATCAAGGTCTATACACCCCTCACTTATATAGATGTTCAGGTGTTTGTTGGTCTCTAATCTCAATCATCCCATAACTTTTACTATGCAGCTAACACAACAACATAATCTGTTATGACTCAGGTTCCATTGTAAGAATTAAATAAATAGAGTTATTATGATGTTAATATTGTAACAATTATATCTTTAACAGCTATGGTGCATCTGTCTGACTGTGTTTGGGTATAATTATCTTTATCAATCTATCACACATACATGTATCTCTGTTGGAGTGACCGAATAGGTTGAAATCGAATGTCATATCCATCTTCCTATTGTGTTTAAATGAGCAAGTTGCTCAATATGTCTGATTCCACTATGAAACTAATAAATAATAGTACGCTGTGAATTGTTGAAATTCTTGCACTCATAAAAAGATCGCTATCGCCAAGGTATGGGTTAAACATCTGCCAATCGTGATCGGCCTCTCGTTTATTAGTTGGTTTGCGGATCCGCCGACTCGTTTTTTTAGGTTTTTAGAAAAAAATTAAATTGTATTCTGAACCATTTTTATTGCCGCCGACCCGTTTTTTCCGCACTCAAAATTTTATTTTATTAAAAAAATGAAAAAAGATCGCTTGTTTGTTTGTAGGGACAGATTAATTTTGGAGACGTTTCGCATCAGTGTTTTCTGCATCACTTCCGCTACTACCGGTAGAGTAACTTCGAGATCACGTTTCCACCAAATCCTGGTTGCGAGTTCCCGTACTACCGATCAAATCAAACATGGCGGCCACTAAATAAATGAAAAAGGCGGACGATGATTGAATGAATGAAAAGTTAATCTGTAGTTAATACGTGTAGATTTGTATCTTTGGGTTCGATGGTTACTTTAGGAAAAGACATATCTATCTAATTTTATGAAACTATTTTTGGAAAGTTGGAGTTTATAGTTAATTCCGAATGTCGATGCTTTTTTTCTTTTTATATGCCTAGGCCATATAACCGATCGTATATACACGTCTAGGCCTATATAAACTAATAAATGTTTATTTATATATAATTAATGCTCTTAAAGTACAGCATTGGGTCTGATCAACAGATAACCCTATATCGTTTTATTCAACTCAAATAACTTTTCATCGTCTCACCTTGAGAAGGTATAACTATAACGCATAGACGGATATATAGTCATATTCCGTGTTCGTCTCATCATGCGATTTATTGTATTATTGCATGGGGTGAGGGGTAAATAAATATTATATTAAACCAAACAAGGCAACTATGACAGTGGGTGATAATACTCATCAACAGTCATATATACTATATGAATCGACAGTGGGTGATAATACTCATCAACAGTCATATATACTATATGTCTCAACAGTGGGTGATAACACTCATCAACAGTCATATATATTATATGTCTCGACAGTGGGTGATAATACTCATCAACAGTCATATATACTATATGTCTCGACAGTGGGTGATAATACTCATCAACAGTCATATATACTACTAGAAGGTGACCCGACTTCGTCCGGGCTTTGACCTTGAATTGACCATTTTGAAGGTCAAGGTCAGGTGGGGGGGTCAAACACCAACACCCCAAATATGGTGGAAATCGGCCCAGCGGATACCGGGAAATCGGCCCAGCGGATACCGAGATACCCTATGCATCAAATTTCGTCCGTAAAAATCTGCCAGTTTAACCCGATTTGATTTCCACTCAAGTATATAAACGCGCCTCATATACACACGCTCATTAATTATCAAGTTTCAACGTAAAGATAAATTACCATCGGTGCCCGAGATATCGCCAAGACGTCTGAAACAGTCAAATGCATCGGCCGGTTATAAAGCGTTAACGTGATCTAACGTTATGACCTCTATTAAACGACGTCATAGAAGTTACGCATTGTTTTTATCCTGATGGAAGATAGTACCACTTCTTCTTGATAATTGAGGCAGATAACTAAAACGGATACATGCGCATTATATATCGTTGGAAAGAGGAAACACGAAAGATTCTCACAGTGTCATTATTATGACAGGCATTTTATTATTCGCGCTGTTTCAAATCGATTTGTAAGCACCGAACTCAAATGAAAGTCCCGTAACACAGCGTAAAAACAGATTTGACCTCGGCACGTGAAAAGTTGACCTCGGATCTGAAAATTAATATACCTATGCCACTTCCCGACCGATAGTATCCTCACATACGAAGTTTCATCGAAATCGGGTCGGCCGTTTTCGAGTTCATCGCGAACACACAGACACACAGATACACACACACACACACACAGACAGATCTTCCAAAATATATAATAGATATGTCTCGACAGTGGGTGATAATACTCATCAACAGTCATATATATTATATGTCTCGACAGTGGGTGATAATACTCATCAACAGTCATACATACTATATGAATCGACAGTGGGTGATAATACTCATCAACAGTCATATATATTATATGTCTCGACAGTGGGTGATAATACTCACCAACAGTCATATATACTACTAGAAGGTGATCCGACTTCGTCTGGGCTTGGACCTTGAATTGACCATTTTGAAGGTCACGGTCAGGTGGGTTAACGATTTGACCCGTCCAAAACACTGCCCGGACAAAAGTACCCGACAAAAGTACCCGTCGAAATCCATCCGGTTTTACCCGATTCGACCTTGAATTTATCATTTTGAAGGTCAAGGTCAGGTCGGGGTCACGATTTGACCCGTCCAAAACACTCAGTGGACAAAAGTAACCCTATGTATAAAATTTCGTCGAAATCCCATCAAAATTGGCGATTTGACCTTGAATTGACCCGATTTCAAGGTCAATGTCACGTCGCATGGGCAAATGAATATGCTTATGAGACTCCCGATACGAAAGTACCCCCACATACCAAGTTTCATCGAAATCCCGTGATATTCGGGCGTTTGACCTTGAAATGACCCGATTTCAAGGTCAAGGTCACGTCGCACGGGGAAATTAATAGGTTTATGCCACTCCCCGGCCGAAGGTACCACCACAAACCAAGTTTCATCGAAATCCCGTAATATTCGGCCGTTTGACCTTGAAATTACCCGATTTCAAGGTCAAGGTCACGTCGCACGGGCAAATTAATATGCCTATGCCACTTCCTGGCCGAAAATACCCCCACATACCAAGTTTCATCGAAATCGGATCGGCCGTTTTCGAGTTCATCGCGAACACACACACAGACACACAGACAGACAGATCTTCCAAAATATATAATAGATATGTCTCGACAGTGGGTGTTGTTACCCAATAGTAGAGTTTTACTTCGTAAATCATTGGGATTTAGAATTAACTGGTTAACCCCAAATTCACGTTCGTAATGCCACAACGAACTGTTGCCCGCCCTGAATGAACTGTTGCCCAGTTTGCAATCACTGTCAGCTTTCGTGACGTCACGAGTGAACTGTTGCCCGACCCGAGCGAACTGTTGACTGGCTCCGAGCAAACTATTGACTGGCCAATGTATTGGGTAATAAAGCAATTATTTCATGTGTCTTTTGGGAACAGGCAAAATTGTTGTCCCTCGGTATCAGGAATGACTATCGAACTGTTGCCCTCGGCCTTCGCCCTTGGGCAACAGTTCGATAGTCATTCCTGATACCTCGGGACAACAATTTTGACTGTTCCCAAAAGACACATGAAATAATTGCTTAATAATACTCATCAACAGTCACATATACTATATGTCTCAACAGTGGGTGATAATACTCACCAACAGTCATATATACTATATGTCTCAAAAGTGGGTGATAATACTCATCAACAGTCATATATACTATATGTCTCAACAGTGGGTGATAATACTCATCAACAGTCATATATACTATATGTCTTGACAGTATACAGTTGTCGCCCTTCTTCTCGGGAGACATTATACAGTTGTCGCCCGTTGTCGAGGGAGACATTGAGATTTGTCACCCGCTCGAGAACAGAATGTCTCCCGAGGAGCGAAGCTCCGAGGGAGACATTCCGTTTTGTTATCCGATTATACCACAGAATAAAATCCTTGCCATCCACACGCACGATGTTGCACTGAGTCACGAGTGCTTTCTTCCCCGATTATGCATATTGTCAGTAAAACTTATCGTCCCATAGCATTTCTGTTCCATAAACGATAGTCAAGCTGTTAAGCGTTTCATAATCCGCGTTTATTTACGATCAATTTGGTGGTTAAATCGTCAATATCGGTCCATGCAATGTAAACCAATAAGCCATATAGGTATGTTCTCGTTTTCTGCAATGTGGCATATTCAATGTCGTCTTGTGCGCGCAATTTACTCGCGATGTTCATTTCATAACGGTCTTCCCCAAAAGCTATTGAGAAGTTGTCAATTTCATTAATGTACATTCATATGTGTCAGTGCTCATGGCGATCCTCACATAAAATACTTCTATGATCACATTGCAGACATCGCGGAGGATAAGCGTACAGTACCATTCATTCGCGACAAACGTATGCATTACGTTGTCTACCAGCAAACATTTATAAGCAACCAACCTCAAGGGATCCTCTCTTTCAATCTTGCATCATAATGTTGACATGAACAAATTGATTCACCGAGATGTTTCGATGTAAAAAGTAAATAAAAACGCTTGTCCGATAAAAATATCAACTTAAAAGTTCGAATATTAGTGTTCACTATATATATGCAAATTAGCAAACACCACAACTGGCGTGTATTGCGAATCCGTGGGGTATATATTAAAGATCTATGATTTTTAGTACATATAGTGATGTGAAATAGATGAGTTACTGCAGTGTGTGTTTGGAGATATTCTTGCAATATAACATCAGGCGGGCGACAAAAACAATGTCTCCCGGCTCAGCGGGCGACAGTGTGATTTGTCGCCCGGCACGTGACAGGATATGGGCCAATCAGAAGGGTGGAAAATAGGGAGGAGGATAACAATGAGATTTGTCACCCGCTCGAGAACGGAATGTCTCACTCGGCTCCGAGGGAGAATTCCGTTCTCGAGCGGGTGACAAATCTCAATGTCTCCCGAGAAGAAGGGCAACGACTATTTTGTTATCCGATTATACCACAGAATAAAATCCTTGCCATCCACACGCACGATGTTGGACTGAGTCACGAGTGCTTTCTTTCCCGATTATGTATATTGTCAGTAAAACTTATCGTCCCATAGCATTTCTGTTCCATAAACAATAGTCAAGCTGTTAAGCGTTTGATAATCCGCGTTTATTTACGATCAATTTGGTGGTTAAATCGTCAATATCGGTCCATGCAATGTAAACCAATAAGCCATATAGGTATGTTCTCGTCTTCTGCAATGTGGCATATTCAATGTCGTCTTGTGCGCGCAATTTACTCGCGATGTTCATTTCATAACGGTTTTCCCCAAAAGCTATTGGGAAGTTGTCAATTTCATTAATGTACATTCATATGTGTCAGTGCTCATGGCGATCGTCACATAAAATACTTCTATGATCACATTGCAGACATCGCGGAGGATAAGCGTACAGTACCATTCATTCGTGACAAACGTTGTCTACCAGCAAACATTTATAACCAACCAACCTCAAGGGATCCTCTCTTTCAATCTTGCATCATAATGTCGACATGAACAAATTGATTCACCGAGATGTTTCGATGTAAAAAGTTAATAATAACGCTTGTCCGATAAAAATATCAACTTAAAAGTTCGAATATTAGTGTTCACTAAATATATGCAAATTAGCAAACACCACAACTGGCGTGTATTGCGAATCCGTGGGGTATATAAGATCTATGATTTTTTAGTACCTATAGTGATGTGAAATAGATGAGTTACTGCAGTGTGTGTTTGGAGATATCTTGCAATATAACATCAGGCGGGCGACAAAAACAATGTCTCCCGGCTCAACAATGTCGCCCGGCACGTGACAGGACATGGGCCAATCAGAAGGGTGGAAAATAGAGAGGAGGATAACAATGGGTGATAATACTCATCAACATTCATATATGCTATATGTCTCAACAGTGGGTGATAATACTCATCAACAGTCATATATACTATATGTCTCGACAGTGGATGATAATACTCATCAACAGTCATATATACTAGGCCAGGCAAATATGGACATAGGTGTCGCCTGGAGAGGGAATTTATGAGACCTACATTTTTGGTTAGCGTAAATACTAAACTTTCGGAATCCGTATGTTGGATTTGTCAGATAGGCAGACTTTTTTCTCACCGCGTGGTTTTCTTGAGGCACCCGATGAAAAAATCGGTCATTTTTTAAATAAAGCCGACATTTTTGACAGAGTATTTTCGCACATTTTGAGAAGAAATATTCGTCTAATTTTGATACCTGTGAGTGGGGCGATAATCAGAGTAGGGTAATACATGTAACCATTGAATCTCGGAATTGCAGTCATGACGTCATGTGACGTCAAATAATATTTTGGGTGAGACAAATATGACGATTCACGCTAAGCGTTGTCTTTCGTTTCATTTAAATCGTAAAGTAAGACGGATATGCCGCATTGTTTTGTACCATGGGAAACTACTGCCAATTGGCTATATTTTGATGTATAACTTATAGTTGCAAGCGGTATTATTTTTTATCACAGGCAGAAAAATCAACCCTCCCCCCTAAAGTTAAGATGCGCCATGCTGTGGTATAAGGCACACATAACTCACGGTTACATGTCAATAGGCTTAATTAACATAACGGCCGTTGAAAGTCTGCTAAAGAATGTAATAATATATAAGTTTCTGTCTACAAACTCGAAAATTAAATTAGAAACAATAGATAATGTACCCCCAGACCCGAAATTTTAAGAAATTTTAGAATTTTTCCTAAAACTTTATATAAAACGCATTTTTTTATTTTCTGGAAGGCAAAAAAAGACAAGAATTAGTAACGGTGGAGATAAATGGTGTATACGGCAATTTTATTCCGCCTTGGATTAAAAAATGACATACTAACTTAAAATGGCCGCCAATATGGCAGCCGCAATATAGGTGGAAATTGGGAAATATGTAAGAACGCACAATTACTTGCTTAAATGGCTTAACTAACAAAGCGGTCGTTGATGAACTGCTAAACTATAGTTTAAGGTATATATCCCGATCTACAAACTCTTGTTGAAAATATTACACGATGCACCTCCTGGCACTTATTTTTGTATATAAAATTTAGCTATTTTTCTCCAAAAATAACCTAAAGCCGTTTTTGTCATCTTCTCGGAACCATAAAGCGCAGAATGCAGCGTGGAGGAGATGTTTGATATTTACGATAATTCAATGTCGTTTTTGGATTACTAACCCCAAGATGGCTGCCAATACGTTGGTCAGAATAAATAGTGAAATATGTCATGTTTCACTTTTATCGCCTCATATAATGTCTCACACAACCCAAAGTATAATATTCATTGTACCATGTTACCCCGGGACATCACAATGCGCAATTCTATTTAAAATTGCTACCAGAATGGTGCCCATTATTGACGAATCTTGCATTCATGAGCATTCGTGATCAAGTAATCCGTGTCCCTTGAAATAGGTGGCAATTTTGAGTGAGGTTTTTACAGATGAACAGGATTGTTTAAAACGAAGAACCGAGTAACAGTAATACATTGAATGCCTGATTGTTATTTATGCCTGTCACCTTTGACATAATAAATATGAAATTACTTAAACCCGACAATAGAAGGTCAATCTTCCTCAATGAATATTATTACAAGTGCTACCAGATATGATGGTACATATGAGGTGGATATGTCGTGATACCATTATCGAAGTCTGGCCTAGACGAGGTTGATGCGGGTTCACACCCCTGAATTGATTGGGCGAATATTGGGACCGATTTCAAAGCTTGATAAGGAACATCTCATTGTACATATATATGACCACTTCGATAAGAAATGATAATTTGTTCACACTCACTGAAGCAGCAACATTTGAAGCAATGATTTTGATTAATCTGCTATATATACAATGGGCAATTGCTGTACAATAGCTTCGACCTACAGAAGACGGCCGTGATAACACAGAGTTAATTTTTCCAGACCATAAATCACCATCGCCTCTTTCATTGATTAGTGTCCAATAACGCAAAGAAGATCAGATTCAGAAAAAAAAATAGCTCTCGTCGTACCAAATTAGTTCAGATTTTGCATCTTCCGAAAAATTATCTGATCAGTGATAAACATAAGAATAGTTATGTCCAGAATGAGAATCCCTCCTGTGCGTCTAACTTAATTATGCATTTTCTGTTGAACAAGATCGCCATGGACCGCTTTATTTGCAATATATGAACGCGATAACCTTCAGAAATATCAAATGTTGTTTCCAACTTGGTGGAAAAGTAAACTTGTCTACGTTATGTTACATCTGAACGGGTCATATTCAGATCAGGAGACCTGCTGCTGTTGCAAGTACCATTGGTGTTTGAAACGTAAAACCCATGTTATTAATGTATCAATCGGGTGTATTCAATATTAGTATTTACAGGCAATCACACCGGCGGAAAACAATACGGCGAATAATTCCTCGTTCCCATATCGTCCCGATTGTACAAAGACACATGCATGTGTTCCTCACATGCTGTTCAGTAAATACTAAACTACGGCTATCGTGTCCAGTTACTGATTTTGCTCAGCAAATTCGGAGTTGTTATGTATGAGTTATCGTAGATCAGATTCTGGTCTGCACAGAAGTTGTTGCTATATGTCATTTCTGAGATGCCGCGACAAATTACACAAAGACTCATGATCCCATTTTGTTTTACTCATTTGCACATCAAACACTACCACAATATAATATCAGGATACGCACTACACACGGTTTACTCATGTCGCGCATAGTGGGATAACTATAGATACATTTGAATTTAACTGTAACACATCTGGCGTTAGACATGACAGGTGGGTGGAATTAAAATGCTTTAATCATGAACGGACATGATCAAAATATGGTATGTTTTCAGACATCCGGCCTGCTGACATCAGCAGGTCCCTAACCGCATTATTTTTGGACTTATCTAGAAAGTTATTATACGCTTCCTGGTATCAACCTGTGTATAGCATGTATACAAATAATTGCAATTGTCGTCCTTTTCATTTTGCTGTTACAATGAGCTAAAACTTATACTGGGATACCAAAAGTCCAAAATGTACCAGTCTACATGATAAAACTCGATGCCAATACTCCGATCTATATGCTGTTTCCGAATGTACAGCCTTCCAGAAGTAATCCTACCTACTCATCAGCATAGAAAGATATGGGTAATATGACTGTTCATCTGGCATTGGATAAGTGTCCATATTTGGGGTACCTCATCTTACAAGCAATTGTTCAGTCACTTCTGGAAATCAAGAGTGCACATGTGGTGACACGAGACTCCAGTACCATACTATACAGAGTAACATACAATCGAAATATATAGGAACATAGTTTGATAGTTTTGTGTGATTTACCACATCGCTGGTATTTTCGTTGTTGGAAATGTCGCTTAGAGCTTTGCAACTTATCTACTGCTAGTACAAGCAAATACGTCCCACCCGTTAAGCAGCCGACAAACTTCAAGATGAAAATCAACCAGGTTTCCATCTCCTTGTGTGCGAAATATGTGTCATGGTAAATAATCCGGTAAATGTTAGAATACAAAATTCAACGAGTCTATTACGTGATGATGAAACTGAACGAACCTGTATGATGTGACGGTTTGATAATTTGCTGGAGATGTCCTCTTGCGGACTGGGTAGCAATTGCTATTGGTCAATGAGATCCATTTATACTTACATTTAGAACGGTATACATGATACATAATGTACCAGTAGCTCCGTTCATGTAACCATGCCTCGTTGATAGGGGTTAACTAACGATTCGTATCAACATGAGTTATTTGATGGGATATATATCCGAATTGGTTAATTGATTAATTTTGAAATTCGCGGTCGCATTTTGTGACAATAGCCATTTAGAGTGCCAAGAATGCTTAAATGTCGTGTTAAATTTAATATAACCTACATAATTCCCTTATTCTGTTCGCAAAGATAGTCAGACAGCCATCTGCCTTAAATCAACCATGTTTATTGTGAAATAATTTGCACGACATGCCACCGATTTCGAAGAACTAATCTTATTTGAGCGCGAATGAATGCAAAATATGTCGATCCTCTCACTCGTTCGTACCAATCTGGTTATCATTTTGATAGAACTGGCCACTGTTACGTCTCAGTATTGCAAAATGATATGAATATAATAGGACTATTGGTTTTATAAGACATTGCATTGCGATGGTGGTGTTAATTTCGACATGACATATTTTACCATTTCCAGCCATATACCGGCCACCGTATTGGCAGCCATCTTGGGGTTAATATGTCATGTAGTATCCGCCGACGGCATTAAATTTTCGTACATACAAATTATATCCACCCACGTTACATTATTGTCTTTATGCATTTCGATAAGATGACAAAATAGGTTTTCGATTAGTTTTACACTAGACTAATTCAATATTTAATAAAAAATTGGGACCAGGAGGTGCTTTGTGTACCGGTTTCACTTAAATGTTCTAGTCGATGGATCGGGATATATATATTACATAAAATTCTTGCAGTTTATCAACGGCCGTTGTGATAGTTAAGCCATTTTGGGAAGTAATCGTGCGTTCTTACAAATTGCACAATTCCCACCTACATACCGGCCACCATATTGGCAGCCATCTTGGGTTATAGGCCAGTTTTTAAACCAGGACGGAACGAAATTACCGTATACACTAATTATCTCCACCCTTAATACATTAGTTTCATTTTTGCCTCCCGGAAGAAGACAAAATGCATTTTAGATTATCTTTTTTGGCGAAAAAATCTAAAATTTGTTAAAAAATTGAGTCAGGAGGTGCATTATGTGATATTGTTACTTTAATGCTCGACTGTGTCGATCAAAACATATATAATAGACAATACCTTAGCAGTCCATCAACGGCCGTTGTGTTAATTTCGCAATTTGGCACATAATCGTGCGTTATGTGTGCCTTTCACCACAGCCTGACGCCTCACAGTTTTAGGGGGGAGGGTTGGTTTATCTGCCTTTGATAAAAAATAATGCGACCAACAGCGATAAATGATATATTAGAACGTAGCTAATTGGCAGTAGTTTATCATGGTATAAAACAATTGGCCATAACCATCTTACTTCTGATTTTATAAGAAACGAAAGACAACGCTTTGCGTGAATCGTCATATTCTTCTCACCCTAAAACTAATTTGACGTCACATGACGTCATGACTGTCATTCTGATATTCAATGGTTACATGTATTACCTTATTCTGGTTATCGCCTCATTCACATGTATCAAAATTGGATGAATATTTCTTCTCAAAATGTGTGATACCACGCAAAAGTGCAGAAAACGCACAGTACGATAGTTCAGACGACGATGTTTTGTCAGTGACATGTCATGGACACGATTTTGATGACACATCTGTTGATCAGGATAAAAGTGAAACACTTTCCTGTGATGTACCAATAGCCAAGGGCTTAGTGGACATTTTTGGCAAAGATGCCTTACCAAAACAACCTGAATGTGTCAAGGGTTTGACTTTAGATGAAGCTCAGAGAAAAGTGCTTGAAGATTCATGGCACAGTAAAGAGCCAACATCCTTAAGTGCCTTTCCGGAAGATTTACTTCAAGAGTTTCCAATTTCGGGGTCTTCGAAGGATTTCTTAAATGGAAAATCGTCCCAAATCAAATCTGGAATCAGTGGAAACCAGTTATTTTCACATCCATTCAAGTTCATCGAAAAGATCTACAGCCTATAGAGGTGAGTGTGCTGCTCAAATGGGTATAGCTGTTAATGTTTATATACAGCAAGCCTTAGCATCTCTTATGGAAGGTGTTCAAGCGGAGGTTGTTGACTTGGATCGACTAACACAACAAATTAGGGACATTTTTTCAATGTCAACCAAAGTGTTAGACCAATTAGGCCGCACAGGGGCAATGCATCATTTGATTCGTAGACAAACAGCAATCAGTGACGCTAACTTGTATCAGGCAGCAGATCCCAGAGAATTAGCTAATTTACCGCTATTAATACAGCTGACGGGTTATTCGGGGATCAGCTGGAAAGTTTTCTCAGAGCAAGAAAAGATAAGAATAAAGTTGTGAATGAACTGTTGTCTTCGGTCAAGACTTCTAAGAGAACTTTGACTGAAAAATCGTCTCAAGGACAACCCAGGAAAGTTGCAAGAACTGTTACCTGGCCAGAACGTTCGGAATCGTTCAGGAATGACCGGGACCAACCGTCCACATCGAAATCAGCAGATTTTCAACCTTTTCGAATTCCTAAAATAACTCTGAAGGATTCTTTTCGTGGCAGAGGAAATGTCAGAGCTTCTGGACGAGGTAGTTTCTCGTATGGATCAAGACGAGGTGGAAGCTACGGCAGTCATTCCACAGGTACCAGAGGAAAATCACAACGCAGATGACTCATTAAAGGTAAGAAGTGTACATATGTTAATCAAGCATCCATTTCCGAATGTACCGGTCGGAGGTCAGTTCACACATTTTCACCAGGCTTGGGAAAATATAAATGCGGACAGATGGACACTAGATGTCATTCAAAATGGCTATCAAATCGAATTTCTTCAATTTCCACCATTCCAGGGTGTGAAAGAAACTCATTTGAACAAAGTAGAGATGAAGTTTCTCGAAAAAGAAATTTTAAGACTTCTATCTACAAACGTTATTGAAGTCATACCAAAGCATTTATCAAATCAAGGTTTTTAGAGTACGCTTTTCCTGGTACCGAAGTCGGACGGCAGTTTTCGTCCTATCACAAATCTAAAACCTCTGAACCGTTACATTCGAAAAGAACACTTCAAAATGGATACCCTAAAAAAGGTCATATCCTTAGTACAAAAGGGAGATTGGGGTTTCACCGCAGATATTCAGGATGCGTATCTTCATGTAAAATTGTGGGAAGGCCACAAGAAATTTTTCCGATTCAGCATCAACGGTGTTCAGTATCAATGGAGAACAATATGTTTCGGTGCAACAACAGCCCCTCGTGTATACACAAAAGTGGTTGCGAACGTAGCCGCATACCTACATCAGAGGGGTCTACGTCTAGCCATTTTTATAGACGACTGGATTTGTCTAAATTCATCTCGAACAGGCCTATTGCAAGACAGGGAGCTGTTCATGAAAACCATTCTAAATCTGGGATTTTTGATAAATGTCAAAAAGTCTCACTTGAAACCATCCCAAATGTTAACTTATTTGGGAGAAATGTTTCATTTGGACAAAGGGTTAGTTTGTCCCACAGTAGAACGTATAACAGCACTCCAACAAGCAGTAAGAAATCTGTTGATGGGACAGGACACAGCCCGCAGTTATCTGCATCTGTTAGGCATAATAGCGTCCTGTCTGGAGTTGGTTCAGAATGCTCGTCTTCACATGAGACCCATTCAGATGTTTCTCATGAAAAGATGGTAGCCAGTTCGTCATGCATACGAGCTCAGGGTCCCATTTACACAAGATCTGGTACCCCATCTAAACTGGTGGTTACAAACACGAAACATGCAACAGGGTCAATTCATTTTTTCAGATCTGGAAATTGTCTTGATCACAACCGATGCCAGTCTCCAGGGATGGGGGTCCCATTTAGGGGGGCAGACAGTTCAGGGTTTGTGGTCAGACGCAGATACATCCCTGCATATCAACAATCTGGAGATGAAAGCAGTAATATTAGCAATAAAACACTTCACCCCAGATTTGATGGACAAGGAGGTGCTTATACGAACCGACAATACCACAGTGGCTCGTTATGTAAACTATCAGGGGGGTACGAGGTCCAGATCCCTCTGTCAGTTAGCACAGGAACTTTGGAATCATGCAATTCAGAACCACATTGTTCTGAAATCAGCTCACATAGCGGGGGTCCAGAACAAGCTTGCAGATTTTCTGTATCGATGTTATGTGAGGGAGACAGAATGGGAGTTGGACCCGATAATAGTTCAGAAGATATTTTGTCTTTGGGGACAACCAAACATGGATCTGTTTGCAACTTTTCAGAACAGGAAGACCCAAATCTTTTGCTCATGGCATCCACACCCACTAGCATTCGCAATAGATGCCCTCTCCATTTCATGGGAGAGCATGTATGTTTATGCATTCCCACCAATTCCATTGATTCCCAGAGTTTTGCAACACATCAGTCAATTTCAGTGCGAGATGATATTAATAGCTCCGCATTGGCCAAGACAGTCCTGGTTTCCAATGATATTGAAACTTCTAGTCAAACATCCACTCCAGTTGCCAGTGTCGGAACTTCGGTTACTTCACCCGGAACCGAACCTGATGAACCTGACTGCTTGGCATCTGTCAACAGACATTTGCAAGCAGAGGGTTTTTCGAGAAGGTCACGTCATTTCATTACGGAATCTTGGCGACTCGGAACACGAAAAGACTATCAGTCAAAATTCAAAAGGTTCAACAGTTGGTGTTCCGAGCGAAACATTATTTGTCATGAAGCATCTTTAGCACAATGTGCTGATTTTTTGTCAGATATGTTTGCTTTGGGTTTGCAATACCGCACTGTTTCGGGATACAGATCCATGCTCTCATCAAGTCTGCCACTGATTGCGGGAATACCAGTGGGACAAAACCCACACATTATTCGAATGTTGAAGGGTATGTTTAATTCAAGGCCTCCAAAACAAAGGCTAGTACCGGCTTGGGATCTTCCAAAAGTTTTGGACCTGTTGAAAAATCCTCCATTCGAACCTTTGGACTTGGCTTGTTTAAAATATCTTACATTCAAGACAGTGTTTCTTGTTGCCATTACCACTTTTCGAAGGTGTAGTGATATACAAAGTCTACAATTAGGTAGCAGTTATATGAGAATTCAAGGGTAGGGTATTACCTTTTTACGTAAGGGCCTTTCTAAGCAAGACAGAATTTCTCACCAGAGTCCTTTAATTTTGGTACCTTCTTTTGAGGAAGATGTAAGATTGGATCCAAAACGAGCTCTTTTGATGTATATGGACCGAACGAAAGCAGCCAGGGACAACATGGGTGGAAATGATACAAAGCTGTTTTTAGCCATTAATCGGCCCCATAAACCGGTTTCCTCACAAACTATATCCTCCTGGCTGGTTAAGCTTATAAAGATGACTTTTGATTCTATTCCAGGTGACAACAACATTACTGGTCATTCTACACGTTCGATTGGATCTTCATGGGCTCTCTTAAATAGAGCCGGAATGAGAGACATTCTCGAAAGTGCGGATTGGGCTCAATCGTCTACCTTTATAAGATTCTACTTCAGGGATGTTGGCACAAAAGAGTTTTGATGTGAAGGGAAGTTGTGATTGGTATCACATTTACATGTAAATAGTGTTCGTGCAGAGACATTTAAAAAAAAAAAGAAAAAAAAAAGGACTGTATATACGGTAGTGTAATGATGTAGATAGTGAAGAACATTTCATGGAAGAACCATGGCATGGGACAACAGCATCGGACCAGAGCTACCGCTACACAGAGCAGCTATGAAATCAGCATAATTCTGTATGAATTATGTCAGGTGAGTAGCTAATTTTTGAAATAAAATTAGCAGATTTGGACACACAAGTCCAAATTTTATGAATAAATTATACTCACCTGACATAATTCACTCCCACCCTCCTCCCATCAGATACAGTTGTCCCATGGCCTGATTTGTAGCGCCATGGGATCAAACTGGTGATATGCGTATTGCGCATGCCCGGCTTCGGCTCCGGTTAGAGTAAAAACTTTAACCGGAAGACGGAACGAAACGGGAACGGGAGTTTTTGGGTTCGCGAGGTTAAGATAAATCTTAATTCTGTATGAATTATGTCAGGTGAGTATAATTTATTCATAAAATTTGGACTTGTGTCCAAATCTGCTAAATTTACTGAACATCATCCCTCCAGATTATTAATAGACCATTCCCATACTTTTATAGCTGAATGGGAGATTCCATTTAGTAAAGAAAGGGTTAAATTATTGATCAGATATGGTATGACACCTACGGTGAGTGTCATTTCTCTTCACTGCAGTTCACTAGCAGATGAGTCAGTGAATCAAGTTTTGTTTATGTTTACCCATACCATAGTATGGTAAACATAATGTCGACGTCTGGATTTACCAATCGTCGTCCGTCCATCCATCCGTCTCTCTGTCCATCTGTCTGTTCGTAGACATTTTACGCATGGTGCATTAACTCAAACATTTTCTATCTGATCGGAATCAAATTTTTTATATGAATTTCTCAGCCCAAAATACAGATCGAGTTCGAATAGGCTCTCTTTTCGAAAAAAAACTTCTTGCTCAATTAATAAAATAAATAAATAAAAAAAATAATCATGAAAATAATCTCGGGAACCACCAAGCTGATTAATCTGACATGATGTGAAGGGGCCTTGGATGGTCATATTTTAAAAATGTGACTGACCTGTCAAAAATAACCAGAGCTATAGTGTCACACTTTCCAAGTGACCCTCCATTGGTGAGTCCCACCTTCTAGCACCCCTGCCCTCACCTTCTCCTCTCTACGCTTCTCCCTCCTCCTACACCCACCACAAATCCTTGTCAAAATTATACTTTCTTCTTGTTTTGAGAAGAATACGCTCAATTAATTACCTGACCAAATGATATGTCAGATTTGATGTTATCTGACAATTGAATAAACAAAGGTCCACAGAGCATGGATACTATTGTTTTCCTATTTAAAGGTGTTCTGTTAACACCTTCACCACTTAGCCAGGTGAATTTATTTAACTAGAACAATGGAGCTCTATTGTAGTCTATATGTCCTTTTAGATGCTCAGCCTTGTATTGGACCCAAGAGAGCCAAGATAGGAGATTTACCCTGTTATCCATTCCTTCAACCTTTTCCATTATTTATAAGTAACTATATTATCTTGATATGTCACATGGCCATTTGCAACAACATAAATTGAACTGCTTACACTATGATAGTGGTGACAGGGTTTATAGATGTTATATTAATCCTTCTCTGTTGTTCCATTAATTCCAATTAACTTTTCTCTTTTGACCCATAAATTAAAATAAGTTGTGTTATTATGTACATTTGTGTGTACTACTTTAGTACATAGCAGTATACTTATAATTCCACATCAAAACTCATGATTTCGATCATAGCAATTTACTATCGCCAAAGGATGGGTTAAACATCTGCCTTTCGTGATTGGCCTCTCATTTAATTCTTCTGGTATTGCCTGCTCACATCCTTCGAGCAATAATTCACTTGTACTTGATAAAATCCCCTAATAGCTCAAATAAATCCTATTGTTTCAGTCTTGGTGGAATTTTCACAAAGTTGAGATGTTTCAATTTCCGGACATATGAGTCTGATTCCTGCATGTTGTATCGAAACAGTTGCTCCAGCAGCATATATCTGAATCATTTTTATTCTAATACTGATGACTCTTTTCAGCCCATTGATGTTGTTGATAAGGTACATCAAAGTCTTGTGAAGGAAAAGCTTGCTACGATAGAATCTGCAAAGGCATTTTTGAAAATGCTTCGCAGTTTCAGGAATGCTGGAAAAGACAGTATTGGAGAAACCTTAACAAGCAAGAAAAGTTATTACATTGTGTGAGTTGATGTATTGCATATTGGTTTTCAAACAGTTATGACTATGATTTTTTATTCATAGCTCTATAGATTATACACAACTATAGATTACAATTAAATTTTATAACAATGAGCTATAGGAGACACCATAACTACCTGCCTTCCCCATGATGGTTATGGTGTAACTATGCCCTGTATACTATCTGGGAGCAACCAGGTGATAGCATATAATTGGCTGCTCTAGATCATCGAAGGCATCTGAAGACTGAAGGTATTGCAATCGCGAGCCCGGTTTCTTGTGGGGTAGATTAGTAACAAAATAGTTCTCTTTATGACTAGATCATGAAATTCTGCATATATGTACAAATTCACATACTTATTGATATTAGATGTGGAGCCACGGTGAAATTTCACTTTAACCGCTCTTTTAATGGGTTTTCTGAATTTAAAGAGCATTGCGTGATTATAGAATTTGTTAAATGTTGCAAATAATCTTAACATGGACTATGCGATTTGAAATTTTGCATATTCAATAAGTATGCCTCTGTGAAATATTGTTCAGGATCTATTGTTATCAGACAAGGCATGTTGGGTAGAAATTTAACACTAAACCAATGTGGATTTTCATAATTTGCTCAAAAAGTGCATCACTTGTTGGAAAGCATTATGCTACATTACCTAGGGACTGAATCAGAATGCAATATGTAATACCACCTGTATTACCATTGGTAATACTATTGGTAAAATGATGCACATCAGTAAATCCATCGGTAATTTCATTGGTAATTTCACCCTTCCTTATCAGTAAACTCTTTGTTTGCCATCGGTAATTTGACAATAATTCCATTGGTAATTTCCATCTAAACCCATCAGTAAATTCTTACTGCTCGTGGCATCGGTAACTTGACTGTAATTTCTGATTGTCGCATCGGTAATTCCATCGGTGCATTCTCAGTCTCATCGGTAAAAATATAATATGAGTCATTGCCATTGGTAATTTCCCACCCTCCCATTGGTAATTCCGTATTTATTTCTAATGGCTATCAAGGGCTCCCATAATATTTATTAAATGAGTGCTTCATGACATGCTGAGTACTTACAAAAATAAACTAGAATATATAATTACGTCACTTCTGAGTTTCCATTTTTCGATTTCATAAACTAAATTCAATTATTTCTCTGCAATCCTTGAATGTCAAGTCATGACTATAAGTTGATTTTAAATAAATACTTGCTAGTAATTTTTTCTGATTAATAATTTTACTATTTATTTATCTAGTGTTTATTTGAAAAATACATGTGAAAAAGTCTTCTCAAAGTTGGAGTCAAACGGGAAGTCAATTGGTGTTAGGTTTTTACGATAAAGTGAAGTGCAAATAAGGAATACGACTACATGTGAAAAGGGCCCACCATATGTTTACTTTCTAATTATATGCCATTCGGTTATGAGAAACAGGGATGTGGCTAGATGCTCTAAACTCAAATGGTTTCCTCTCGCAACTCTCAATGGCGTGATTTGATGTGGCTGCCTATCTCTCAATCATGTGATTTGACATGTCGGTTTACATGGCAAGATTTCCGTTTATATAAACAGTTTTTGTCAACACTTTGTCGATTTCTGGTCAAGTAGCTAGAAATTTATATCGCTAAGGGCAGTTTAATATGGAATCCCGGCTCAGGTATGCGAGATGACACCCGTGGTAAGAATAATTATTCCTTTTCCGATGACAGATTACAATGTACCGGTACTGGAATTGTCTTCTAATATTTCCAAAGATCAATTTCTTGTTGCCAATTTCTGAATAATTGTATTGTTTGTGCCAACTTTGTGGTTTCTTAGTTCAATTTTCATCTAGTGGAGCAAGGCAAAGCACCCAGTTCTGATGGAATCTCGAATATAGTCCTGAAACCTGTGCTGCCGCGATATCCCCTGGTCTTACAAAAATATTTGACAAATCACTGACAACTGGGGATTTACCCAATTGGCTTAGAGCAAACATCGCACTAGTATATAAGAAGGGAAATGTCCACATAGCAGGCAACTATTGAAGGAGTCTCCCTAACAACAGTTTGCTGCAAGATACTGGAACACTATGCCGGCATATACTAATTAAACCACTTTATAGCGGTGCAGCGCATTCCAACCAACCTTAATCACAGTTTCAGAAAAGGACACTTGTGTAACATAGCTGCTCACGACAACAACTGACCTACTAACGGCATTCAACAAGGACACACAAATTGACATGGCAATCCTGGACTTTTCAAAGTCATTTGACACCATGGCACACACAAGCTCCTTGCAAAACTGAGACGTTATGACATTGATAGTAACATCATAGATTGGCTCAAGACCTTCCTACTAAGAGAAACATACAGGTGGTAGTTGAAGGAAAAATATTTGAAAACAGGAGTCCCACAAGGAACTATTTTAGGACCATTCCTCTTTCTCTGCCATATAAACAACCTACCAGACAGTGTAAATTCACAAGTGCACCTAATTGCAGATAACTGCCTGCTATTATAAGAAAATGACTGCCATCGATGACCAGGCCACCTTACAGAAAGACCTGCACAGCGTCGAGATCTGGGCGACAAAATGGGGCATGTGATTTAATTCAGAAAAATATTACATCATGTCCATCAAAACAATGTCATCATATACATATTCACTCAATGACCACCTACTGCAGCAGATAACTGAAAATCTATACCTCGGCTTAACAATTTTGAGTGATATGTTTAAAAAGAGGGCTACCAGATTCATAACCGGGGACTACGTCTCACAATATGAAGGAACAATGACTGACATGATCAAACACCTACACCTGGAATCCATATAGTGGAGTGGATTAAAGTCCAATTTTCAAGGCAATTGTTCAATTTGTGACTATATAAAGCATGAGACTTTGCACATATGTACATATTCACATACTAATTGATATTAGATATGGAGCCAAGCTGAAATTTCACTTTATAAACCCCTCTTTTAAGGGGTTTTACGAACTTAAAGAGAATTTTTTTTCGTGATTATATAACTTATTAAATGTCGCAATTAAAGGGGTACTGTACGCCATTTTCAATAAATTTCCAGTGATAACAACGATCTATTATTGATACTATATAGAAACATAAGTAATTTGAGTCGAAGATGTATTCTGTAAACGCTCAGGTTAATAGGCTACCTTAAAATTTAATAATTTAAAAGTTAATAATTTAATATAAATTGAATTTATGGCTGGAGCCATAAAATGGCGTAAATTAAAATACGAATTTCCGTGTACAAAACGCAATCAAATTATAATTGAGGGATACTGAATTAGTAAACCCATTGCACACACGATCGTTTGAAACATTATGCTTATACAGGGAGAAAACTCAAGCCACTCATTGGCTAGTGACGATACAATAACTTAAATGAGTATATAGGACTACCATGCATATAATATAATTTTTATTTGATTCATTTGGTTGAAAACTGTACAAAAATTACTCGACAACGACAATTTGTTTTTTTGCATTCCGGTAAATTTGCCATCCGTAACACTACTTCGTACTG
This sequence comes from Siphonodentalium dalli, assembly GCA_032622095.1. Lineage (NCBI taxonomy): Eukaryota > Metazoa > Mollusca > Scaphopoda > Gadilida > Siphonodentaliidae > Siphonodentalium > Siphonodentalium dalli. The sequence continues at coordinate 122,452,359 of CP136065.1, read as the reverse complement.
AACAGACTTTCAAAGAATGGAAAAGTTGTTACCTTATTCTCCGACTCGGGGATTATAGAAACCAACAACAACATCTTGGGTACAGTACCCCTTTAATCTTACCATGAAATATGTTATTTAAAATTTGGCATATAAATTAAGTATGATTCTGCGAGATATAGTGCCACATTTTAGGGTAAAATTGGAACTCCCATCAAGATAAATGGTAGCCGTAAGTGGAAAATTTGACATTTTTTCACCAATATATTCTAGATCAGTTTCTGCTGTATGGAACTGTTTCAGAATTGTGACTTTATTTATGTATTATTCATATTAACTGATCATTGAACGCAATGAAATATGCCATTCATGAGGTACTAGCCCCTTCCAATTACTCAAAATTTATATTTTACAGAACTCGGTATGAAATTTCACCAAAAGTCACCATTAGGATTCTAGTCATATTTTGACAAGAAATGGACAGAACTGTGCAAACTAAGTGAGGTGTCCCATGACTTATGAATATTTCAACTCAATGGAAACAAAATTGTCACTTGTCTAAAAATGGCTGCCAAAAATGGCGACCAAAATCTGGGAAATGGTCAATATTGGCCCAGCATGCCATGTAATCGCTTACACGTTGTGGTTGATGAATAAAATTGGCTATTCTGTCTTACATACTTTAAATTCTAACATTTCTGATGCATATTGGTTAAGTGTTACTAATGTAACCACTGACAATACCAGAATTATTGGATTTTTTTCTATCACAAACTTGACATCAAAATTGACAAAAATTAACTTTTCAGGTTTGGACCATTTATTCAAGCAAATGGAACTATCTCGGGTATCAAATATGTTTATTGTTTTGATCTGTCTTAAATGCGTCTCACAAATGTGTTTTTAGACAAAATTGCTCAAGATGGCTTCCAAAATGGCACACAATTTGGTAAAAAAATAATTGATTTTTGTACATATATCCAGAACATTATTCTCTGTTCCGAAGAGTTAGCAAATTGTAAATCACTTGGTTATTAGCATGTTATGCTTAATCCACTGAGTAATACATGTTTCATTCTCATTGTCCCTGTACTGTAGTTTGGAATTTTAGGACTCTGGCCATATTTTGAACGGAAATGGGCTTAACGTCTAAACGGACTGAGTGAAACCATATTATGTGGCTACTCTTGACAATTAGCATAAAAATCAAATTATATATGTTGTATGTCCAACTGGCAGCGAGGGAGTGAATGTGTAGACGAGGTGAATAGTTTTACAAGGAGTTATTATATGTTCATGAATGTGCAAAGGAGTGGCTATATGGTCATGGGGTGTGTCATGGATGGGTGTATATGTATACATATGTTGGTTGTATGATCATGTGTGGGACTATGGGTGTAGGAATAAATAGGGAGTGGTTATATGCTTATGTGTAATGTATATAGGTATACATGGAATGACTGTACGGTCATGATTGTTGAAGTGTATATGCATACCTGGAGTATAGCTGGATGGTCATTGGCGGTGTGTGGGTATATATGAAGTGTCCTTGTGGTCATGGTTGTATATGTGATGTATATGCATCACTGACATGGCTGTATTGTCATTTGTGGATGTATAGGTATACAGAGAGTAGCTGTATGATCATGGATGGGGTGTGTGAGTATACATCGAGTGGTTGAATTCTCATGGGCGAGGTGTATATGCAAATCTGGCGAGTATGAATGGTCGTGCAGGATATTGCTATATACATTGGTGAGGTGTATTGACTCTATGGAAATGAGTGGGGTTTATGTGTTTATCATGAGTGGGTATATGGTCATGGTTGTGAAGAAAAGGTATACAGGGTGACTGTATGGCCAATGGTGAGGTGCTGCGCATTGTATTGCTATATCTAGAAGTTATGTATGGTCGATGATGAGGTGGCGCTGTATACCTGGAGTGATTCTGTAATCGCCATTGGTGGGGTGTGTATCTGCATTGTATATTTTCATTGGCTATGTGTGGCCAATATGTATACAGGGAGTGATTTGATGCCAATGGTGAGTGAATTGTTAAACAAGGAGTGACGGTATGACCACAAATGTTGTGTATGGGTATACAGCGAGTGGCTGAATTGTTTTGAGTGAGGAGTATATTCAAGCCTGGAGTGTGTGAATGGCCATGTGTGTGGGGCATAACATGGATGTATGGCCATTGGTCAGGAGTATATGCATACCCAGAGTGACTTTACGGTTATGGTTGCAGTGTATATGTATATCTTGAGTGGATATATGGCCATAAATGTGGCAAATAGATATACAGGCAGTGAGTGTATGGCCAATAGTGAGGCGAATATGTATAGTATACCTGGTGTACCTGAATTCTGACTCATGGCTGTATAGTCATGTGTGTGGTTTACGGGTAAACCCAATTGTGGTTGTATGGTCATGGGTGAGGTGTATGTGTATAAAGGGAATGGCTACATGGTCATGTGTGGTGTTTATGTATAAATGACATTATTGTATGGTCATGGGTGAGTTGTACAGTTGGACCTTTGGTGGCTATCACTTTCCGTAATAACTCAAGTATATGTTTAATAATCGATTGGGAGGTAATGTCAGAGAGTTTGTCATCTTGGTGGCCTTTTATATGCACAATGGAGGAAACGGTTTTCATGACATTAATTAATCAATCTTGATGCCAATGGCCCAGAATTTGATGTTATTAAGCAATTTTTCACTAATCTCCTTGTTTGACTTTCTAAAATGCCTACAGAAGAGCAGAGAATAATATACCAGATATATTTGAAGATATCAACTTTTCTACCAAATTTTATGGACATTTTGTAGCCAGTTTGAGTGCATTTTTCTAAAAACACATCAGTGTGATGCATTGAAGACGGCTCAAAACAATAAACACCAAAGATATTTCTCAGTGAGATGCATTTAAGACGGATCAAAACAATAAACACCAAAGATAATTCCATTTTACTTGAAAAAATGGTGCAAACCTGAAAACAAATTATTTTTTTTGATTTTGAGAGAAATTTCCAATAATTTTGGTAACGTAATAGCAACACTTTAATATAAAAAATGAATCATAAATGTTTAGTATTCAACGTATAGATGACAGAACAGCCAATTTTATCATCATCCATGACTTTTAATCGATTGCATGGCACTCTGGGACAATATTTACCATTTTCCATAATTTGGCCGCCATTTTTTTATAGCCAAAGTGACACTTTTGGTTCCATTGAGTTGAAACATTCATGACCAGTGGTATGCCTCAATTACTTTGCACAGTTCTCCTCATTTCTTGTTGAAATATGACTAGAATCCAAATGGTGATTTTTGGTGAAATTTCATACAGCGTTCTGTAAAATTGAATTATTGATGGATCGGAAGGGGCTGGGATCCCATGAATGGCATATTTCATTGCTCCAGTGATCAGTTAACATGAACGATACAAAGTCACATTTCCAAACCAGTTCCATATAAAAGAAACTGGTCTAGAAGATATTAGTGAAAAAAACGTCAACTTTTCCACTTACGGCTGCCATTTTAATGGTCATAGTTAAAATTTTGCCCTAAAAATGTGCCATTATATCTCACAGAGACATACTTACTGTATATGCCTAATTTTAAATTCCAGATTCCATGGTAAGATTAATTGTGACATTTAATAATTTATGTAATCACGAAACGCTCTTTAAATTCGTAAAAAACCCTTAAAAAAAGAGGGGTGAAAATTCAGCGTGGCTCCATATATAATATCAATTGGTATGTGAATATGCACATATGTGCAAAATTTCATGCTTTAGTCACGAAGTGAACAATTCTTTTACTAATCTACTCCACTACTAGAAGATGGGAGGGAATACCAGAGGCTGAAGTCATTTGGTAAGATAGTGGATGGATTGGCTCCAGCGGTAAATGGATATTCGAAGGCTATTCATCATACAACATAGTGGAGAAATACGAGTGTAATAACTCGCGGCCATTATCAAGGCGAACACCGTGGATCTCAAAATTAATTCTATCCAAGAACTATCCTATATTGGAACAAACTGGAGGAGGTTAGTTTGGGTGATATAACAACAGCACTGGACTAAACAACAACAAACATCAGTCCAAATTCCAACCCGCGTGCTAATACATCCGAGGGGATCCTGCACTTGACAACATACAGATATAGAGATACAGGAGAACATAAAACCAAGTGTTTGTGTTAAATTGCTAACTGCAAAAGCGGGTCAATTGGCGTGTGGTTATTGAAAGAGCCGGTATAATTGATGGAAGAGCGTGACCAATCTATTGATAGCAGAACGGATCAGTCAAGAGCCTTACCTAAATACGGAAGTTGAACTTATATTTATTTTTTATTGATATTGCGAATCGTACAGAAACCCTCAACAAATCAGGCCGTTAATATATTTAGTATATCAACCATGGTGCATAAAACACCTCTCATTTCTCATCAGTTACACTCAAACACAATGATGTCACATTGCGTAATACAAAACTCCCGCTTATTACGGCGCATCCATGTTTATAAGATCATGACATCATGGCCTCACTTCGCGTTAAATTATACTCATCATTTAGTACATACATTTATAAAGGCAATAACATTAAAATAATTTCGGTGTGTTTGTTTGTTGTTCTGCTACATTTCCCTACAATGACTTGGAATCTGTCTGAACTTGTATTATCATTTCACCTTTCTGTTGTCTGCTTATATTTCTTGAACACCCCTCCAAATGAGGGGAGAATCCATTTTGTAAAGAAAGGGCTACTCTCCTTGGAGCTCAACCCAGGCCCTGCAGGTAGCCCATTGTTCAATTTAAAATCTGCCACTGTGTAGTAACTACTAATGTATGAGTGAACAAATCTGCCACTGTGTAGTAACTACTAATGTTTGAGTGAACAAATCTGCCACTGTGTAGTAACTACTAATGTATGAGTGAACAAATCTGCCGCTGTGTAGTAACTACTAATGTATGAGTGAACAAATCTGCCACTGTGTAGTAACTACTAATGTATGAGTGAACAAATCTGCCACTGTGTAGTAACTACTAATGTATGAGTGAACAAATCTGCCACTGTGTAGTAACTACTAATGTATGAGTGAACAAATCTGCCACTGTGTAGTAACTACTAATGTATGAACATATTGATTTGATTAGAAACAAAGAGAAACGTAGGACTATGTTTCATCCTTCCCCTCCATATCTCGTTGTCTTGTTGAAAGAACTACATCTCTGGATAGAATTTATATGGCAGTAAATACCTCATGAAATATAACATGATGCTAATAATTTAACATTACACTCATATAGAAAGCATCACTGATTACAGATCACAACTGATAGATGTGGCATCAGCTACTCAGACACATGCCTCACATCGAGCACTGATGGACCTTCTTAATTTCCGTGACAGCGATGCTATTGTTCATCCTGAGAGATTCCTGTTTACCAGCGCTTACGCATCGCATCCTGGAGAATTTATCCTGAGAGATATCCTTGTGAGTTTATTTTGAACTAATTGTTTGACAAATCAGGATTGTTTTGTTTTATAATACCGGATTAAATGTGTCCGGTACTCTGCCCATCCGTCTGTACAATTCGCCTGAGCAGATAGTTCAACCACAGCTTGTCAGATCTCAATGAAACTTGGTATGGATGTTCCAAAGAATTTTTAATTGGTTTTGTTTGCATTCTTCATTTTAGGGTTATTTCTAGTGTTGAAACGATTAGTCGACACCGAAACGACTAGAATTTTGGCGATAATCGATCAGCAGTCTCCTAGTCGATTAATCGCCATATTTCCCAGAAAGGTATAGATAAGAGTTTCATTGGTAACACTCATTGCTACATGCATTGTACATGCATATTTATTGTCACCCTGTATATAAAGCACAGACAATCGTGGTGGACCCCACATTTTACCGCCTGGTCGCAGTTACATTATTTTCAAACCATGTGGATGATCTAGATATATTAAGTCATCATGCAAGGACAGCTACCTGTTATCCACCGGGACACTTTGGATGTCTCATTGGAACAATATACCCGTCATTGTTCAGCTATGTCACATCATCAGAAGTTATAATGTACACATGTTTGCATATTCAAAGCACGTTGGCTTTGATCTGCGACATTCTAGACATTCTATTCCGACGTTGCAACAGAAATGCTAAGATTCTGTTGACGACAAGGTGACTATACAATACAATAATTAATTTGTATAGCGCTCAATATTATGAGTACATATTCAACGGCGCTATACATTACATCGAGCTCATTGCCTAATCAGCATAATACATGTACATGCACATATATCTAGGAATTAAATGCTACATCAAAGAGATATGTTTTGAGGCCGGTCTTAAACTTATTTAAATCAGTTAATATTTTCAAGTGAGGTGGAATGCTCTTCCATAGATGTGGACCTGCAAATGAAAATGCCCTATTGCCAAACTTTTTCTGTTTGTTGAAAGGAATGTACAAAAGCATACTACTATCAGATCGTAATTCATATGTACACACATTTCTGTCTTTGATCATATCCTGTATATACAATGGTGACATGTTATTACGAGATTTGAATACAAGCAAAATAATTTTGAACATGATTCGATACTCCACTGGCAGCCAGTGTAATTGCTTGAGAACTGGAGTTATATGTTCATGCCGAGGAGTGTATGATACAACTCGCGCTGCAGCATTTAACACTTTTTGCAGGCGATCACACTGGTAATCTGGTAGTCCATACAGGGGGGGGGGTCGGAAATAATTTCCAGGCACGTATGATCATTTTTATGTTTTCGGGCCTCGGGGGACCCACCCACCCAATTTCTTCCGTATCCAGCCTTTTTTTACAGGCAATTTTGGACACCCACCCTTTTTTTCCATTTCAGGAATTTTTTTCCGGTCAGTTTTGGACACCCACCCCCTTAAATTTGAGAAAATTATCAATTGACCAACCAAATAGCTGATTATCCCTGATTATCATAGTTTATTGCGCGAGATTTTAATAGAACAGTGCATAATGAAGATAACGATACTATTTGAATTTATCATATAGGTGTCATTAAATCAAGAAATGTGTCAACATAATCACATTTCTAGGGATAGGCAGAGTGCCAAAGTTTTTATTAAAATATTTATTTTATTCATTTTCATAATATATAGTCACATGATCTAGTCACATAATCACATTTGAGTATTCTACAGACTACATGGTACAACACATTTCAGATTATTTGATATTTTAATATTTGCTATGTGATATATTGCTTGAACCAAATTGTTTATCAAAACATGTGGAAATACAACTATTCATCCCAGTTCATCCCAGTTTGAAGAATAATGCTAATACCAAACATAACCATGATATATCAATGGCAGGCTAGTAGCCACTGCCTGAAGTAATAGGCTTCGTAATAATTGGGAATAACATATGGATGGATAGCCCAATCTCACTTCTTTTTTGCTCACAATATCAGTGACGATAAAATCTTTGTTACTGTAATTAACATTGCAAGCTGATCCACATTAACTTGGAAAACAATTTGAAATTGTTCAAGCTGGCCCGGCTGGCCTTCAATTTATATGTTAAGATTTTATGTTTTACGTTGTCAAAAGTCTATTTTATTCCATTATTTATTATCTTTATTTCCATGTCCCATATGGTCAAGTGTGCTTTCATTTTATAACTTATTTTTAGCTGAGTTCTGCATAGTTATTCTTATTTTGTTGTATCAGTAGATGGAACCCTGATTAAATTTTATTTTTCCAATAGCGCAGTTTCTTGTTCTAGTTGAATTTGGGTTATTGTTGGCCATTGTGCAACTGATCCAACTTCTGATAACCTCTATATATAGTATAGCATTGCTATTAAGTATATATGACCTGTTTCTGTTCAAAACACATCAAAATAAGACTCAATAGCAGAAATGAAAAAAAAAATTGGCACATGGAAAAAACTGCTTTTCGGACCCGAGAGACACCCACCCACCCCATCATACGTGCCTGGAAATTTTTCCGACCCCCCCTGGTTCACACAGTAAAGAATTACAATAATCTAAGTGTGACGTGACAAAAGCATGGACCAATGTCTTAGTTGAGTCTACATCGAGATATTGTCTAATCTATTAATGTCTAAAAATATGTATTACACTATACATTCATGTCACATGTGTATACCAAAAGTAGCACAATAGCCGTTGCGACTATATAAGAAGATCACAAAGGTAGATCTAGCCACAAAAACGTAGTTTATATATATTCTATTTCATGTAATATTATATCCCTGCTTACACACTAAACCAAATGTATACTTGGGCTACCAACGGGCTGGTTATGTTTATGGCCCAAATTAGCTGTTCTAGTCTATGGAACAACTGCTGGGAGGCTCAGTGGAGCCCGTTTTTTGGCACAACATAAATTGGTATGTTCGCCCCCTGCTGTGAGCTTTGCTCTTTGAGCGGTGAATTTTATTCTGCAAGAATTGGACGACGTGGTAGGGATGACTGCACCCCCCCCTGCTGGTGTGTGTGGAGCACTTGTTCTGTTCCTATGGAACAAGTGCTGGGAGGCTCAGTGGAGCCCGTTTATGGCCCGAATTGAGCAACATTATTTATTTTTTTGTTGCTAAAATTATGCTTTTGATGCACTTAGATTTTTGGTCCAATTGTTTGCATCCATTATTATTTTTTGGATGTACTTAGATTTTTGGTCAAATTGTTTGCATCCATTATTATTATTTTCATGTACTTAGATTTTTGGTCCAATTGTTTGTGTCCATTTTTTTTTTATTATTGATAAATGCTTGATAAAAAAAGTCCAATAGCCCCCCTGCTGCTCAGTATTATATAAAGCTTGCTCTCTGTCTCAAACTATATAATACTTTTTTGCTTATATTTTAGGATATCATTATGAAAAAGGTACCAAATACAAACTTACAAGAATCTCTATTACTCACTGCCGGTGCAATAACATACACACTATGTAAGGGTAAAGGCAAATGTGTTGATGAGGTATGTAGACTTGAGACCTATATATAATAAATAACTATTTGTTTTGCAGTTTTCCAAAAGTATTCACATCATGAGCAAATGTTATTGATAATGCACCATGACCTACAGTGAGCCCCGTTTTATTAAGAAAATAACAACATTGGTTTGTAAAACAGTTTTATATAAAGTCACATCTTGTTAGAAAATATGGAATTGTAATCAGCCTACATTAGTGGGGTGGAACCACTACACACATGCAGTTTATTGTATCATCAATCTCCATTTGCTTTATTTTGAAATGCATAATGAATTTCTAACAGAGCAATAAATAAGTTGCCATAATTTGAGATTTAATCCAAACAAAATGATTAGTTCTGGCACCATTACCATATTTGAAAAGTTCACCTGTCATCTCTTCTATTTTACAGATAATACAGGAGTATGAGAATATGATGATTTCTAGGTTAGATGCCTGTGCAGATGAGGACTGCAGGATAACCTATATGAGATCACTTGGTAACGCTGGTCTAAGTTCGACTACAGACCTGTTGCTGGATTGCGTTCAGAGGACAGATAATACTCTTCAATCCCAGCTCACAGCTCTACATGCACTCAGACGTATTCCAAGCTCTGCCTTCTCAGAAAAGGTATAACACACTCAAAAGCCATCATTTGTAGGCCGATTGTGCATCCATAAAACTAATTGGTTGAAGAAGTTTTTATCAGCTCATCATCAATCACATAGCACAATGTTCAACATGGATTGTAAATGTGCAATCAGGCTTCTCAACAGCACCACCAGAACGGTTGGTACTTGGACAATGTTCATGGTACTGGTACTGTGTGTACACGGTACTAGGCGGTACTCGAATTAGTTGACTATATATGTGCGTATAGGCATTGGATAACTTGTGTTAGATGTTAGTTACAGCATTAACAAAACCACATTTGAACCACTGTTTGTTATTGCTAAATAAATGGTTCTTGTATGGTAACAATAGTCGCATAGCAGCTGACCTTAGTTGCAACTTGTCCCCTCCAAGGAACAAAGTGGAAGGCAATACGATCTTCGTTAATAGTTGCAAAGAGTACTTATTTTGTTGTGAAGTTGGATACCATGTATATTTCCATTCTTCAAAGACGTCAAATGATCAATTTGCAACTGACATGAACGTGTACATGTTTTCGATTGGAATGATTGCTTCAGGTTTACATCATTGTATCTTTATGTTTACCCATACCATAGTATGGTACACATAGTGTCAACGTCCGGATTGACCACTCGTCGTTGGTCCGTCTGTCCATCTGTTTGTCCGTCCGTAGACACTTTACGCATAATGCGATAACTGAAATATTTTCTATCTGATCGCAACCAAGTTTGGTATGTGAGTTTCTCAGCCCAAAATACAGATCGAGTTCAAATATGGGTGTGATCCGACTATTTTTAACTGAGTTATAGCCCTTTTTCGAAAAAATATATTCACTCTTAAAAAAAACAACATTTTTTAGATTGAATTCCTTGCTCTTATTAACAAAATAAATAAATAAATAAATAACAAAAATATTTTTTTTTAAAGACCAGCTGAACTGTAATCTAATTTGAGTATCATGCCATGTGTATCGAAGTCCCCTTAACACAAATCTGCAAAAAAAATACCGAATTATCTCTAATTATTTTTTATAACTTGGGAACAAAATTGTCGCCGAAGTTTTGTTTTCATTTTGCACTGCACGCACATGGCTACTGGAGAACCACGTGACATGACATCATCGAGGGATCATATCTGCACATGCAGTTCCGCTTTGCGTCACTGACAACGTGCTGTGACAATGGCGATGGCAGGTCTGCGCTAACGTTGATCTTGATCTTGCTTCATTCGAGTCTGATGACAATGATCCTCCACAGATCGGCGAGAGACCGGTGACAGCCGATCCGATCCGATAATAAATCGTCGCATCCATGGACCATTTGCACCGGTCTCCCTCCTCTTTCAGACCAAAAGTAGAAAGTTAGGCTGTTGTACGTTGGTCTAAACATCAACGTTTCCCAATCCCCAACAATAACTGAATTGAAATTAAAACAGTTAGACAGTTCAGCCTATATATGTGGTGTATAATTTTCAACTTATGTTGTGTCAAGCAGTTGGGGGGGGGGGGGGGGGGGGTAGACACATCCTTTCACCATTTATGCCCCTGTGTGGGCTGCAATATCAGAAACCTAATGCATATCCTTGTAGACTCCATGATGAAATATACAATACGGTATGTTTTAACATGATGTTCACGATACTGGGAATAAAATTTCTGTTGGTATGTAATTATTTCATCTAGTTCAGTCATGAACATAGTGGGCAGAAATTGGCAAAAGCTTGACCTATATTTCATTACTATAGTAAGCCTATATGCTTCAAATGCTCTTTATGTTTAAATTTTTCAACTGGCTTTATAGACACCCAAATTTATGGTCACTATAGTCATTATAATGGAAGGGTGGTGTGAAACATCAAACATTTTATACTATCAAGAATTTCCAAACTGCTGTCTATGTAGGCCTACTGGTACTGACCTGAATTTTACATGCAGTATCATACATGCATGGCCTTTAGATTATCATAATTTTTTATTTTTTTTGACAGTCTGTCAACAAAACAAAAACGCAACAGGCGTATATATATTATTTTCTGTATGTATTATGTTTATTGTTTCAAATGAATCAAGACCCATATCGCACAATCTCCACAAGGCACCAACTATATAGGCCTATATCTAGCACACTCGGTGGAAATGTGGGCATTCCTGTGCATATGACGTACGTATAGTACCGTACTACTTTGATCACGTAAATCGAACGATTTTTTTACGCATGCTACATTCGCAATAACAAAATAGTCCCTCACGATTGCTGCTCTTATTTTAAAAATAATACTCATACAATGGGCTGAAGGAATGTTAAACAGTAACAGAATTCCATATTTGATCAAAATTTTACGATTGTAGGAGTCTCATAGTCAACTTTAGATGCATTATTGTCGAGTATGGATATGCACAGGCACATGAAGTTGATGCTAGGTCAGATGTAGGTCACATCACCTGCATGAAATTTGTTTGTGTTCATAGTTCAAATACCAGTTTGTTATGCTCGGTTACTGCTTAATGACTGGTGTAGTCATATAAATTCGTAGTCATGTATATAATTTGAACTACCGTAAAGAATTTCTCTAAACAATTCGATTGGAATACAAGGAATTTATGTTTTGTTGATGGAAATATTGGCGAAAAATCGTGACATGATCGACACAGTTCACACGTGCATGCATGATGCAGTGCGGTATTCTTGGTTACATCTCTGCTTGGTGTATATGCTTTCACAAATGGATTAATACATGGGTGATCCATATTGGATTTTAATATTATTTGAAAAGTTCTAGCTGGTGAGTAGACTCACTAATGATTTTCATTCCATTTCAAGTTCAGGTTCTAATCGATGTTTACCTCTAGTTAGACTAGAATTAACGTAGAACAGTCACTTATATTTACACAGATTGTTAATTGGTAGCCTTGTAAATCATGCCTAATATTGCATATTGTCATGCATAACTGACATTTTTGTATTGTCAAGGTGCCAATTTACATGCATTCACGATTGAGTAGAACAAGTTATGATTCCCACAGGGATGGGTCCATTACATAGCAAAGTACAGTATTACCAATAATCTACTGGTACTGACCTGAATTTTACATGCAGTATCATACATGCATGGCCTTTAGATTATCATAAAGAATTTTTTTTTTTTGACAGTCTGTCAACAAACAAAAAACGCAACAGGCGTTTATATATAATTTTCTGTATGTATTATGTTTATTGTTTCAAATGAATCAAGACCCATATCGCACAATCTCCACAAGGCACCAACTATATAGGCCTATATCTAGCACACTCGGTGGAAATGTGGGCATTCCTGTGCATATGACGTACGTATAGTACCGTACTACTTTGATCACGTAAATCGAACAATTTTTTTACGCATGCTACATTCGCAATAACAAAATAGTCCCTCGCGATTGCTGCTCTTATTTTAAAAATAATACTCATACAATGGGCTGAAGGAATGTTAAACAGTAACAGAATTCCATATTTGATCAAAATTTTACGATTGTAGGAGTCTCATAGTCAACTTTAGATGCATTATTGTCGAGTATGGATATGCACAGGCACATGAAGTTGATGCTAGGTCAGATGTAGGTCACATCACCTGCATGAAATTTGTTTGTGTTCATAGTTCAAATACCAGTTGGTTATGCTCGGTTACTGCTTAATGACTGGTGTAGTCATATAAATTCGTAGTCATGTATATAATTTGAACTACCGTAAAGAATTTCTCTAAACAATTCGATTGGAATACAAGGAATTTATGTTTTGTTGATGGAAATATTGGCGAAAAATCGTGACATGATCGACACAGTTCACACGTGCCTGCATGATGCAGTGCGGTATTCTTGGTTACATCTCTGCTTGGTGTATATGCTTTCACAAATGGATTAATACATGGGTGATCCATATTGGATTTTAATATTATTTGAAAAGTTATAGCTGGTGAGTAGACTTACTAATGATTTTCATTCCATTTCAAGTTCAGGTTCTAATCGATGTTTACCTCTAGTTAGACTAGAATTAACGTAGAACAGTCACTTATATTTGCACAGATTGTTAATTGGTAGCCTTGTAAATCATGCCTAATATTGCATATTGTCATGCATAACTGACATTTTTGTATTGTCAAGGTGCCGATTTACATGCATTCACGATTGAGTAGAACAAGTTACCATTACTTGACATTTTTTGCATTACCATTACTATTACATGGAAAACTCAATGTAATGCATTACCATTACTTTGAAAAGTAATGCATTCCCATTACCATTACATTTGATGATGGACTTGTTGAGTAAATAAACCGATTTTTTTATGAACTTTATTGGATATCAAAATAAAATGAAGCACATAAAATAAACACATAACGAAAATGAACAACAATAACACAATCAGAAGCACTATCACACTATGTTGAGAGTCATTTAGATGTGGCTGTTACACTTGACCATCATGATGCATTCGAAAGTTGCGTCCTTCATTCTACATAGGTAGAGTAGAATGGAGTCGGTGATTTGTTGTTGTTTGGAGTCGTTGTTGGCGTATTTGGCTGATGGTTTAGCATATTGGAAGATTCTTGGTTGGGATGTCTCTTGCTGATTAGAGGTGGATGGTGTAACAAGCAAGTCTCTATGCTTATGCTGAAAAAGAAAAAATACCACTGATTACCCTATTCATTTAGTCAACTATATATATATCTTTAATTGTCCTCCATAAATGAAGAGTTGTTTAACACAAACAAATACACAAAGGAAACATAGACACAGGAAGGTCAACATATTTACAAGATGGTATACATTACAAGAACAAATTACATCACAAACATGTAATAAGCAAACTGATACTCACTCCTAGCCACACAATTGTACGCACACTCTCACTCCTAACAATACTCGTCTATCTCCCTCTGTCTGGCTATACTCTCTATTTATCTATCTCGTTCTCGCTCGTTCACACACACACACACACACCCTCCCTCACCTACACACACACACACACTCTCTCTCTCTCTCTCTCACTCTCTCTATGTCTCTCTCACCGAGCACACAAATCGTACTCGTTATAATATACACATTATGCTAATGTACTATATCATGTGTAAAATAAAACAAACCCAAGATATTAATACTCTGTGTTGTCACATAAGATTTGCGAGTCGAACATAATATATACTAAGCTATGAAACAAGGACCATAGATTAAGTGCAGCTTTCATGAAGAATCTAAAGTCTTGTGTTGAGCTAAGAGAAAATACATTCAGCTCAGAAGGAAAGTGACCCAGAAATGTGGCAAGCTGTATGGCTTGTGGCAATGAATCAAGTATTATGAAGGCCTCAATTCCATATACGTTTATGATATCATACCATATTTCATTCCTGAGAGCTGACAGAGAATTGCAATGTATGATTATATGCTCAATTAAACAAGAATAGTTTGACGCACAAAGGCGACAGACACCAGCGTCCTCGTAAGCAGTGTGTGCAATTATCCTTGCTAACATGAGAAAGAAAAATTTCTCTTCTGGATAAAGTTGACATGTTCTCCATAGCTTGGATGGAGCTAGGTTATACTGTATTGAACCATATTTGGATAAGGACAGTTCAGAGTTAATAGTGGAGAGCCATTTAGTTTCATCATACACTCTTACAGATAAACGGACGATATTTCTCCAAGAGTGCTTTGATGGGAATATGCTCTCCTCGACAAAATTCTTAAGATGATCTATCATGTTGTATTTAATAAGAATGTCAAATATCTCATAGATGAAGGAATTTGGATTAGGATCTGCGTCCAGCATATAACTGTGTAATCTTAGAAGAAAGATTTGTTTGCCAGTTTTGATATGACTCAATCTACACAGTGTGGCAAAGAGACTAAGTTTTCGCCTATCAATGTAAGAATTCAGACAGCTGCTTCCAAGAAGACCCTGTGCGATAGCTGTTCTAGTTTGGGTAGGTAAGCCTTGCATATTTTTAAGGCAAAAGCGGTGAGCCTTTTCTAACTGAAGATTAATAGCTTTTGATGTGCCCCAAAGTAGTTCGCTACCATACAGAGCTCTTGGGAGCACTATTGAATTATATATTTTATGACAACTCAGAGGCGTTATCCCACCAGCGTACATGCCGGCATTCATTAAGGAGAAGTATGTGCCTTTCAGTTTTTGACATATGTCCAGTGAGATTGAAGAATTTAAGTCATATTTATCGAGGCGAATACCTAAATGAGTTGTCGATGTGACCTCATCTATAGGGCAGTTTCCAAGATGCCATGCCCTAGAACTGTTCTCATAATCTCTTTTCGTCTCGTTGAATACGATAATACAAGACTTTGTAGAGTTGTAAATGCACCTCCATTTGTGGCTATAATTTAGACATATATTAACGAGGCTGGACAAGCCGGTGCCGGAAAGGGAAAGTAATATCATGTCATCCGCCTGTACTGGCGAGGTGCAGTTGATGTTCTCTAAGACCAAGCCTTTGTGGGATTTTTGGAGGTCCGATATTAATTCATCAATGAAAATCATGTAAAACATTGGTGAGAGAATAGCACCTTGTCTCGTTCCTAGGAGTACATCAAACCAATTGGAGTATGAGTCATTATGGCGTACACAACATTTTATGCCAGACAGGAGTGCATCTAACGTACACCAGATTTTATTACTGAAACCACGCTGGTGTAACTTAAAGAGGAGACCATCGATCCAAACGGAATCGAATGCTTTTTGCACGTCAAGTAGACAAGAAAATAGTTTGCTTTTATTATCTTTGGTATACGAGATGCATTCCTGTAGGAGGTAAGAAGATGTCATGCAGCTAACGCCCTTTTGAAACCCGTGTTGTAATGGGTTAACAGTAATTAAGCTTGGTGCATATGACTCGATGCGAAGCTGTATGATCTTCTCAAACATTTTATAGAGAACGGGCATAATTGTTATTGGACGATAACTGTTGAAATCGTGCTTGGGTTTGGAGCCACCTTTGTGGAGGGAAACCATCATTCCTCTCTTTGCTGCACTGGGAATATATGACATATTGAGCATGTTATAGAAAATAAAGAACATAAGTATGGAGCAATTGTAGGAGCACTGTATATGATATGCTCGTTTGATATCGAATCATATCCCATTGCCTTCCTTTTGTTCAGACTAGATATAACGTGTGTCAGCTCTGAATTCGTTACCTCTTGCGATAAAACACGGTCTATATTATCGGTAGCACGATTTGCATTTATACTTCTGAGTGAGGACACGAAGTCGGTAATTTGCTCGTAATGATCAGCATCGAAGTCATCATTATGGAGTGGGGTGAATAACTCTGAATAGTACGATCCCCATGCTTCTGTTATTTCGGAGGGACTCCTCAAAAGCTGTCCTCGGAACTTGAAATGGGAAGAATTTAATGTATTACGCTCTTTACATTTAGAGTTAAACAGACGAAAGAATGCAACCTGGTCCATTTCCGCGGATTTATCTACTTTCGCATCTTGTTCACGCATAAACTTTTCGGCCATTTTACGGTGTTCAGAGCGGAAGACGCATTTAGCATCCTTATAATTAATGTACGAGCAATTACTTTCACTGCGAGGTCTACCATCAGCTATCCATATACGGCGACAACCTCGCATATTGTAATGCGCTGTTTTCAATGACTCGCTCCAATACGGCTTAATATGAAGGCAGTATTTCGTTGTAGGAACATTTTCGACGGATGCTTTGTTAAGTGATTCTGTTATACAGTTGTAGTATTTATCTAATGAATCTGCATCGGTAATATCAAATTTAGGGCAATGTTGTTCAACTGACTGCTTGCATGCGCAATGTGAGGTCTGGTCTGAATTCAATGCTGACCACTTATATCTAGCCTGAGCTACTGGATATTGATTTGCCCGATCTATCTCTCCTATTTGTAAAAGGAGTGGGCGGTGATTTGAAACATCTATGCTATCATCTTGGATTATATGTACAGATTTCACAAGATGTTCGTGATATTTATGCAAGAGAAAATGATCGATTATTGACCCACAGCCCGGGTTTGTCATTGATTCAAAGGTTCTGATTGAAGTGGTATGGTATTTTTCCTCTATGGGAGAATACACGTTGTGAACACCGAGGAGATTTTTGAGGGACTTACTTCGATCATCGGAACGACAGCAATTACTATTGATATCTCCCATGACAATAACGGTACCAAGGGACTTATATTCAAAGAAAATTTGGCTCAGCTTTTCAATATAATCTGAGTATTCTTGCACCGAATGGTTGGACGAAGGTAGATATACTTGAAATATGTATATAAACATACCCTGGCTGATATACAATTGTAAGCCAACGATTCGGTCATCACCTGTATCGATCACAGAGACAGAGTTGGCCCATCGGTTATTCCACATCAATGCGACACCACCCTTCAGGCGACCTGGTTGGTTTTGGTGCTTAGGACTTTTATCACAGACGATATAAGAATAATAATGTGGTGATAAAGTACGCATGAACCATGAGTTAGTATTACCCAACCAGTGTTCGGATACGCCACAAATGTCGATTTCTTGGTTATTTAGTAATTTAGATAGGTAAGACGATGATGATGTGATACCAGTCACATTCCATGTGAGAAGAGTCAACTTTGTTATAACCAGTTGGAACGTCGACATCGTTTGACTACAGCAGATTATAGTCAATAACATTCAGATTAAGCTCTGTCCGAGAAGTCCTCATATCTATCACGATGAAATTCGTCCTGTCGCTCTGAATCTGTAGCAGGTGCTGGGAAACACTCCCAATGATCAGGCCAAAAGTACGGATCGTTGACATATTCGAAGTGCTCATGGAAAATGTTTAACCTAGCATAACGTGAGTCGCTATTGAACATGCGAACAACAGAGAAATCAACATGGTTGTCATATAAATACTTCTCGATGTCAGACGTCATCGTGTCGTCACCAAAGTTGTATAGCAGAAAACGGTCCGTTTTAATTGGCACTCTAGAGCTGTATCTAGATTTGCGAAATCTACTGTTAATTTCTCGTTTGTGGGACCTTGGCTTTGGAGAAGATGACCTTGGATGGCGGTTCTGGTGCTGGTCCCTGTGAGAATTATCGTTACTCCGATCACGCAGAATTCGCTCTGGGGTATTACGGCTTCTATTGGAATGTGACGGAGAAACAACTTCCACGGAATTAGGTGCCGAGCTATTCGTGACGTTTGCATTTCGGCTGTCTTCTTGAGACGGAGTGGAGTCGCCGGAATCGTATTCCTTATGCATTCTAGTTCTGAGTTCGTCAAAGAATGTACCCATGGTGACTTTAATGAATGATACACATTCGGAGGTGCAAGACTCAGATTGCTTATTCGTTGCCTTCTCGTTTGTTGATTTTGACTTTCCAAGATCGATAATCTTGCCGTTAACTGTGCCAATAGAGCCAGTATTTGAGTTCCGTCTCTGCCATATTTGGTCGAAACGGTCGTTGAGGTCTTGGCGCATAACTGCGAAGTCTGACTTAACTTTTTGCACGCCATTCAACTTTTCATCTTGCAGTTGAGTTACTATAGTCTTATTACTATTAACAGTATTTCTTATATTGGTCATGTCCCCCTCAATTGCGGATACACGTGCATCAATGTCTGTTATATTACCCTGAATTAGAGGGATGTCCACAGATATGGCTTTATTAATTTTTATATTCCATTCTTTTAGAGAGCTTAACTGTACTTTAATGTCTGTGATGGACTGAATAATAACATCTAGTTTATTCTGGACATCAGTGTCAGTAGACACCGACTTATTTGTCTGAGATGAGGACTTGCTCCTTGTAGTCACACCAGCACTTATCAAGTCTGATATGTGGTCATCACGAAAGTCCGCTTTATACATAAGAAGGGAGTATATGTCTCTGGCAAGTTTTTCAGCAAGCGACGGTGGTGTGACTTCGGATGATTCGTTTGATTTCTTAGGCTTCAATCTCTTTTTAAGAACAACAGAAGTGTCGATGGTGTGAAGGGGAGACTTCTGGAGATGCAAGAACAAGTTTTGACAGAGTTTTTCTAATAGTAACTCCGAGCTACTACATGTATGAAGAATGGTGCGAATAAAACCGTCTTTAGATATTGAGTGACAGAAACCAGATACAAAGTTTAGAGCCATTAGTAGATCGTCTTGATCCGGGGTTGTCACTTTAATGTTTTTAAAGAGTCGATCCATTGAATCATCTAAGCTTACACGGTCAGTGGTGGTGTCCCAATTATCGGGTACGGAATTCTCCATGTCACTTGAGATAGCGAACGGTCCAATGAGTGAGTTAACGTCAGTGTCGTTCAGGATATCGTATGAACTGCTTATCAGCGAAGCCATGATTAACAGAATGTGCACATATACAGTTTGTAATACAGTGACAGATCAACACCTGACAACAATGAGATTGAGTTAATTATCGCCCGACAATGTATATATTATGCAAATAACGTGCTAGTCTGGGTGTCAGATTGGGCTGACTTATCCGATCAAACCGAACAGATGCTTCGCACTGGACATTGAATTTTTGGGCGAGCTTTCGGTCCATTCAAAACAAAAGACATACCGCAAAGACTGCTTTTGAATGAAATTCTTGCAATTTTCCCACATAAATCCAGTGTATGTGAAGAGAATAACAATCACAAGCAACAACAACAGCCGATCCTTACGTTTTATACAGAAATTGATACAATAATATAATAATACAGAGCCAGATGAATAAAAAACAACCGGCACCATTTATGATCACGTGACCACTGACCAGTAGGCCAGCCCTTTAGAATACAATAGACTTAATTAGCTAATTACCCAGGGTCTACTCAGGGAAGATTATCTCAAGCAGATGTGACAAAATAATGCTAATATGACCGTTATTTTACATCTTTCATAAATCAGGAAAATATATAGCAATGTGATGTCATATGTTTTACTTAAATTCTCTAAGTTTTTGACATGGATGCAACTTGTGAAAGGCTGGATATAGCTGAATATTTTATATTTTCTTTAAAATATGGATCATCCATATTTTAAAGAAAATATAAAATGAATATTAATTATATAAGACTTACCTTGAGATGCGTTGTGAAATTGGAAGTGACTCTTGAAGATGCTGATATAATTGTTGCACATTGCTCAATACAATTAGCTTTTACCGGACCAGTAAAATTGGCCGGCAAATTGAAGTGTTGGCGAAAGAACGAGATGCTGGTGGAAGGCATGGTGAAATTGTTAATGATTGTGAAGACTCACCAGCAACCTTTATATCTTCACTGTGTTTCAACAGCTAATAAAAACAATGTCAGAACAATGTAGCCATCAAAGTCATTCACACATCTCACTGATAAATGTTCACACTGTTTGTGTATTTGTTTGTACAAGTCTGCATCATCAAAGACCCATCACAAAGGCAGTGGTATGACTTCATTAGAGGACAATCAAAACAATCACTGTGGCTTCAGAAGCCATGCTCATAGTGTTGGTTGAAATCTTATTTACCAGCCTTCTTGGGGTGAAGGAGAAGATCACTCGATCTTTTCGACCATCCCGGGCGCTTCGCGCCCATCTACTCACTCACACCAGCCTTCACAGTAGCAGTTTGTTGTTCCAAGGTGATGTATGAAGGTAAGAAGTCATAATTAAACATTTTAAGCATATGTAATGCAAAAAGTAATGCAATTGTAATTGAATTACTTGTCTTTTTTGTGAAGTAATGCATTCTTTAGCATTACATGTAATGCAAATGGACTGCATTACACATCACTTTGCATTACTGGAGAAAATGTAATGCATTACAAGGCATTACCGTTATGCATTATAATTACCCCATCCCTGATTCCCACATCGCCTAAAGTAAATCCACATGTATGACCAATTTACTACGAATACGATGTAGCTGTAGGGCTACTGATACCCCACCCCTGTCCTGAAACCCCGACAAGGACCATGAGTGGGTGTTTATTGGTACCGGTATGGTTATTCACGTACAGGTAACATTTTGTTTGACATTTTGAATCACACTTTTGTATGTCCCAGCTTGAATTTCACAATATTTGTGAAAGATCCTTCTTCAAAGTGCTTGGAACACAAGCAGCTGTACACAGTGACAGCCCATTCCAAACTCTCTTGTTGCATACAAACGACGTCCACTGCCGTCGAATGGCTGCATTCTTGGGCCACTTGAACAGATAATTATATTTATGGCTACAGTTTGCAGCCACGCAGCGACGAGTACTTTTTTTTCTTCAAAAAAATAAACAACAATTAAAAAAGCGATTTCAAAATATGTGATTTTAAAAACGGCGCATAAAATCTCTTCCGTCTTTGTACCCTCGATGACGTCATTTCCCAAGTCGTGATGGAAACAGCCGATTCAAAAATGAATATTGTAAACAAAGAAGCCGTTTTCTTCAAATGTCTGGAAATAGTACTTTTTTGTAAAAATGCGAACAAAATGGACAGGATACATCTTATTTAGCATAAGTTAAGGCATATTTAGATATGTTTGGAGCTAAATTAATTGTATTATTCAGCTTGTCTTTAAATAATTATGAGGGATGGTGTGCCTGCGTGAGGTTGTGTTTGTGAGGGTGGGAGGGTGTGTGCGTCTGTGTCCATCAACAATTTAGCACGGGCTACAATTTTTACCTTTGATCCGATCATTATGAAATTTGTCATGGCTGTTGACATGTAGATGGGATCAAATCATTTTGGGGTCATTCGGCAAAAACAAAATGGCCACCAGCAGCCATCTTGGATTTCAAAATCCAATTCATTAGCATGGGCCGGAGTGTTCATCTGATCATCATGAAATTTGGGAACAAGTATTTTGCGGGTTATTCGGCCATAAAACATGGCTGCTGGCAGCCATCTTGGATTTTACTCTTTCTAAATCCTTTGGCATGGTCGTACATCAGGTTAGATCATCATGAAATTTGTCACAGCTGTTGACATTGACATGTATATGGGAACGAGTCATTTTGGGGTCATTTGACCATTAACCCTTTGAACCCTGGCTCCCCACATCGATCGACACCATGACACTGGGCTCCCAGTGTTATTTTTGATTGATTGTAGACTTTGTTTAGGCGCAATGTGTGGGTTCTGTTTAACTGGTGCCACAGATCTGAAACTTTACATGTATGTTCCCCATGGACCACTGAGTATTTTAAGACATGGATACATTGCCACACGATCACTCCCTGACAACGGTTGCTATGCAGCTACCCGAAATTGAATGTAAAATGCAATTATAGCTTTTATCGACGTATTTCAGCCCAAGGAAATGGCGTTTTCGATGCAGCCCATGCCCCATTGTGAAATTTGTTATATATCTGGCTGGATGAGTGAACCAAACTTTTGTTTAAGGGTAGCAACGGTTGCTAACCCCAAATTTCCCTGAGCACTCAATTGTATTATGCCCCATTTTAGACATTTCCTAGGCGCATGTTACGTTTTTCCGAAATCACGTGACAAGCATTTCTGTTGGTCTCGTCGACAATCAAATGCCAGAGTGCATCATCCCAAAATAAATTTAAGTACTCCACCTTGGAGTACTTATTGAAGTTGGTCCATTCTTTGGTCCCGGCTTATCTTTCGGTGTAAAGGTACGTATAACAAACGAATTTGCGTCCCTTTCAACGTATGGACATTATGATCACTGTGATCACTAATTGCAGGTTTGAAGCCACGCCTCCTACCACGCCCCTACCTCGACATAAGCTACGCCCACTTTCACAACACCTCAACCACCCCATACATTGATGTCTTGTCGTATCTCTACTTGAAACAACGCCACCCGCTCCTGGAGCGACTGATGTCTGAATCTCTCCCAGTGTCACTGTGCTTCGTTCTCCCATTCTAACTCACAAATGGCGTAGTCATCATCATCGAAATCTTCCGCGTCCGATTCCAAAATTTGCCGGACCACCTCGTCTACCGAAAATGTTTTAGGCTTCATAATGCATGATGTTGTGTGCTTAAACACAATAGCAACAAGACACAAACTAAGCAGACGACCACGACAATGTATGTAAACAACAAACACGTGGCGGTCGATATATGGCCGGTATTTGGAGGTTCATGCTGCGGCCGGTTTTCCGGCCGCTCGGGTTCAAAGGGTTAAACATGGCTGCTGGCATCTTGAATTTCAAAATTCAATCCATTAGCCCGGGCGAACTGTTCATCTGATCATCATGACATTTGTCATGGATGTTAATATTGACATGTAGATGGGAACGAGTCATTTTGGGGTCATTCAGCCATAAAACATGGCTGCCAGCAGCCATCTTGGATTTTACTCTTTGTATGACTAAATCTTTTGGCACGGACTACAGTTCGTACCTTTGGTTGGATCATCATGAAATTCGTCATGGATGTTAACATTGACATGTAGATGGTACAAGTCATTTTGGGGTCATTTGGCTATAAAACATGGCCGCCAGCAGCCATCTTGGATTTTACTCTTTGCATGACATATCCTTTGGCACACCCTACAGTCCATTTCCCTCATCCGATCATCACCAAACTTCATATTATTCTTGATATTGATCTACTAGATGGGAGCTACCAATTGTTTTTGAATTTAATTGGAAAACATAGCCGCCAATGGCCAACTTGGATTTTACTTTACATATATCTCTTCATGTTGGTAATCTAGTATTACTTAGACATTTCAACTTTCTGCATTCCTAATCGCTACATTGTCTGTAACACATAAAATTATTCCCTTTCCAAGTTGAGCTAGAGCGTCATTGACA
Organism: Siphonodentalium dalli; assembly: GCA_032622095.1. Classification (NCBI taxonomy): domain Eukaryota; kingdom Metazoa; phylum Mollusca; class Scaphopoda; order Gadilida; family Siphonodentaliidae; genus Siphonodentalium; species Siphonodentalium dalli. The sequence goes on along the minus strand of CP136065.1, from coordinate 122,427,962 downwards.
CTTTCATTTGTTTTATTGAAAATAAATGATTGGTCAATCATTTGGTGAAATTAATTATTAAATTCTTCTAAATCCACATTGTCATCTACTTCCTCGCTTAAGATAATCCTATATTTCGTATCTGCCGTATTGTACATGTGTATATCTCGTATAAATCCAAACAGCACATTCAATAATAGGATGAACAATGGTCTGGTGCTTTTTGGTGGTCTTTTGTTGGTGTTAACTGCATTATTATTAGAATTAATATGTTTCTTTTTATTGATAATTAATTATTCTGCCAACATCATCAAAAGCTTTAAGTTTATTGTCGCTGATAAACACCATACTTTGGGTCTTATGTAAATATTGCTCAATTATGAGACCTGGTAGGGCAATGCTCTGAATCAGAGGTTACTTTGAAGTGACCACAATATTAACTAACTTATATAGCATTTAAAGTCATCTTCAGTTTCACCAATGATTTTAGTTTGTTCTAATTCAGTGTCACGAGCAGAAAGCACAAAGCTGTCTAAAGAGCCTATACACATGCTGTGCTTTCTGTGGTGTCAGCCTTAAACATGTTGTGGTATAAGACTTTGTGTTTTTCAGATCATAAGCAGATTGTTGAGGATTGTGAATGAGAATGACAGATCATTCGACTCATCTGTGAGGGTGTCTGCACTGGACATATTACTGAAAATGCAGCCAACATCCTCCATAATGTCCAGTGCTTTAGCACTTATACAGGAGAAAAGTGATCCAGAATTCACAACATATGTCCACAGAAAGCTAACAGACATGGCAAAGCTGGTTCCCTCTATACAGTATGCATAACATTATTCAATATAGTAAAATCAAGTAGAGCGTGTCATTACATACAGTTGTTTTTGTTATGCCCTCACATAGTGATGTAACGATATGGGTGTTATTGGTAAAAGCCAATAGCCAATATCTTTGATAGTATTATTGGCCGTTCTGATACAGATACCGATACAGATAAGTCTTGTATGTGAAAAAAGTATGGGAGAAACAGAACAAATTTCAATTTGTCTATTAAATTGCAAAGTATTATCGGCAAAGAACTTATACCCTGGAACCAAAAAACGGTTTAGTTTACAATCCCCAAAACCTTGACAAAACCATTTAACATTCCGTTTCAATAAAAAGATTTCCTCAATATTTGTTTGACTCCCTTACGGAATGACTCCATATCCATTTGAGTCAATTTAAATTTGCCAAACAAACTCAATCTTTTTCAGAAGTTGAACTTGCATTTAATAACAACACCCTCAATGTCCCTCATAAATTATTGACATTTTCATTGCCTGGGAGAGCAGATACAAATTCCGCCCATAGATCACTCTGATTGGTTTGGATGATTCTTTCAAACATGTTAATCACCTCCTCCATGCTCAGTCTTTGTATACCAGAACGTCAATCAATTTGAATCAAAAGCACATGCAGTTAAATGTAATGTTAACACGTGATCTTTCTGGCCTGAGACAGACATAAAACATTATCGCAAGTTTCCAGGCCTCGGCGATTTAGCGCATTTTGATGTACCACTAAACTGCCTAACGATATCCTTACATTGTGTGAATTTAGAGTTATCCTTCCTGCATCGGGACCTTAACCATTGGTGACTTTAAACAATAACCAGTCAGGTATAGCGAGTCGCGTTTACAATGCAAACTGGTCAAGTGTGACTCATCTATTAATAAACCCTGAGTTATTATGTACTGTGTCATCTGTCAAGTTGTCAACACATGGCTTATTAGTTATTTCTACTTCTGTAGATGACATCAAATGCATGCAATGAGTCCATTCCGTCCTGGGGGTATGTTAGCACTAGACTCCGATGAATCAGGCATTTGCGGCTCTAATCTCAAATTGTATAAGGTCAAAGATTTCACATCAAATCTGGAATCGATTCGTCACTTATTATTAAAAATCCGAGCAATATGTTTTGTGCTATTGGTTATTGGAGCATACTGACAGAAGTTTTCTGAAGGCTACGCATGATTTTATCCTGCATATTTTTCCGAATTTACATTGGAATTCTCATACTGGTCGAAGTCTTCAATCCTAACCGGGATAGGTTTTAGGTATACAACCGGCCGGCGTTCACATTCTGACTTTACCCTGTTCATCCGGATAGACTTGTTCTGATGCAAATTGTACGACAACACCACTTAGAATGTTATATTTTTGTCTCTGAACTTCTGAAGAATTTTCTGAGACAAATATATCAGGTTCTAAGTAATGTAATCGTACTGTTTCATACAGTTTGTGGAAATGTATTTAATGCATGAAGTTTGCCACATGTTCGGGTATAGACTGGTGTCTTACATGGCAATACATCTTTGGTGTGTGTCGATTGGTTGTGTATACCATAAAGCATTGCACAGAACTGTTGTGATGTATCAACATTTAATTTTGGAAAATAGAGTCCATCAACTTGCATCATTTTAATCACCTCGTTGTTAAGTTCATCTTTCCTGTTTGTCCCAGAATTTTTCCCAGAACTGGATGTTTTTTTAGTGTAAACATATTTTTATTTCCAAATCCAAACATAATACACATAATACACAAATGACATAAAAATATAACATATAAGAGATAATGTATGGAAATGAGGATCAGACAACAAGCCCGAGGGCTTATATGAAGTCTTCTCCTCTTTGGCGACATGCCCCTTCCCCAATAAGTGAGGGAGGGGTATCGATCAGACGGGAAAGGATATAAATAATGTTTTTTAAAGGAGTAGTAACTAAGTTTGAGTTGGGGATGGAAACAGCGGGAAGATAGTGTTAGGGATAGCAGGAGGCAGAGAGAGAGATAGAGAGAGAGAGAAAGAGAGAGAGAATGAGAGAGAGTGAGAAAGTGGAGGGGGCAGAGTTTTCAATAATTTAGTTGCTGCGTGAAGAAAATTATGCTCGTAGTAATATGCATGCGTCAGGCTCCATGGGAGGGGGTCAATCGCAATGGCCAATTCCTATTTCAATGGGGTTCACTGTGAATATCGCTGCATTCTTCATGTAGAATCATTTCACGTATATACAGGATAGTGACAAGTAAGTAACTTACAAAATAATCGTTATCGGAAGACATTTAGTACTACATATATAATGGGGAACATCGTGCTGCCGCATAACACGGCCGGAATACAAAGCAATTTGTTACCCATACAGATCATGGAAATCTTTTTGTTTTCATAATATATGTCTGTACTGCATTACATATTTGTTTGTTTTCGCGAAGAATAAGCTCCCTTGACCCCTGCATTAGTGTATTCTCAGATAAGGCAACATTTGGTAGGGAGTACGTCATATAGTTCTCTTCTGGGCTCTTGATAAAATGTACATTCAAAGAGATAGTGGTAAGTTGTCTCAAATTCCCCACATAAACAGAAGGGGGAAATTTTTACATGGTTATCTGTCAGGTCACCACTCAGGTGGCTGCAGTTCAATCTTAACCGGGTGTGAAGGATATGAGATTTACAGGATTTACTATAATAAAAATAGGCAGGTGGACGTATATTGTCACTGTTCAGTTCTTTTTTGAAGTCTTCGATTGTACTGCAGCTTTTTATAGTTTCCGGTAGTTTGTTCCATTCGGTAATTGCAGATGGTAAGAATGAATCCATATAATAGTCATAGTTAATATTCGAGGGTAGTCTTATATGTTCAAATCTGAAATTATATCTGGAATTGTTTGCCTGGATTGGTCGTACATAGTTTCTCAGGATTGATGGAGCAGTTCCACGTATCATCTTAAAAAATTGGCATAGCTTGTGTTTTCTACGACGTGAAGAAAGGAGTTCCCAGCCAGTTTCTGATAAAAGGCGCGCATTACTCGTACTGATGGTTGCACCTGTTACTATTCGGGCCATTTCATACTGTACCTTTTCAATGTCATCACTAAGATAATCGGGGCAGTTATCCCACACAGGGGAGGCATATTCCAGTATTGGTCGGATAAATGTGTAGTGTATTTTTTCAAGCGTTTCTCTACTTAGTTTATATCTATGTTTTCGTACTAAATTTACACGACCCCATGCTTTATCGAGCATAGATCTGATGTGGATACCCCATGAGCCCATGTTATCGAAAGTAAGTCCCAGATGTTTATGGCTGTCAACCTCGATAATTGTCCCGGCTCCCATGGTCAGGCGTGGGTGATATACTGGCGTTTCTTTCCTGGAGATTAAGAGAGCTTCCGTTTTTAGGGGATTGAATTTTACAAGCCATTCTGATGCCAACTTATGAGAGTTTCGAGGTCATCATTTATTAGTTTTGCGGCCATGGTGGGATCTTCGATAGTGAGAAATAGTGAGGTATCATCAGCAAATAAACGAATGTTGCACCGTATATTTTCGGTTATATCATTAATATAAATCAAGAACAAAAGAGGGCCTAATACTGAGCCTTGTGGGACACCGGCTGTTACATCTTGTAATTCCGAGTGTGTGCCGTCTATGACAACTTGTTGATGCCTACATTCAAGATACGATTTCAATAAGTTATGCAGGTTTCCATTTACACCCGTTTTCGTCAGTTTGTTCAAAAGGCCACGGTGCCAGACTTTATCGAACGCTTTACTTATGTCGCAGAATACACACCGGACCTCTTTTCCGTCGTCTAGTGATCGACATATATTGTCATATATTTCGGTAAGTTGGAAAACTGTTGAGTCATTGCACATGAAACCAGCTTGGTAAAATGATAATAGATTGTTTTCATCAAGAAATTCCCATAGGTATTTATAAATACATTTTTCGTAGACCTTTGAGATGCAGCTTAGTAGGGAAATTGGTCGGTAATTTGATATAAGACTGCGGTCACCGCTCTTGAATATAGGTGTAACATGGGAACGCTTCCACTGGGGTGGGTAGTAACTGTTTTCGGTGAATATTCTAAAATAAAATTCAAGAGGTTCGCAGAGCGAGGAAGCACAATTTTTCAAAACCCTCGGGCTTATTCCGTCGGGCCCACTTGACTTAGATATTTTGAGACTTTTTAACGCTTTGTAAATGTCAGGGGCTGTTATTTTTATATCGCTTAATGTGAATATGGAGTTATCAGGATCGAGCACTGGTAGGCGTTTCCCGACGTCATCAACTGATGAAATATTACAAAAATAGGAATTGAAAGCATTTCAATTCCTGGTTATTTATTCCTGGTGAGATCAGGAAGTCGCCGTTTATGTTCAAGGGGGGTATTGATCGATCACTAGTTGTAAATACTATTTTTTGGAGGGTTTTCCACCAAGAAGACTGGTCATTTGATGGATTATTTAACTGGTTCAGTGTTGAAAGCCCATATTTGGACCCTATGTAAGAGTGCTGGCAGCCCAGATATGGGCTTTGGCAATGACACTGTCTTGTTTAGTCAACTCTTGTTTAGTTTAATAATTTAAATAGCGTTGTCAGGTAATATTTCAGAAAAATTGTTACATATATAATTAAATTGGGACATTGTGAAGTTTGAATGGATGCCGACCAATAAAATTGTCAGAAAAGGTACTTATATCGCGAAAAGTTTGAGAAAAATTACAAATGTTTTGCCCTAAGGGCGGCCGACAACCAAGCTCATAACCATAACCTAATCGGACATCCAGGCTCATATCGATAACCTACTTTGACAAACAGACAACCAGGCTCATAACCATAGCCTAATGAGACATCCAGGCCCATAACCATTGTCTAATGAGACATCCAGACTCATAATCATTGCCTAATGAGACATCGAGACCCATAACCATAGTCTAATGAGACATCATGGCTCATAACCATAGCCTAATGGCTAATGAGACATCCAGGCCCATAGGCATAGCCATAGCCTAATGAGACATCCAGACTCATAACCATAACCTATTGAGCCATCCAAGCTCATAACCATAGCCTAGTGAGACATCCAGGCTCATAACATAATCACAAATGTATATATATGGGGGTCAAATTTGAGAATATAGTGCAAATTATCAACTACGAGCATAAAATTCAATAATTTTCTGTTTGTTGAAATATATATACGCATTTTAATACGTGTATGTAGGATATTTAGCAGCGAACCAGTTAATGTACGTTCATTCTTGGTGTCATAATCACGTTTGCTTTTTCTAATAGCCGATGTAGTTTCATTACGTTTAGATCTAAAGTTTGCCCATGTTTGTGGCGTGTTTCGCTTTTTAGCTATCTTGTGTAATCGATTTCGTTGCCTCATCATTTTCCGAACATTACACGTAAGCCATTGGGGACTACCTTTCCGGATCAGTACTATCTTATTGGGGATATTTTCACTGCATACCTTCCTAATAAGTCAAGTTATCTGCATGAGTTGATAGTTCAAATGGTGTATTATCGTCATAGTTCCAGCTCAAGAAGTCTTCGTTCATGGTATCGAAGTCAGCCAGATTATAGTTCCAGACTCGTCTGGTGTGGGTTGTAGCAGATTTATGTTTCAGAAGTTTTATCCGAGCAACAACTGGACAGTAATACCTAACTATGTTGTCGAATATGTTACCAAGAACACGTCAGTCCACGTTCGCTACATATGCCGTTTATCTTGCCATTACCATTGTGTACGTAGTTTTCATTGAAATCTCCACCTATTATGACATCCAGGTCGCTATCGCGCGCGAGGGAAATGTTATCATTAATTTTCGTCCACTGGCTTGCGGGGGAGTTGGGAGGGCGATAGAAACATCCTACAAGATTGAAGACCCATTTTTAGCTCAACTTTACTTTGTAAAGTTTGAGCTATTGCGATGGCTTGGTATATGTGTTCGTCCATCAACAATTTCCTTTAGCCTGGGCTACCGATCCTACCATTGGTCGGATCATTATGAAATTTGTGATAGCTGTTGACATTGACATGTAGATGGGAACGAGTCATTTTGGGGTCATTTGGCTAAAAATCATGGCTGCCAGCAGCTATCTTTGATTTTCAAATTCAATCCATTAATAGCATGGGCTACAGGTCGTACTGTTCATCATGAAATTTGTCATGGATGTTAATATTGACATGTAGATGGGAACGAGTCATTTTGGGGTCATTCGGCCGTAAAACATGCCCGGAATTTACTCTTTGCATGACTAAATACTTTGGCAAGGGCTACAGGTCGTACCTTGGGTCGGATCATCATGAAATTTGTTATGTATGTTAACATTGACATGTAGATGGGAATGAGTCATTTTGGGGTCATTCAGCTATAAAACATGGCCACTGACATGACTAAATGGCCTACAAGTCATATCTTTTGTCGGATCATTATGAAATTTGTTGTTCGTCTGCCTGTCTAGCCACCTGTCCGTCCATCTGTCTTTCCATTGATACTTTACGCATGGTGCGATAACTCAAACATTTTCTCTCTGATCACAACCAAATTTTGTATATGAATTTCTCAGCCCAAAAGACAGATCGCGTTTGATATGGGTTTGATCAGACTATTTTTAATGGCCCTTTTTTGAAAAATATTCACTCTTAAAAAAAAAAAAAAATTGATTTAATTCTTTACTCAATTAAAAAAAAAAAATCAAGAAAAATAAAATCTAATCAAATATTGATTTTTTTTAAATATTAATAAAAACAAAATTATTTTAGATTGAAGTTCTTCCTCAATTTAATTTTTTTTTTTTATAGTCAACAAAATTTGAAAAATTTATGGGTCCAAAATCTTGTGTTATGTACTGGTAAATTTGTTTGGAGCAATATTAAATCCAATTCACCAATTCCATCCCATGCCTTTGGACTACTTGGCTATTAATATGGCTATATGATTTTATGATGTCTCTTAGACAAATGTGCACATAAAGAAAGCTATGGTGTCTAACTTTTAAAAAATATTTCAACAATACACATGACATGCTATTAAGAGTAGACTAAAAATTCTTTGCTGCATTGCACAGCTGAGTATATCACTTTACAGATGGTCTGAGGTCATTATAAATGTTATAGGTTTAATAGAGATGCCAAGGTTCAGTATACACAATGCCAGTGATTAGTTGACAGCTCTGCTATATAATGGATATTATAAATGGGTCAGCAGTGAGGTGGTCTTATCTTGATGGCTGTGTTGTTGGTAAAATTTGATACATTATTATTGTAAACTTAAATTGGACTTAAAGTATTCCATGTCTGGGTCACCTTTTCACATTTAATCCAAGGCTGCGCTGGTGCAGCATTACAGCTCCTGTGCCAGTGCATTCTCTTATATATATATGCGAGTGACACATAAATTTCAATAATTTGTGTTATGTACTATAATAGTACATCAGTTTACTCATTTAATCCAACATCAAAACTCTAATTTATGATTCTGATCATAGTAATTTACTATCGCCAAGGGATTGGTTAGACATCTGCCAATCATGATCAGCCTCTCGTTTTGTGGGTGTGACTAAACACCAAGCCATACTAAGCCAAACCAAGCCATACCAAGCCGTAGGAAATAAGAAGCAAAATTGAAGTTTATTCTATATTATTATGTATATGTGATGTTTATATGACCAAATAAAACTATTTTAATGATATTTGATGGACGAAAGTCTAATTAAATCGCCTAGAACATTTTGCGTTGTGGCTTGGTTCATATAAAATAAAGCTCCCATCAGCTTATATCTGTATTATTATGTATATGTAATGTTTATATTGCCAAATAAAACTATTTTAATGATATTTGATGGCTGAAAGTCTAATTAAATCGCCTAGAACACAGTGCAATGGATACCAAGCTGCGGCTAGGTGTTTGGACATTTTGCGTTGTGGCTTGGTTCATATAAAATAAAGCTCCCATCAGCTTATATCTGTTTACACATGTATAGTTTATAGTGGTTGTGCTATTTTGCACTTTTTTACCACTCGAGTCCGATCAGTTGGACTCGGCACAGTTACCCACATTCAAGGGGAGTGTGTGGTGTTGCGAATTTTATTTTTATGTATGTGTTTATACATATGTATAGTTTATAGTGGTTACTTTACTTTACCGTGACCACTTGAGTCAATTGTTGAAATTGAGAAAAATTTATGATTGGAATAGAGAAAATTTTAATTAAATTAAGCAGGCAGAGATTGAATTTGATTGAAATTGTTGATTGAAATTGTAGAGAAATTGATGATTTAAATTGTTGAAATTTGAGAAAAAAAATTGATGATTGAAATTAAGAAAAATTGAATTGTTGAACTGCTAAGCCACTTTCTGTCGTTTGTTTGAGTTCGTTTTAGAGGATTTTACCCTCTTTTTTTGGCCTGGTTTCTTGGCTATGGCCGCAGTTTTTGCGATTGTCAATCGGCCGTCGGTCAAAGTTTGCGTCGATGCCTTGTCAACAACGAATGTCAAAAGTCTCCTCACTTGTCTACTGCGTTGTTCATACATCAAATTAATCCATGTCCCTTGTTTTACAAATAATTTCCTTGCGTCACCAGTCAGTCGGTAGTTACCTGCACCATAGAGGGCACTTCTTACATCTTGCATTTGGTCATTTGCTATGTCATTCAGTCTGTCAGTTAGATCGGGCAACTTTAACACTTTCCAGTTATTCTCCAACTTGATTACATTATTCATACTTTCGCAATTGTTGTTCGTCCAAAGTGGTGGTATTATGTCTTTACATTTTTGTCGTGGTATGAAAACCTTTTGTTTGAGCTTTGGTAGTAAAGTCACCATCAACTCACTTTCTTGTCACTCGAGTATTGTTTTTACAATCGTTGTCTATCAAAAGCATGTTGTTTCTATAATATAGAGCACCATGAAACATTGATTGCAACTAACTGTCAAAATACCGAACTACAATAGGTGAGAGACAGCCATCAACAACAATTCACACTTAAAATTTCTGCAATAACAGTGAGAAGAAACCTCTAATCAGCTTACCGCTATATAGTAATTAAGATTTAAGAGTGAATTTAACCTCTAATCAGCTTAACGCTTACTAATTAAGACTTGTGAAAGGATGATTTCTGAATGAACCAAGACACAATATAAATTGTCCGTTGCATGCACTGTATTCTGGGCAGTTTAATTAGACTTTCGTCCATCAAATATCATTAAAATAGTATTATTTGGAGATATAAACAGCACATATACATAATAATATACATATAAGCTGATGGGAGCTTTATTTTATATAAACCAAGCCACAACGCAAAATGTCCAAACACCAAGCCGCAGCTTGGTGTCCGTCGCGCTGTGTTCTAGGCGATTTAATTAGACTTTCTTCCATCAAATATCATTAAAATAGTTTTATATGGTCATATAAACATCACATATATATAATAACTAGCAGGTGACCCGACTTCGTCGGGGCTTTGACCTTGAATTAACCATTTTGAAGGCAAGGTCAGGTCGGGGTAACGATTTGACCCGTCCAAAACACTCCCCCGACAAAAGTATCCCTAGGTATCAAATTTCATCGAAATCCGTTTTTAAATTTAATTTGAGTTAATTCTGCCTTTTTAATGAAGAGAAATGATGGTACCCATCCCGTGATGGTACCCGTCCCTAAAAGAGGTACGTTTGTGGCTACCCGTTTCAAGGTGAAGATCACCTCAGGCGGAAAAACTTACCCGATGAAAATCTCCCCCGTTCCTTGGAACCCCAAAGTACGAAGACAGACATAAGAATCACACAACATGCTGATGTCTGGATACAGACACACTCACGTCTGGCCCCAGACATACGAATCACACTACACGCATACGCTCTTTAACTATTAACGCGATTAACCCCACAGTGCCAATGACGGTCATTTTGGTGACTGGGATTGGAGAAGGGGTGCTGGGAGCTTCTCCAAAACGGCGGTAAACACTGCCCGTGGGTTTTTAACCTTAGATTGGAAGTTTGAGCTCAATCGGTCCAGCCGTTTTCCCGGCCATAGCTAACAGACAAACAAACAAACAGAAGTCCCAAAATATATATTAGATATAGAATAAACTTCAATTTTGCTTCTTATTTCCTACGGCTTGGTTTGGCTTGGTATGGCTTGGTGTTTAGTCACACCGCGTTTTTCCTCTGAATGGAATCCAATTTTTATGTGAGTGTCTCAGGACGGGCTTCAGGGGGGTCTAGACTGGAGGCAACAACAGGGTCAGATAACACTAAATCAAATAAGTACTTCAAAAATCATATTCTCCTGCCCAAAATGGCAGATGTTGTAAATACTCGGTGTGAATAATGCCAGGAACCACATAGTTTCCAATTTGTTCATATTGTCATGGTCTATTGAATTTTATGGGCCACAGAGTGCTTAGAAGATTAACAATGAAGGCTATTTTTCTTCAGAGCTATATTGACAACGAGAGTATGGACTGTGTTTATTTATCGCAGGTTCAGGGTCCTAGGTATTATAATGTTAAAGTGACACTTCTAGTGTAAAATTGGCACTAGGACCCATAAATTCCAATCATTTTTTTTTATACATGTTCTTCTTTAGTACATTTAAATTTCAGTATACTCTATACTAATTCAACATCAAAACTCTAGAGTATGATATTGACATAGTAGTGGGGTCCCTTAGGCCCAAAAAATGGCCATATTGTGACTTTAGTGACTAAAGCATGAAACTTCAAATATATGTTGCTTTAAAATAGTTATAAGGAAAACTTTTTGGAGGGGGGTGCCCGGGTGGGAGGAGCTGTGTCGGGATAAAATCAGGTTTCCATGGCATCAATTATTTCGAGAAAAGTTGAAAAAGTCCACTGTTGGGAATAAATGAGCCTTGTATTCAAAGAAATGATATTATCTCATTGTGCCATCAATTGTGCATCAAACGGACTGGGCCACTAGGACATATAGGGTCAAGGTCAATTGCTAAGGTCAGGTCATTGGACAAATGTCATATTTTGGTCTATTTTTTTTATTAATTGTCTCATATTTCGCTACCCCTAGTGCCTTAGTCATAAAAAAGAATCCCCATCATAATGCAGAAAAATTAGGGCCCCATCATCATGTTCAATTTGGATCTGGATCTGGATCTGGATGAATACGTCCAAGTAACCAATTTGGTATGATAGGACGGGCGGTGGGCGATGTTAATGCGCGGCGCCAGCAGCTGCTGCAGATGTTTCTGAAAGAGCAGCTGCGAATTCTTCTGGTGTGCTTAGTGCTACGACCTCTTGATTTAGTTTGTTCCAGTACACTGCTGTGTCAACAAAGAATGAATGTTTGTACTGGTCACAGGTCGTTGATGGTATTTCGTAGCACTTGTCGTTGTTCGTCTCTCTTCGCTCAAGGATATTTGTTGTATGATGGTCCTTGTATCGTTTTGGTTGGATTCTTCTCCTTGCCTTAGCCTTAGTTAGGAATTTGTTTGTTGGTATAGCCGGTACCAGACCCTCTGCCACCTTATAGAAGTAGGTCAAACGCTGTGTTTTTCGACGAGAATGGAGTGTTGGTAGCTTTTGCTCTTTTAACATTTTCGTCATGCTGCCCTCTTCTCTTGACCTGTAGTCTCCAGTGATGAATCTGGCTGCCTTCTGTTGTATTTTTTCAAGGAGATCTATATTTTTCTGCTGGTAGGGGTCCCATACTATAGCTCCATAGTCCATTATCGATCTTACTAATGATATATAGTCAGTTCTCTTGGATTTTTCAGGCATAAACTTCAGATTTCTTCTAAGAAAGCCGAGTGTGGCGCTTGCTTTCTTGGCCGTGTTGTTAACTTGTGCTGTCCATTTCAGGTCCTTTGAAATCTGGATACCAAGATAAGGGTTGGTGTCAACTTGACTGAGTATTTCGCCATCCAGGGTGTATAATTTGCTCAGCTTTCCCTTTAGGCTCATCACGTAGCATTTTTTGGCGTTGGAATATCATGCCCCAGTTTTTGGCCCATATTTCAAGGCTCTTTAGGTCGTGTTGGAGTATGACCTGGTCTTTGATGGTGTTGACTTGTCTGTATAGCAGGCAGTCGTCGGCGAAGAGTCTTACTGTTGATGACACTGTATCCGGCAAGTCATTAATATGGCAAAGGAACAGGAGAGGCCCTAATACTGTTCCCTGTGGCACTCCGGAGTCCACGTCTACCTCGGTTGAACTGTGACCTTCAAGCACTACTTTCATTTTTCTTTTGGTGAGGAAGGATGTGAGCCATGTGTGTAGTTGTCCTCTTATACCATATTCTTCCAGTTTGTAAAGCAGCTTGTTGTGTGGAACTGTGTCAAATGCCTTTGAAAAGTCCAGTATTATCAGGTCCGTTTGTTTACTGGCATTGAAGTTTTTTAGTAGGTCGTTTGTTGTTGTCAATAGCTGTGTTTCACATGAGTGTCCTGATCGAAATCCATGGTTGAGGTGGATGAGGACTTTATTTTCTTCTAGGTGTTTCATGATGTGCTTGCATATTATGTGTTCGAGGATTTTGCATGATACTGATGTTAATGACACTGGCCTGTAGTTCTCTGGTTGATGTTTGTCCCCTTTTTAGCTCACCTGAGACGAAGTCTCCGGTGGAGCTATAGTCATCACTCCTCGTCCGTCGTCCGTCCATCCGTCCGTCCATCCGTCCATCCGTCCATCCGTCCATCCGTCCATCCGTCCATCCGTCCGTCAACAATTCTTTGAACATCTTCTTCTAAAGTTCCATTGGACCGAATTGGTTCATATTTGGTGTGGATGTTCCCTAGGTGACTCTCATTCAGATTTGTTCAAATGAGGTCACTGGGTCAAATAGTTGCGAAAGCAGGGCCACAACTCTATTCCTTCATAGTAATTCTTACAACGACTTCTTTTCCAGAACCATAAGGCCTAATGGGTTCATATTTGGTGTGGATGTTCCCTAGGTGACTCACATCCAGATTTGTTCAAATGAGGTCACCAGGTTGATTAGTTGAGAAACCAGGGCCATAACTCTTTCCCTCCATAGTAATTCTTTTAAACATCTTCTCGAATACCATCAGGCCAAATGGGTTCATATTTGGTATGAAGGATCATTGGTTGACTGGGGTTCAGATTTGTTCAAATGAGGTCACTGGGTCAAATGTGGGTGGGGCCAGGGACATAACTCAGAAGAAAAAAAAATTCAGATTAAACTCTTTAACCAAAAAAGAAAAGAATAGAAAAGAAATGATATATTAAAAAATAAAAGAATATTTAAAAAAACTGTGGAATTGTTTTTTTTTATTAGAATATTTAAAAAAAAAAAAAAAAATTGTATTTAACTCCATGGTCAATTATATATATATATATATATATTGTTTAACATTTTTTGAAAATTGAAAAACTAATGCCATTACATTTCTGTAGGTTGTGGCCCCTGGCCCTTCACTCGAGTGCACTGCTTCTGCCACCCTGGCCTGGTCTCAAAAATAAAATTTACTCAAATTCTTGACAGAATCATTAATAAGAAGCATTTACTTTGGCTGTAACTGTATATATGCTGGGTATGCCAAAACAATCATGTCAATCTTGATATGTTTATAAACATTCCTACAGATTTGCTAGATGTCATTAATTCCCAATCTCTCATGTATTGTTCATATCAGGACTAATGTCATTTGCAGAATGAGGTCCCCAGAGGGTGAATTTAGTGATGCTATCCCACACAGCGGCCTAGCATCACCAAATTCACCCTCTGGAGACCTCATTCTGCTTAGGCCTCATCTTCTGGGAAGTATCTATAGTATCAAATTAACATTGTTGTTAGTTACATTTCCCTTCTAGGAAGTTTCTATATCCCCTAATTTGCAGAAGATAAATTCATAATTGAGGTGCCCAATGGGTGAACATCACCAACTTCAACTGGGGAACTTCAATCTTATCCTAGGTCTGCCATAGCAGTTGGGGGGCCCTAAGGTGAATTTAGTGATGCTAGCCCGCTGTGCGGGATAGCATCACTAAATTCACCCTCTGGGGACCTCATTCTGCAAATGACAGACACACTTTCACACTATTTCAAGGCTTGATTGTATAATACATTGTGTTGCTTGAGGCCAGGCATGCACAATGTAGGAACAGGCACGCTTTTTGTGATGCTATCCCACACAGCAGGCTAGCATCACCAAATTCACCTTCTGGAGACCTCATTCTGCTTAGGCCTCATCTTCTGGGAAGTATCTACAGTATCAAATTTAGATTGTTGTTAGTTAAATTTCCCTTCTAGGAAGTTTCTATATCCCCTATCTTGCAGAAGATAAAATTCATAAATGAGGTGCCCAATGGGTGAATATCACCAACTTCAACTGGGGTGATCAGTAGTGTACAGTTGGCAATTTCAAGGTGGATTTTCACCAATCTACATACTTAGTCTCTCTAGCCACATATCCTGTTTAAATCTACTTCTTTTAAAGTGATTATGAAAAGTGCTGACTGTTTTGGTCTCCAGAGTCCCAGTCTTATCAGTCTTTGCAGTCTGGTGAGCGACCCCACAGTCATTGACTGTCTTGTTTGAAGACAGAAGAGATGTTTGCATTTCTCCAGTCACTCGGTAGCATTCCAGTGTCGATGGAGAGCTGGAAGATGTCTGTTAATCCAGGACTCAACTCCTCTGCACATTCTTTCAGGACACGGTTCGGTAGGTCACAGATTGGAATTGGTTTACCAGAATTTCCGCTTTCTCCTGACTGTCGTTTACCAGTTTTCCCTTAGAGAGAAGGGGCGCTACTCCGATTGAGTCTTTCTTCTTCGATTTGGCAGTCGGACATTGTCTGGATTAGTTTGTTCTGTATGTTATGGTCGGGACAATCTGTTGGCGCATTTGGTATATCCCAGTTTATGTCGGGACAGTTGAAGTCTCCGGCTAGCAGAACTTCCTTGTAGTGGTTATCCGTGATTTTCTTGATGGATTTTGATAACTCATCTACTGTCTTCTCGGATCGATGTGGCATATAACAACAACCAACCATGAGTTCTTTGTTGCTCTGGAGCGTTATTTTGGTCCACACTATTTCACTCTCTGTTGTTAGATGTGGTTGCTCGATGGAGATGATGTTGTTGTTTACATGATGAATACTCCACCTCCTGTTGTTGACCTGTCATTTCGGTAGACTGAGTAGTTCGCTGGAAACATTTCGCTGTTCTTGATTGCATCCAATTCTGGTGGTTTTCCTGGTCTTACACCACTCAGCCACGATATTTGACACACTTGATATAAGATGATCAATGTCACAACATTAAATTTATACATAATCACATTTTAAGTACTAATTTTTATAACATTTGTGGTACATGTAATAACATATTAAAGTCAAGATACATTACCGTCAAGATACCATCAGACCAAACTAAACACGATTTTGTGACTTTAGTAACTAAAGCTCGATACCTCACATATATGTAGCTTAGTTTTAGTGGAAACTTTTTGGATAGGGTGCCAGAATCAGGGTCATGTTTCTGGATATAAATTATATAATATGGTTTCCATGGCAACGGCATCAAATATTTGGAGAAATGTTGAAAAATCCCACTGTTGGCAACCCGATGAGCCGTGTGTTTGAATAAATGAAGTGAACTCATAGTGACATCAATTGCCAACCAAATGAACTGGGCAACTAGGACATATAGGGTCAATGTCAATTGCTAAGGTCAAGGTCATTGGGACAAAAATTCAACATATTGGTCTATTTTATATTAATTGTCTCATATTCCGCCAAACCTAGTGCGTTAGTCCCGAAAGCAATCCCAATAATAAGCTAGATCACTGGGTCTCTACCATATTTGATCCATCCAGCCCCATTCAGTGCATTCAGTGCTACATGTCAAAAGTTCTGGAGTAGATTCCATATATAGAGCTTTTGAATATTTATGAATTCCATATATGGAATTCATGAATATTCAAAACTCCATATATGGAATGCTACTCCAGAACTTTGACCTGTAGCACTTAAACTGCGGAATGGGAACTGGATGGATCCAATATGGTAGCGACTCAGTGATCTCGCTTATAAAGCACACCCATTGCGTTCAATATGATATCACACACTGATTGAAGATAGATACTGTCTACATTTGACAACAATAATTTATATAATCACATTTTAAGTACTACATTTTTGGTTTAAGCAATATTTATTTCTTCCCAAATATATAATTAAAGTTGTTTATGGAATATGCGGCAATACGGCCTGCGTAATTCGTTAAAGATAAATCAGGGGATTGATAAGTTTATTCTTATGAACAAAACATTTAAATAGCCATATACCATGCACATAAAGCGAATGTGTTTTATTATTATATTTTTTAGGTATAAGAATATAATTTTCCTGATAAAAAAAGATCTTATCACCATGGCAACTGTAATCGTAATTGCTGCAAAATGGACATTTTCGATTGAAAATGATTATATTACTTTCCCCAAGTTTGTCCAGAATTAATTTTAACAACTGGTCATATGTGAGACATTCATTCACTTCGCAACAAAAAGGTGGACATGTATAGAATATAATCTAGTTTCCATAGCAGCCATTTATAGCACAAATACTGTCCAAATTATCATTTTAGTGAACTTTTTGCTCTATAACTACTATCTTAATTTCGTTTAGAAATATAGAATACTAGCTGATGTGCCCAACTTCGTCAATGATATTTAGGGATTTCTTTGTGATCGCCTCCGTCTGAGCAGAATATAAATGGTCTGGACAAACTATTGTCCAATCGGTCCAGCAACATGCCTATATGAGCATATATGAGCAATGTCAAGGTCAAGGACATGGTCGCATGTGAAATTTGACCCACCCATATTGTTCCCGGGAAAGTAGACCTACATAGCAAATTTGAGTCGAATCGGTCGAGGTCCAGAACATGCCTATATCATATTGTCCCCGGGATGAAAGTAGGCCTACATACCAAATTCGAGTCGGAATCGGTCAATCAGTTTTCGAGTCTATACACACATACATACATACACACAGACAGAAGTTCCAAAATATATATAAAATACTAGCTGATGTGCCCGACTTCGTTCGGACTATTTAGGGATTTCTTTGAGAATGCCACCATCTGGGCAGAATATACACAATACAAAAAATTGGTCCAGAAACATGCCTTATGAGCGAGGTCAAGGTCAAGGACGCAGTCGCACAGCACATGAAATTGGACCCACCATATTGTTCCTGGAATCAAAGTAGGCCCTTATTGTTCCTGGGATCAATGTAGGCCTACATACCAAATTTTAGTCGAGATCCAGAAACATGCCTATATGAGCGTATATGAGCAAGGTCAAGGATACAGTCACACGTGTTCCCGGGATCAAAGTAGGCTTACATACCAAATTTGAGTCGGATCGGCCGAGGTCCAGAAACATGCCTATATTAGCGTATATGAGTTCAAGATCAAGGTGAGCTCTGGATGGGAGCAATAATTCCCCCCTCAAATTAGTTGAAAAATATGACAGCCATTTTGAATTTCACATTTCAATCCATCGGCACACTCTGCAGCCAACATTTATTAGAGAAATCTTCTTACAATTTCCAGTCATGTTTAGGTTCATGTTTAGATGGACGTTATCGAATTTCAACGATTTTGTTAACAAATACATGGCTAACGGTAGCCATCATTTTTACTCTTTGCACAACTAAATCCTTTGTCACATTTTACAGCCAGCATTTTTTATCATATGAGATTCCAATGTGTGAACAAAACAATGAATAGCCGCTATAATTGAAATTAAGTCTGCTGGGTGTAACAGCCCTGTTGAATGTTAAGAATGGTGTATGATAACTAATGTGTTTCAATCCAAATTATCAATATTGGTATATTCATAGATATATAACTGTTGCCCCCAAGTGTGAATAAATACCTGTTTTATATGGAAAACTTGACAAGGGTGGAGGCTTTTTATCACTCCTCGTCAGTTCGTCCGTCAACATCTTCTCAAGAACCGCAAGTCGGAATTTAGTTATATATATTGTGGAATGTCCCCACGTGACTGGGATTCTGATTTGTTCAAATGTTGTCGCTGGGCCCAAAAGGGGCCAAGCTTGGGGCGTAACATTTTCCATTCATAGTAATTCTTAAAACATCATCTCAAGAACCATCAGGGCTATTTAGTATGGAGGGTGCTTGAGTGACAGGGATACTGATTTGTTGTCCCCCAAAAAAATTTCGGGGGACTATTAAATTTAGCCGGTGTCTGTCCATTCCAAATTTGGAATGTGCGTTTATCAGCTCGAAATACAGGTCAAGTTCGAATATGGGTACAATCCTTCCATTTTTGCTAGAGTTATGGCCCTTTTACGACTTAGAAGCCACTTTTTAGGGGGACACTGTGGCTGGATGGCCTTTTATTCAAATTGGATCACCGGGTCACATAAGGGCAGAGCCAGGGACGTAACTTTTCTATCCGTAGTAATTCTTTAATAAGATGTCTTCTTATCAAGAACCATCATGCCTATTCAGCTTATATCTGGTATGGAGAGTCATTGGGTGACTGGGATTCAGATTGGTTCAAATGAGGTCACCAGGTCAAATAGGGTTGGAGCCAGGTTTATAACTCGTTCCCTTTATAGTATTTCTTAAAAGACCTTCTCAAGATCAATCAGGCCCATTCAGCTTATATTGGTAATGACTCTTGGTGGCTGATACAGATTTGTTCAAATTGGGTCACTGTCCAATATGGGCGGAGCCAGCTAGCTAGGGACATAACTATTTTCCTCAATAGTTATTCTTAAAACATTTTCTCAAGAGCCATCAGTCCTATTTAGTCTATATATAGTATGGAAGGTCCTTGAGTTAGATTTGTTAAAATGGGTCCGACCAGTCAAGAAATTGCGTTTTGGTGTGTAGGGTCGATGGAAAGTTGAGAATCAGATATGTTTGAATGGGGTCGGCCATTAAAAAAGGAAAAGGGAATATCATGTTGGAGGTATCAGTTCCAATCTAGGGGGATGTGCAAGGGAGTTTTACGAACTTAGATGTATGTTTGTTGGGAGGGGACATCCTATGGACTATGTTGGGGGGGGGGGTCGGGCTTGCAGTTTAAAGTTTCAAGATTGACACTCCACTGCGCAACGGAGTCCCTCTAGCGACGTCCCTATTTAGAACTACTTGCTCTTAAGTGATTTTGACATGTATTAACTGTTGTGATCTTCAGAGTCCGAGTATTCTCATACTTTACAGTCAGGCGAGTGACTCAACAGTCATCAGTTGACTATCTTGTATAAATAGTCCACGGCTGCGACCTCACATTACGCCAGTAGCCTTTTCACCAAATCGTAAGAGTCGCAAAGCATCATATTCCATCAATCCATTGTGCCATATGCCACTCTATATTCATAATGTTACACACTGCCTGATGGCACAGCCGTTGTGCCACACGTACCCCACTGTCTTTTAGTGGCATATCCCATCATTCCATGGTTTGCTTGGGTATTTGAATGAGACAATGAAAAACATGCAAAAATTGTGGTTGTTCAAGTCATTTGCCAGTCGCGTTTTGTAAATGGTCCATGCTGTTGGAGAAAGTTCAATATATCCCATATTTCAATTAAATGCCTACAAATGATAAAAGTATAATGGGGAATGTTGACATAGATTATGTTGACCTGACCTTGATCAATCTCATCCCATCCTGGTAACCACCTCCAACAATGTTTAGTTAGAGGTCACTTGACCAATATGCCAAGTTTCATGCTTTAGATACTATATTCACAATTCATGCGATTCTTAAGGGACCCCGCTATCATTAAGGATTAGGAAATACATTCCTTAAGGGACCCCGCTGTAATTCATTTCTGTAATATTGACTTTGCATGGTCGTGTTTTAAAATATATCCTAATTTGGCTCCAGAAAACACCCCCCCCCCCCCCGTTAGTAACCTTCCCTTATAGTTTTGCAGTGTTACACCTCGCTGTGAGGTGTGGATGTGGTGTGGTTGATGTGTGGTACATGATATGCAAATATCTGCAAAGCACACCTTAACCACACCTCATACTTCTACACCACACCTCATCCACACCTCATAGAAATAGTAAAATATCATAGCACACCTCAAACACACCCCAGGTACTCTAACAAAAACAATTTTGCCACAGGCACACCACAAACACACCTCACAGGTCTGCAACACACCACTTGGTATCTATCAAAGTTCCTGGTTTAATGAGGAAGCTAGCCAAGCTGAATTGTATGATCTGATAAACAAACATATAACATATGGAGCTGGCTAGGTCATGTGGTAGAATTGCGCCAAAATTTATTTGAATGTGGATCCTTTGTTCAGAAGAGTGTAGCTGCTCCAAACACGTACAGCTCTGTATCTCTCAAGGATTTGAAAAGATACTTCATATCAAAAGTTGTCATTAAATGGAATAAAAGGCATGTAAAACATTAATATACTCTTTGAAAGCAGGTATAATTGTAACATATCATATAATTTTTCGATAAATTTGATTTTTGCAACTAAATTATAGTATCTATAAAGATGTCTGTTAATTACCACTGTGTTTGTATCAAAACAATTAAATGGACAGAGAAGTGGTGATGGTATTATCTTACATTTGTACAGTGTATACTACACAATAAAATATTGAAATATAGAAATTGTATATGAATTATTTCAGCATTATATATAATTGACTGCATGAATTCTAAAATATAGCGGTGATCATGTCAGGCTAATATAGAATTAATTTATTATAAGCTTTGCTTTATTGAATTTTTACCCAAACCCTAAGCCCCTATATGACTTGCGCTGCAGTTAACTACATGCATGGTACCATGCAATATGTCAATTAATATTATACATATGTACATGTATATAGCAAATTCATAGGATACTAATGATTGAACAAGACTATAAGTCACTTATAATAGTGATCTGAAGCTACTCATGGGAACACATATACCTTACTCTTCCAATAACACTAGGAAGACTACTAGGGCACTGATAAAAATAATCGAAAGTCACCAGGAACATGTTCAAAATATATAGAATGAATGCATGTGGACAAGACAAAATTAGTCACCTCTACCCACACCTCAGGCACACCTCTACCCACACCTCAGACACACCTCTACCCACACCTCAGGCACACCTCTACCCACACCTCAGGCACACCTCAGTAAGCACTCTTCCATAGGCACACCTCAAGCACACCTCAGACCGTACACCTCAGACACACCTCATCCACAACTTAAACACACCTCAGAAGCACACCTCAGGCACACCTCAAAAGCACACCTCAACCACACCTCATACCTCATTTAAATATTTGGCCCCACACCTCAGACACACATCAACCACACCTTTATAATAGGCACACCTCAGCCCCCACACCTCATGTGAGGTGTCCCCACATCTCGTGTGAGGTGTAACACCTCAGCCATCTTTCAGGCCCACAACACAAAAGCACCTTATCCACACCGCAAAACTATAAGGGTTGACATATGTGGACTATCCTGATTGGCTGAAAACATTAGGGCACTAATATGCAGATGGTTGAAAAGTATTGTGGTGCATATAGTATCAATTACATTATTTAGCCACAACAAGACAGCAGTTATTTGATCCTTATGGCATTATTCTGGTATTGACCTTTGTGCTATGTTTGACCTTGAAACACGACACCCCCATTGGACACCACATCCCAAAAGTTGCTTCTATAACTAATCATCCTACATCCTATATGTGAAGTTTCATGCTTTAGTATAAACAAACGTAGTCATACAATCGTATTTATTTAGGTTTGATGATCCCTTAATTCGGAGTTGGATCGTGACTTGTATTTGAATAACTACAAGGCTCATCGGGTTTCCACAGTGGGCTTTTTCTCCAAATATTTTATGCCGTTGTCATGGAAACCATATTTTATCCTCATACATGTATCCACCCCCCATTCAAAAAGTTTTCTCCATAACTAAGCAACATATTTGTGAAGTACCGGTATAGTGCTTTAGTTACACAAACTTTGAAATCGTGTTTATTTTGGTCTGATGGTCTCTAAAAGGTAATGTATAATTGTGACTTTATAGGTACTGCCTCAAATACCTATAAAACTTAGTACTTAAAATGTGATTAAATATAAACTATAAATGTTGTGACATGTTGACCGTGATCGTCTTCTATCAAGTTTATCATATCAAATTGAACATGGTGATGGTGTTCAAATGTGTGTGTATTATGAAGGCGATTGCTTTTTGACTAATACATGTGCTAGGGGTAGCGGAATATGAGACAATTAATAAAAAATATATATATAATTACCTTTTTTCCAATGACCTTGACCTTAGCAATTGACCTTGACCCTATCCCAGATAGCACACGTACGTTGGGCCAACGTTGGAATAATTACGTTGGCCCAACGTCGGCTTTTGTGGTTGGTACGACGATGGCCCGACGTCGACTTGCGTTGGAATAATTACGTTGGCCCAACGTCAGCTTTTGTGGTTGGTACGACGATGGCCCAACGTCGACTTGCGTTGGAATAATTACGTTGGCCCAACGTCGGCTTTTGTGGTTGGTACGACGATGGCCCAACGTCGACTTGTTGGAATAATTACGTTGGCGCAACGTCGGATTTTGTGGTTGGTACAACGATGGCGCAACGTCGACATGCGTCAGATTTTGCACGTTTCAAACATGGCTACGTTGGCCCGACGTTGGACAACCAACGTTGGGGCAACGTTGGTTTTACCGCTGGTTTAACGTTGGCCCGACGTTGAAAACGTAACGCACTAGGCGATATGTGAGGTTAGTAGGTGCGTTAGATTTCGACGTTGGACCAACGATGGCCCAACGTTGGTCATAGTGTGGAGAAATCGGTCGATTACGTCGTAGCGTCATTTTAACGTCATTCTTAACTGGTCGCGTGTTTCTTTTTCAAATAACGCTTTGGTTTATTGACTGAACTTGCATTTGTGTTCTGAGTGAGCTTCTCGGTTTAATGGATTATTATTTGGATAATGCACCACAGAACACCATCACCAGCTATAGGGACCCGAAGAAGTACCGGTAAGTACTTTAGTTGAGAATATCATGCCGAATAACTTGGAATTTCAACGATAAGCGTGCGTCTCAAAATGTTCTCAGTGTATTCCGTTCCTCTTCTGGTTGTGGCAACAATACTACTGATCCATTTAGAATAATGCTAATATCCAGGCTGTGAGGGGCCAGTAACTTTTGGGGAAATCAAACCCCAAAGGGGGGTGCAGTTGAAAATTCCAAGGTGGATGCACCCCTCCCCAACGCTGAAACCCATCTAGCCACGTCCCTGTCATGGATTTCCATGGATAATTAAGTTCAGCCTACGACAGTGGATACCATTCCACTTTCAGTTGTATACCCTGTAATAGGCTATTATGCTTATAGCTGTTGGGGGGGGGTGTACTACCAGAATATGAATTTACGATTGCACCACCCCCTTTCGTTGTATAAAATGCTCAAGCTGCAAACCAGAGTTCAGTCCCCTCGCTACGGTGTCTGACGCCCTGTTATGTAGGAGATTGATTTATGCATGGAATTCGAACAACCTCCCCTTAATTCGGTATTTTCCAACCGGTACCTTAAATCCACTTGTCGGTTTGCGCTCCAAAATACACCTAATAATATTCTCTTGTGAATTGTTTCCCGTGTCGAAATAGGTCGATAAATACATGTCACAAAAAGATGCATTGAAGTCATAAGTTCTAACAAATACAAGTTTGAACACGATGTTTGGGTCCCAACCAAAAATCAGCTATTTACACGGAGCGTTCCGTGTTAGTCTATATATTCCTGATATATGTTATAAATAAAGAGCGTTCGTTTCACTTCTCTGCGAAAAATTTAAAACAGCTGGAAAATGACAATGGAAAGTACTTACCAGAGCATATGGCGCCAATGTATCAATATTCTGTAAAACCAGGCCATTCTTGTGTGATTACTATGCAGTACATACTTAATCGGAGGGGGGCTTATATTGAGGTGTCAAAGTGTCTATCTGCTCTTTCGAGTATGATTCCCGGGGAAGTTTTTAGTTTCTGAAATATGTACATGTACCTATTTATGGTCTCCGAATCAGTGAAGTGGCTACATGGTCTTTGTTATGGTGTGTCAACGTTGAATTTCCTCTTGAACCAGACACCAAACTCCTTCGCGAGTTTCAATTTGTACCCCCTCCCCCCCGCTTTGCATTGAAACTTTCCAACCGGCGCCCAGGCTTTTCAACTGTTGGCAATTTCCAAACTGAATAAGACTGGAACATTTCCAAAATGGTGTTCATGTCAGACAACAATTTTTACTAAAGTCTAAAAGTTTTAAAAATATGATACCGGAGGTGTAAACAAAAATATTCCTACTGATTGTTGGAAAATCAGACAATGAAAACACGTACTTAAAGTCACCAAGTAATGTGTCAGACATGAAATTTTCAACTTTTTTCTACAATGACTCACGTCACAGGGGTTTGAAACGCGATCCGCTGCCCAGCAATTGGCATACACCCATAGTTGCAAAAAAATAATTTCATTTTACAAACTTCACATTACGTGCGTATCATTTTACATTGTTTACGTCAAAGAATCACGTCATATTGATACGTTGTGTCAATGTTCACATAACTGGAGCTGTTGGAAGGAAGTTATTACGTTGTCACACTGTGTCACAATAATTATTTCAGCTGTAGTGTGGGCCTATAGTCGTAACGTTGAGTAATATTAGGATTTATGTATTTGGTTGGGGTGAATTTGTGTATTGATGCATCCCCCACAAACAACCAATGACTACATAATGGACGTTGTCACTGTATTAAATGCTGAGTGTCCCCTGGTCCCTGAAACATAAATTTGAACACCCCCCCCCCCCAATAATATACATGATTAGATATTATTGGGCGGGTAATTTAACGTTTTGGGGATATGTGGGACGTGACGGCATGCAGGGGGTGGCGACATGCACAACTTTTGGAAATTTTTAATAATTTTGGGGATACATATGGGGCATTTTTTACCAATAAACAAATATTACCCATCCCATATTTTGTCTGAGGTATTCATATCAATTAATTACTTGGCTTGGGGCTCACCAAGCTACCAACTGAAATAGTTTGTTGTTCTAACCAGTAGGCCTACATTTAGAGCAGTTTGGCAGAAAGGCGGTCTGCTATCAACATGCTGTTGTCAAGCCCCCACCCCGTTGTCCGCACGCCCCTGACAGTAAGAATTTAATATCTGTGACAATGTGGGTTGGAATAAATATGGTATTGTGTGCAAAAATGGATGTGGCGACAGGGGTTTGAACATTGAGGTGTTACCACCCCTCCCCCTAACTGTTGAACATTTTGGTCAAAGTTAATGGGGCGGGACAACCTTACCCGTATTGTCCCTGACCTGACAGTAAGATTGCCCACTCTAGGAGGTTGTGGGTTAGAACAAATAATTATATAGGGTGATCGCAACATGGATGTGGCGATAGAGGTCGAGGTATTACCCCCCCCCCCCCCCCCCCCCCCCCCCCCCCCCCCCAGATAATTTTAACATTTTAAATTTTCAATAACTTTATAAGTTGAACATCTTAGGCAAAATCTGTTTGAGATCATTTCGATAGTTTACATTTCCAAATTTCTAATGAGTATCGTTTTGGTCATTATTATGCGGTGAGCTAATTTCAAGATTTGGAATTTTCAATATCATAAGTTGAATTTCAGGCAAAATCTTTCTGAGATCGTCTGGATAGTTTCGGTTCCCAACAGATATGTAATATTTAGAGTACATTATATTATTTTCTACAAAGACTATATTATAGCTATTAAATGGTAGTGTGTTGGATTTCAAACTCAGCATCGAATGGGAGACCAGATGAAACTTGGTCAAGTTGGGAAAACATCGTACTAGTAAATGGGCATTGAAACACAAACACTCTTTATCGTTGATGATACGGCTGACAACAATTCAAAACATGATAAAATAATTACTCGATATCTTGCGAATTTACTAATATGTTCGGTCTCATATTTGCTGGGGAAAATTTCCAATGAGCAGAAACTTACCATGCGCTGGCTCTTGTGGGATCTGTGCAATTTTATTAATGAACTGATTGACAGTTTTGCTAGAAATTGACACCGACGAGAGTGAGCAGTACGTATACAGGCTTAGCGAATTTGAGAATCCGTGACCAATTGATTGATTGAGACGATCCTGGGTATTGGGTATACGGTATAAGATAATTACCTGCTGTTCTCAGAGATATTCATAAGTTGAGAAAAACTTCGCGCGCGCATAACACCTCCGCCTACCGGCGTCGGTGTCATCAGCACGTGCTCAAGTCCTTCCAACTCACGAATTCCCCGAGACCAATATATGTAACGATAATGTACCACGTGCAAAGATAAGGTACCTATATATACTATCGGGAACCGTTCAATTAATTAAAAGTACCATATGCATACATTTTTATATATAATATTGGCAACCGGTCAAATAATTAAAGTACTCTCGTGCATGCAAATGCATATCAAGATGTGTACAGTGTGTGACAATGTCAAGCTGCACACAGAAAATGCATTGGGCTAACGTTATTCTCTGTTTCTTTCAGGACTTATTTACTTGCTATCCTGTTTCTGGATCTGGATATTTTGTGTATAAGCTACGGTACTATACAAGCGGATTCGATCAAAGTTTACTCTTCTGTCGAAACCATCAACGGCTTGGGGATATGAACTTACATGTACCAGTATTCCAGCATGGTCTATATCGTGTTGCACATCGTTATATTGTGAATATTATTGCACGACTGACACCAGCGCGACTGACATAACACCATGTACGACATGAATTCGTCAGTTTATGGTTATTCACTTGGATGGAAATTCTAACTTGTCCTGTGTTGTGCATCCAATCAGATGCAAAAAAAACTCGGCATTCATCGGTGTATCGATAATCGGCACTGAAAGGATGATGTGTGTTCATCTTGTTGTGGCAGTTATACATCTGATACATCAGTTATTAATAACGTAATGATAACCTATGAAAATGGTAAATTCCAGATATTCAAGGAGGTGAATATAAAATGGTTTCTCTCGCGATATGATTTCTTCAGAAGAATTGTCAATCAATGTCCTACAAAACAGTTGCTTAATACAAGCCAAGTTCCTGCATACATATATGCATGAGCCATGAGTACACTGAATCCAGTTCATGACAGATCATGGAATGATGAAAATATTATATTTCATATAATATGTTGGGTTTTGTATACATAAATTAATCTTTATGGATCCATGGGTTTAATTTCTCCCAGATAAATCATTCCAACATATGCAACAAGTGGCATACATATGTGCATAGATACAAATAAGCTTAGTAATTGCTCATTTCATAATGTGTCAACAGATAAAATTAATTGCTGTACATGCATGTATTGAATTTATATAATCAGAATCTACAGTATCATGGACTAATTAGAAAACGGATTGCAAAAACGCGATATTCTTTCTTATGTGACATTGTATATCACCATGCACAGAGTTCCCTCTATATAGTAGCACTGGTACGTAAATGAGCAATTACTAGGTTTAATTTAATCATATGTACTTTGAGCCGTTTCAAATTTTGCACATCTACATCAGATCACCCTCCAGAATAATGATGTTCAAAGAAGATGTAACATGACCAAAGTTTAAAGCCACATAATGTTTGAATATTTTGTTCCCAACATTATCGAGAGCACAAAATCTCAAATTAAGCTGAAATAAAGACATTTCTTTTGTATGGTAAAGGGATATATAAGCTAACAAAAAAATGTAGCATTTTCGATAACTTTATTCAGGAGACCAATACAAAATATTTTTCTTTAGAGTGAGTAGATGGTCAAGATTCTTAAAATCAACAACTAATGACATGTCATTTTGTCTTTATTTAAATTGGCATACACTTTTTTTTCTATATGTTTCATTTTATTCTGGTTTCATATTTGTGAAATTGACTTTTTTTTTCTATTATAATACTTTGAAGTTGCAAACATTATGTGGGACTTTAAATTTATTGGTATGTTGTATCTCATCGGATGTTAATTTTATAAGGACGCCCTAATGTGAGGGGAATCGACCCTACGAATGGAGCCTCGATCCGTCCCTGTCAATGCCCAAACACAACGTTGGCCCAACGTTGCCCCAACGTTGCCCCAACGTTGCCCCAACGTCGTATTCTTAGTGGAATTCACCGTTGGTTCGACGTCGTTTCAACGTCGGGTGCCCGACGGCGCACCAACGTCGGCTCGACGTCAAACCACCGTCGAGCCGACGCCGAGCCAGCGGCAACAGCCATAGTTGGGCCAACGTTGGATTCCAACGTTGGCCCAACGATAGAAATGACGTTGGCCCAACGTTGGCCCAACGTGGGTGTGCTATCTGGGATATGTACTATGGCATAGTCCGTTTGGTGGACTATTGATGGCACTATGAATTCACATCATTTCTACAAACACAAGGCTCATCCTGTTACAACAGTGGGCTTTTTCAACTTTTCCCCATATATTTGATGCCGTTGCCATGGAAACCAGATTTTATCCTGATGCATGATCCCTCACGTGGGCACCCCCCTCCAAAACGTTTCCACTATAACTAAGCAACACATATGGTGAAGTGTCATGCTTTAGTTGCTAAAGTCACAAAATCATATTTATTGGGTCTGATGGTCTATTTAAGGGTATTAAATGCATCGTGACATGTACTGCCACACATACTATAAACACAAATACTTAAAATGTGATTAAGCATCAAATAAATACTGTCACATGTTGACAGTTACTGAAGTATACCAAATGCTTCATATATCAAATTGAACACGGTGATTGTGCCCTACTTGTTTGTGCATTATGGTGGGGATTGCTTTTATGACTATAAAGGCACCAGGGGTAGCGGAATATGAGACAATTATAAAAAATAGACCAATAATATATCACATTTGTTTCAATGACCTTGACCTTAGTAATTGACCTTGACCCTATATGTCATAGTGGCTCAGTTCGTTTGATGGACAGTTATTGGCACTATGAGTTAACATCATATCTTCAAACAAAAGGCTCGTTGGTTCTCAACAGTGGCCTTTTTAAATTTTTCACCAAATATTTGATGCCGTTGCCATGGAAACCTGATTTTATCACGACACAGGACCCCCCACCCGGGCACCCCCCTCCAAAAAGTTTTCCCTATGAATAAGCAATACATCTTTAAAGTTTCACACTTTAGTCACTAAAGTCACGATTCAACCCCTATTAAAAGGGACTCCACTATAGCTATTTACTATTGCCAAGGAATGTGTTAAACATCTGCCGGTCGTGATCAGCCTCTTGTTATTGTTATATAATATGCATGATGTGGTTTTCAGATAGCATAGATTCCTTCATGTGGTGTACTAGCTTAACAATTAAAGAAGTTGTTTTCTGTGTAGGTCCATCTAAACTTTCCACCTAGCTCCTATCAAAAATTAAACACAATAATGATTCCTTGACTTTATCTACTTATATTACCATTGATATTCAGAACTTGGCTTAAATTATCAACTGATTTACTAAAAAATATAACGTGTACATATTCACAGTTTGTTCATGGGCTGATGAAATTTCCCCCTTGTTCTGTTTCAAAGATCAGCCAACATGCATATTTGACTATTTGCATATGAAAAGGCATGTACCAATGATTTAAATTTAACAAAATTTACCATACTTACAGTTGATATTTACCCAATTTTATATTACAGTATTAAATGGAGTCATTTTAAAATTATCTGTGACATTCCTTTATATATCTCTTTCAGATCACTTCTCACTTTGTTACTGAAGGATACTACTGTAAATAATTATGATGTTATGGCACAGAGTGGGAAATCTAGTGCTGACACTGGCTACCTGGCTGGTATGTGACAATCCTTATGTTGTACTGTAGTCACTTGTGAATCACATATTTTCTATTTAAATTGTGTCTTGAATTAAATTAACCTTTTCTTTACTAAATACTGATTGACGAGTAGTTCAGATAATAGATGTTCAGATAATAGTTGTTCAGATAATGGCCCGCTTATTGAGATTATTATTATTAGAATTTCTCGCCTATGAATTGGAAACCTATAACACTTGAATGATCTTTGTGTCTGTCTGTTATCTGCTTATATTTCCTGAAAATCCCTCCAGATGAGTGATAGCACATTTCAAGGTATATTTTTATTACTGGGTTGGGAGAATTCATTTAGTAAAGAAAGGGTTAAGCTGGAATGTGCAGATAAAACTTATTGAGATTCACATAGAATGGAAAGTTTATAGAATTGGATCATGCATTTGTGTCCCAAGTATTAAAGCGCATATCATAAACCTCGGCTCAAATCGAATTTAGTGAACTCGGTTGATAAATTCCGTATAGAACGAGTTTGAGATACCTTTTATCACATGATCAAATAAACCCGAAGCAACGCGCAATATTCATGAAGAACGCTGTGACATCATCGCACGCGCTGATATTAAACGTGTCTATTACCGATAATTATGAAACTGCTTTTATGGCCAAATTATGTGATAAATTCCTATATTACATGTTGTAATTTTGATATATACTGGTATATCAGTAAGGTTTTGATAAATTTCCAACAATTGGAGATCTTGAAGTACCAGTTGTAATTATACCCCCTTTTGTAAAAAGGGGGGTATACTGTTTTGCACCTGTCCGTCCGTCCATCCATCTGATGTCTGTTCATGTCATAACTTGAACAGTAGTGCTCGGATCTCAATGAAATTAGGTATGGATCTTCATTACTATGAGGACATTAAATAGAGGGTTCCATCGTTTAGTTAGGATTTTCCATTCTAGAGTTATTCATCTTTGTTTATCTGGACATGTTGGATTTTTGGTCCGTCTGGTGTCTGTTCATGTCATAACTTGAACAGTAGTGCTTGTATCTCAATGAAATTTGGTATGGATGTTTAATACTATGGGGACATTAAATAGAGGGTTTCATCGTTTCTTTGGATTTTCCATTCCAGAGTTATTCATCTTTGGTTATCTGGAAATGTTGGCTTTTTGGTCCGTCTGGTGGCTGTTCTTGTCGTAAGTTGTTCTGGAATCTCAAAGAAATTTGGTATGGATGTTCACTACTATGAGGACATTAAATAGAGGGTTCCATCGTTTTGTTCGGATTTTCCATTCTAGAGTTATACATCTTTGTTTATCTGGAAATGTTGGCTTTTTGGTCCGTCTGGTGTCTGTTCATGTCGTAACTTCAACAGTTGTGCTGGGATCTCAATGAAATTTGGTATGGATGTTCACTTCTATGAGGACATTCAACAGAGGGTTCCACTGTTTTGTTCGGCTTTTCCATTCTAGAGTTATTCATCTTTGTTTATCTGGAAATGTTGGCTTTTTGGTCCATCCGATGTCTGTTCGGGTCATAACTTGAACAGCAGTCCTCGGATCTCAATGAAATTTTATATGGATGTTCACTATTATGGGGGGACATTCAATAGAGGATTCAATCGTTTTGTTCGAGTTTCCGTTCTAGAGTTATTCATTTTTTGTTTTATATGGAAATGTTGGCTTTTTGGTCCATCTGATGTCTGTTCAGGTGATAACTTGAACAGTAATACTCGGATCTCAATGAAATTTGGTATGGATGTTCACCACTATGAGGACATTCAATGGCACATTCAACTGTTTTGTTTTGGTTTTTTGTTCTATAGTTATTCATCTTTGTTTATATGAAAATGCTGATTTTTGGGTCCATATGTCTGAGTATAGCAGTCATAAGTTATAGATATGCCCACACTAGGCGGTATGCCACAAAGGGGTATGCACCGTACGTCAGTCCATCTCTTGTTTAGTTTGGTCCAGTTGGGAGGTAATGGGCAATGATCTATTGGGGGAGGGGGAGGGGAGGGGTGTGCAGTTAGAAATTTCAAGGTGGACACCCGATATCCCCTCCCACCGTTCAACAAAGACCCTCTACCTGTGTCCCTGTTTAGAACTACTTGTTTTAAAGTGATTTGACAATTACTGAATATTGTAGTCTTCAGAGTCCCAGACTTTTCCGTCTTTACAGTCTGATGAGCGACCCCACAGTCATTGATTGTCTTGTTATTGGCTCACCTGAGAAGAAGTCTTCGGTGCAGCTATAGTCATCTCTGATTGTCCTTTGTCCGTCTGTCCATCAACAGTCGTCTTTTTCTCCAGAACCATAAGACCGAATGGGTTCATATTTGATGTGGATGTTTCCTAGGTGACTCTCATTCAGATTTATTCAAATGAGGTCAAGAATTCAAATAGTTGTAAATCCAGGACCATAACTCTTTTCCTCCATAGTAATTCTTAAAATAACTTCTTCTCCAGAACCATAAGACCGAATCAGTTGATATTTGGTGTGGATGTTTCCTAGGTGATTCACATTAAGATTTGTTCCAATGAGGTCACCTGGTCAAAAAGTTGTGAAGCCATGATCATAATTCGTTCCCACCATATTAATTCTTAACACGACTTCTTCTCAAGAACCATCACATATGCGAAAAAGGTGGTGTTGTTATCAGAGTATTTTCATCATTATTGCAGTCCATAACGTTGCATGTTTTTAATTTTTTTACATCATTTTCACCATTATCTAAGTTTCAGATTTTTGCTAAAAATATTTATTGTTTTGTTTCGATATTTTTTCATAAAAATTGCAGCATAGTTTCCATCAATATTATCTGTAGTGTCGATATGATCGGCAGCAAATATCTTTTTTGGATTCCAAATCATTTTATTTTGAGCCATTTAGGTGAGTGGTAAGCTTAAGGACACCATATTTTTCGACTTAATGCACACATGAGATTATGATATAACATTTTAATGCCTGTGACATGGGCATCTGATAGGCCATGCTGTACATGGTTACCAAAAGTGTTATGTTTATGGTGAAAATCCCTGTTTCCATGGCAAGCACTAAGATTTCAATGAAATTATGGAAATTATCAATATTTGAGCTAAAATGAACTTGTGGATCATTTTATTTTATATGCAGAATTATTGGGCGGGTATTGCCCTAGAAATTGGTGTAAAAGTCACTGGTCTGTGAGGTCAAGGTCAATTGTTAAGGGTCAAGGTCATCAAACAAGAAGTGATTTTATGAGGTATATTTTGAAATCTGTTTCTTATCAGACAATCACACACTTTCTTTGCATAGTTATCATAAAGTATCATAAATAACTTAAGATCTTCACCTTTCATATATAAAGGTATCACCCATTGCAGTTAATAAAACATTTGATTAGATATTAGGCATTTAAGATAATAAATTACCATGAAAATGTCACCATTTATGTGACGTCATTTAAAGTGATGTGAAACACTCCGGTGTGGTGATAAAATACAAATGGAGAATAATCTTGTTCGATGTAGTAGATTTTACAAACAGTTTATCCAAATTGACAGCACACATCGTCATTCCTCTATATTAATTAAATGCAGTGACTCTCGATGGCGAAATCATTTTGGCTATTTTGTCACCGATATATGCGTCCCGAATCGAGTAGTAAATATTTACAATTGAGCATAGTTCTGACGTTGTTTTCTATGGAATGGTACGGTCGATTTGCTTCAAATTTTCGGCAACGTTAGTAGAATGTTGCAACCCTCCATTTGCCATAGTGCCTGAATACTAACTTATCAGTTTCACGCACCCTAACAAGTACATAATATGTCTTTAAGTATCGCTGAATTTTTGCGGCAAATTGGAGTGATGTTATTACCTGCCGTTGGGCGGGTGTGCATTTCTGGTGACTGATATGCAAACATGATAAAAAAAAATCGCTGTTTTATTAGTTAGCCCCACTGGCCATGTCAAACATCTGTTTGTATGGCAACAACCACCAGTTTTGAGAGGAAGTGGGAAAATTGGTTTTGGGTTGGAAATTTGAGCCCCATGGTTCAATTTAAAGTTTTGCAGGTAATGAAACTGTCAGTATTAAGGTCGTGAACATTAATGGCCAGATACTGATAGCCTGGTTATAGGTCTATATACCCGTGTGTATATGCAAGATATACACAAGGAAAACACACTCCATAGTTTGTATCGATAAACCTTGCCCTGTGTATTTTGATGTTCAGCTTAAATTGTCCAAAAAAAATTGTGATTTTGGTGCATGAAGCAAATATTTTTTGGTGAGTGGCAAGGACCCCATTAGTCCCCATATATATCAAATAAATGCACCCACCATACAGCTGAAATTGTAATATACCGGTACCATATTGAAGCTTGTTGTGTAGTGGACATGCCTTGCTGTGGTCATGGAAGATGGTGTGCTTATTGCAAAAAACCCGGTTTCCATGATAACAACATTCAATTTCATTGAATATCAAGAATTATGCATTATTTAAGTCAAAATGAACCAATTGCTTATAGTAACAATGTAGTATGATAGCATGGGTAGTTCCAGAGAAACTGATACTGATGTCACCAAACCAATGTCACGGTCATGTTTTAAGGTCAAGGTCATTCAAAAACTAACTATGTTGTGATCAACATTTGGAAGTCTGTCGCACATCAAACAGTAAATACCCTGCTTCTCAGTACACTGAGAACCTTCACTGTGAAGTGTCAGAAATATCTTACGGTCTATGTCTCTATCTTTTCTTTTACTTGGCCATTCACTTTTATGGTGGAGGATGTGTGCAACCAGATATTAAACATCTAATTTCACAATTTCGTTTGGAAATTTCACTACTTGTGTGACATAATTGAAGAATGGCTAAATTTACTATTTGGGTAAATGATACAGGTTCCCCCATATATTCCCTTAATAGGATTCCAATCCGGAGAACATGTTTTGTATGCCTTTGATTCAGTACGGTGGTGTACTTTGAAAATACTTCAGGTAAATTTCAGGGATTTTTTATCAAAAATAATAACTAGTTTTCTAGAACATAAATGACCGGATTTAAATGCTAATTAAACCGTTAATGGACAAGCATTGATGGAATAATAATATCACCCTGCAACAAATTTTTTATATTGATTTAAGAGTTAAATCCCCTTGCTCGAGTTGGAAAATTGCAACTTATTATAAGATAATCATTTGGTCAGTAATATGTGTCCGGTTTTGGGATCCTGAACTCTCCAAAATGTTATTTTAAACAATGTGGCATGAAATTTCACAAGCATAATTATGGTTTTTGGAATTCTAGTCCCATAGTCAGTAGGAAATGAGCAAACCTTGGAGCATAAGAGAGACCAAATTATCACTTTAGTCCAATAAGGCTGTCAAAATATAGGAAATGGTAGATATTGCCCCAATATACCTAGCAATTGGGTACAAGTTGCAGTTGATGAACAAAATATGCTGATCTGCCCTCTATACATTGATACTTAAGATTGTTTATGTATCATGCATGCGTGCCTCTCCGAAACAATGAAAATTGGCCAACATACCATTATTAGCTCAACTTTACTTTGTAAAGTTTGAGCTATTGCCATGGCTTGGTGTCCATCGTGTGTGTGTGCGTGCATGTGTGTGAGGCGTAAACAATACAGGCTACAGGTCATACCTTTGGTCGGATCATTATGAAATTGGCGTAGCTATTGACATTAACATTTAGACGGGAACGAGTCATTTTGGGGTCATTCGGAAAAAAACATGGCCACCAGCGGCCATCTTGGATTTCAAAATTTAATCCATTAGCACGGGCTACAGGTCGTACTGTTCGTCGGATCATCATGAAATTAGTCATGGATGTTAATATTGACATGTAGATGGGAACGAGTAATTTTGGGGTTGTTTGGCCAAAAAACATGGCCATCAGCAGCCATCTTGGATTTTACTCTTTGCATGACTATTAAAATCCTTTGGCATGGGCTACATGTCGTACCTTTGGTTGGATCATCATGAAATTTGTCATGGATGTTAACATTGACATGTGCGAACAATGTTGATCTTATGACCCCAGATTAATCATGGGTGTTAATTGATACAATGATGTCGCAATCCGATATCAGGGATGTGTTGATTATTAGCCTGTCTACTGGTCAAATAGATAAAATAAAGAGATTATTTTTTGTGATTTTCTACAGTAGCTGAATCCGGGAGATTGTCATGCCTGTCCGGGAGTGCGGGAGATCGTGCTCAAATTAGGGAGTCTCCCGCACAATCCGTGAGGGTTAACAGGTCTGATGGGAACGAGTCATTTTGGGGTCATTCGGCCAAAAAACAATGCACCCAGTGGCACACTTGCACCAGATGACGATGCAATCATAATAATCAGGAATGATGGGCACATCATCTTGGAATGATACAGTAAGCGCCAGAACTGCCTGCACCTCATGTACATGTAGTACTATTGACAATATTTTCAATATATTCTTCAACAAAGTTTAGACCAATTTTATGAATCAGTGGTGTGACTTGTGCATAACTTGTGATAACTGCATGGCAATATAAGCACTTAGTTACATGGGTTAAAGTGAGACTCACTTTCTAAACGACTGGAATTGACTTATCATTCATGTAGGAGGCTGCCTGTGTGCACCCCTGTTTCAACAATTTGATCTCACCACAGTGGACATGACTCCTTCTGTACAGGTTGTGGATTGGGGTGCTAATGCTGAGACTCAATAATGGATCTTGATCACCATGTATACATACCGTATGCATTTACCGTTGTATTTTTATTTTGTATGAATATACATCTATATATTTTAATGCATCTGTGATTTCTATATGTATATGAGCCTATGTCACCCTTGTTAACATTTGAGTGCCGGCTACGAGTTATCTCGTACTACACTATATTCCAGGGTGCCACTACGAGTTATCTCGTACTTGATATGGGGTCTAGATATTCTGCTGTAGATATTTAGATCCCCACGTAATAATGATTTTAACCATCTTAGGAAGCTCAAATATATATGTGATGTGAGTGGTGCCACTGCATCTCTGTAATAAAGCATCCTAATTTGGGCCGAAAGTATGGTTATACTGACGCATTGGCCCCTAAATCCATTGTGTCGTCTGAATTGGCATTTTATGATAAGATCCACAAAAGCCCCTAACATTCTGCACTCCAGAATAACGAGTTGGTTCGTGTATTTGAATAGTAGACATCAATTTTGAAGTAGCACGATCAGACATATAAGATTGTATATGTCAAAATTTAGGTACGAGATAACTCGTAGTCGGCATCCAGCACTACCCATCTAAACATGGAATGTGGGATACGATATATCCTGGCTTTATGTTGTAGCCAGAACTAGCTCAGGGTACTCCAAAAGGTCAAATGAGCACATGTTTATTATTTACAATATCGAACATGATCATCTGATGAAGTACTCATGAGGAAAATGTGGTAAAGTGTGGATACGAGATAACTCGTAGTCGGCATCCAGCCAAAATACCATGAGATGGCATTGCTCTGTGCCATGTTTTTATGTGATCCAAGCTGATATATGCCCAGTTTTGGGGTTTGATGGTGGTTATATGGTGCTATCTACCTATAATATAAAGCTGGCACCTTGGAATGTTACACTATAGGGTTCCGGTGTAACACGAAATCTCCCCACCCTGGGTATCTTCACCCCCACTCGTACATTTGTTTTTCCTCA